>QUSF01000032.1:202349-230884 GCA_003676055.1 Chloebia gouldiae | reverse complement strand
TGAAGGAATCAAGGTGTTATGTCTAAAATTTCATACTGGGAGGTTGATAATAGAATCATCTGTAACCTGAAATAGATACAAAATGCCAACACTACTCTGGACTGTACTCTGACACAGACTTCCCAAGTACATCCAAATAAGTCATTTAACCTCTCTGCCCCATTTATGCCACCCACCAGGCATTTCACTTCTGTTCCAAGGCTGCAAGTCACTGACATTTAAAGGCAAAAATCTGCATTACTGGAAACACTCAAAAGTAGTCCTCCATCTTTCGATTCTCTGAAGAGCTACAAAGTCAGGATTGAAAAATCCTGAAAAAAGGATTTTCTGGAAGCAGTCAAACAAGACCACTTCTGGAGGTGAGATTTCTACAAATAAATGAGTTTGCTGGGGGAAAATAAAGTCTAAGCAATGGAAGACACAAGACATTTGATACAACACATGTACTAAAGGCTGCTGAAAAGACAGCAGCTCCTCATGCTGCACCTTTGGAAAATCACCATGATGTTACCATGCAAAAAAGGGCACTCTGGGACCAGTTTTACCCATAATACACGTCTGTAGTTCATTTACCTGATGAATCTAAATTGCACAGTCTGTCTCCTGTGATTGCAGCCTCCTTCAACTTATCCTGATGAGTCTTCCCAGCACTTCTTACTCAATGGTTCAGATTGGCAGCCTCTAACTCGAGGGGTCAGTAATTGTGTGGAGTCACTCAGTGCACACCTGAGAGGAACAATTAGACAGAGTCCTTTGGCACAAAGGCAGGCACTGACTGAAGTAAATACAGTGACAAAGGTACAGGAAAAAACACAGCCTATTCATGCCAGTGTAACTGATAGCACAAGCTCAGCCACTAGAATCCAACAGGTATTTTCAGCATGGACAGTGAAAATTTGCAGAAAAAGATGATATATATCCAGCTATGCTTACAGCAGATAGGTTTATTTGCCAAAGAAATTTAGTGTTCCACAGCAACTGCCTAAAAAAAGATTGCATCACTGAAAATGCCAACTTTTTCACTTGTAATTATGGCACACCAATACTATTTTTAGTTTGATTTTATGAGGACCCCTATATTTGTAGAAGGGACTGCTTTGACTGATAATGCAGACAATTCTTTTCTCTGCAAGAGGTGAAAGGACTGTTTTAAAATAACTCTTTCACACATAAGCAGACAAAATAATTGAAATAAAAACTGATTAGATAAGACTACTAATTAACCCATTTGTCAGCAACCCATCTGTTACCAACTAATTTGGTCAATACATTAAGAAGAACTGCCTCATTACATTTAGTACAGATTATGAGACCTACGAAGCTTTAACACTGTAAGGCAAGAGAAAACCTTCTTTCCTTCCTTGTGGAAAAGTTCCTAGTTGCCTAGAAAATCAATTAGCAGCACAGGCAGTTCAGTAGATCATTTACTCCATCTTTTGGCAGAACAAAGGAGTGCAATGAAATTGGGTTCTTTCTTCCTCTCCCTCTCCACCAATGCTGGAAACTCAGAGTGCTGTAGATACAAAGGCCTCATGGCATTGCTCCTCCCACAAGGGGAAAGCTCATCACTCAATAACTCTCAATCAGAAAGTAAAAATAGATGCCAAATAGTGAGGTCTTGCATGAAAGGATGCTGCTTAAAAGCATCAAGTCTCAGCCAAGATTTTCATGCAATAGAACTGGTAGAGGCTGGAAGGTTCCAGGCTCCAAGACCAGGAAGTCTCTCTGTTCTCCCTGAAGTTGCCAAAAGTTATTACTACTTAATTAATTTGAATAAAAAGGCCCATATCTAAAATAAGAAAGTCAGAACATCTTTAAAGCACCTTGAAAAGAAATGTAAATGAAGAAATACTTGGAGAAGCATGAAAATATTATTGCAGATGAAGAAAGTAACCTCATTCATTAGTCACAGATAATATTTCTTTCCTACCAGGTGCTTCAGTAACAGCCATAAAACGCCAAAACAACAGTTAAACCCACATAACTATTACAATTAAACATGTAGTGGTGGGTTTTTTTCAGCTGTAGATAACAAGCAGAAGGCTGAAAACAAGTAAACAATTACAAGAGGTTTACAATATCAAGTAAACAATTATGAACAGCTTTAAAACATGAAGAAAATACCCAGCTCTGTTAACACCACAAAAGCTCTGCCCTGGAGAACTAGGGAAGACAAAAAAAAAAAAAAAAAAAAAAAAAACCAAAAAAACACCAAAACAAACAAAAAAAACAGCTAAGGTAAGAATAACTTCTCTGTTATGGGAAATACTTCCATATAACTATTAAAATGACATTGCTGTTATTTTTGCTGCTGTAATATGGCATTGCTTCAGGCACATGAGCATTATGTGCAGTAATGTAACCCATGATTACAGGAAGTAGATAAATGGTCTCACATGGAGCTATTTCCCAGTATTCCTCATTTGAAAAACACTTCTTTTTTTTCCTGTTACTGTAAGACAAAAACATTAAGAGAGTCTTATTCACAATCCATCTATAGAAATACAAAAACTCAATGCTGCAGTAGGAAGCTAAATTTTTGGAGAGTTTTCAGAACTCCTTGTTCTCTCAAAGGAGCCCTACATTTGCAACACAAAAACCTGGGAGAGAAATACTCAGGAGCCACATCAATCAACTGAATTCCAATGCCAGCCTGATCCCTGACTGCACCTTACACTCCTGACAGGGAGTAAATTTGAGGAGCCCAAAATTTCACTAGAGTTTTCCTGTAATTTTAGGAAAAAAACAAAATTCTGTAGAGAAATTCATACTTTACTGAAAACTGTTCACACAAGCACACTTTAGGGGAGAAGAAACACTTTGTACTTCACAACTATAAATCAGATCACATAAATAGAAAAAAAAAATGCAGAGCCTCACAGGTATTGCCAGTAAAGAGCAAAGCAAACTTGTACAAATGAAGGTCACAAACAGCTTAGTTAAATCACTCAAATATGATTAAATTTTGAGTCAAATAAAAAAATTGTCCTCATGCTGAGAAATAAATTATATAATTACAAGCAATCTAATAAATTCTTCATTACTATAAGAAGTCAAGCATTAATTAACAAAATTTATTTCACTTTTTTTTGTGTTGAAGGATACAAGCAGTAAAATCTTGTACAACAGGAGTAAAAGAGGACCCAGCAGCTGGCAGAAAAACATGCAGACAACCAGGGAATACAATGGTTAAGCAAACCAACATCTGAAAAGGCAGCACTCAAGGAGAGAGGAAGGGAGAGATATACAGAAAGGGAAAGTAGGGGAAAATAACAGAAAATAAATTGTCTGCAGGATAATCAGGTTAAAACCATTAAACCACTTCAACTGTGCTGAAACACAGCAGTTGTGACAAATGACCCAGAGATGCACAAAAAGGCAAGGAGATATCCTCAAATTCCCCAGTAAAGAAATGAAATGTCTCCAGTTAGGGAAAGATCAACACAATTTCAAAGCATGAAAGATAATTACAGTTCATCCAAGAGAAAGCCAGACACACACAAGCACGTAAGTGTTGTGCAGTTTTTACTCTTAGGAATCACTAATTTTTATTAAAAAGGCTGAGCTGGCTCTTCAGTGTCCAGTGCCACTTGTTGATGCCTTCTACTTCACAAAGCTTTTTTGCAGCTTACTTGGGTTAAAAGGAAACTTAGTGAGAGCTAATTCTGCTCACAATCTAACAGTTGATCTGTTGACGGTGAGAAATATTTCTGTCATGCCTTAATTTTGCATTTCATTTCAAATTAGGAGCCCTGAAGGGCAGGTTTGATCAGGAAGTCTGACTGGCAACATCTGCCAAGATAATACATCCATATGATGCCAGTGAATTATCCCCACCCCTTTTCATTTGGGTTTAAGCATTAAAAAAATATTTGGATAATACGCTAAAATCCATAATCAGTAAGTGGAAAAGGGAACTGATTTTTTCATAGAATTGCAGCTACATAATCTGCAGTGTGTTCTGCATCTTAAGGTTGGCTAGTTTTACTGTCTCTCAAGCATGAGGGCTTTACTGTCACTTCCACAGATATGTATGTTCCAGATAAATCAACTGAGGGGCAAATTAGAAAGTTATAATTTAGGAAAAATTCCTGAAAACGGTGGTGTTTTAACCATATGTAAACCACACATTGCTGACCTATCTCACTTCTCCCTCATTTTTCCTGCCTTTCAGATTCCCACAAACAGTCACAATCCCTTCCCATTCATCCCTACCCCAAATTTAGCAATTTTTAGATGGTTGTCTGTACAACCATCTATCACTGTGTCTCACACCAACTGCAGGGCAAATCCAAGCACCCTGCAGTCTGCTGGGCACATCCAACCAAGGCAGAGCCAGTGTGCAAAGTCAGGCTAAGGAGGAGCAAGTTGGTTGCAGGGGCACAGGTCTCAGCCCAGCTCAAGCAGATCAGGTGCAGAAAACCAGGATGAATCCAGCCCTCTGTGAGCTGAGCTGCTGGCAGGACTGGGCCAGCTACACTGGCTATAGTTTGGCTTTTTTCACAAATCAAACCCTGCTGTTTACATGCAGGCTGAAAATGTGCAGCCCTGTAAGCAATGCAGGTTTTTCAAACTGTCAAAGCTTTTTTTCCCTCCTCAGCCCCTTTCCATGCTTTACCTACTTTTCTGATAATGTAATTTTGTCAACTCTGTAGTGATGAAATGCCCTGATCAGAGTTCAAGTTCTAGTTGCTTTATCTGCAAAGTCAGCCACATGCTGCAATAGTTCAATCACTTAGAGTCACAACACTTCTCCACTTACTGCCTCGGCTTTGCCCTCCAGGAATGAGTTGATAACAGTTTCTCTGCTGAAATTCAGGTGCTTTCAAATAGATCTATCAGGATCTGAGCAGCTCTTGAGAAGAAAGTCCAACGACTTTCACATTTGTTTTCAACCTTCCACGATTAACAAGCTGAATCCAGTCAATCTGGGGCTCACTCAGAGGGAACACTCAGTTTTCCTGCCTGCTCACAGGCAGCACAGCTTTGCAGGTTTGATTCTGCTCTTGCTTTTAAAAATATAGCAGTAAGATGAGGTAAGGAAATAAGACTGGGTAGATGAAGCACTAAAGAGAATAAGATACAACAGCATTGCTAAAACAGGCAAACTCACAGGGAAAAAGTCACTTTATGTGGACTCTCGAGACTTCCTCTAGTCCTACATTAATCTGCTTTGCTCCCTTTGCCAGCTCTCAGGCACCAATGTGTCTTCCAGACTCTTACATCACTTTCTTGCATTACTCATGAAGTCTGACAGCTCAGAACTTTGTAGATCTGGATTTCCATCTCATGTTTGAATGCTTTTCCCAGCTGAATACCCAGCTACAGCTCTACCAAGTTGAGTGTGTTTAACAATTTTCACCACGTGTTTTCAGGTCCCTGTGCAATAAAACAAGACAAAACAGCAGCTACCATCCATGTCCCCCTAACCCAAGGCAACAGTGTGGTTTGCTTGCAACTTTGCCCCTCACCAACCCTGCTTGCCTTCTCACTCACCGTCTTTCTATACCTGCTGACTGTAAATATGGCTTTTCAAAGAAAGAAAAACTCTCATCTAGTTCACAGATTCTCTGAAAACAGTAAAAAAAAGTTTGTAGTTGAATTTGAAGCTAGGGAATTACTTTGTTCCCCAATACCCATAGACAAAGAAGCTAAACTATTAATTCAGTTCAACAACTCTTCAGTAGTTGTGATAAAGCAATAAATCTGGTTTATGAATTAAAAAAAAAAAATAAACAGAAGAAATCACTAGTGAGAAGAGGAATTATTAAATATTTTGATATCTGCACTCTACTTCTACTACATAAATCATCCAAGAGTCACACCTTGAGAAAGAAAGAAGCCCAGGAAAAACCAAACACTTACTAGGAGAGATACTTTTCATGTTAACAACCCAAGCCATCAAATCAAAGTTCAGAAGAAATATTTTGTGTTGACAGCTTGAATTGAATGCTCAGCCATATACTCCATTCTTCTCTACATATATATAAATAGGAAGCACAGAGGAAGTGCAATTGTGCAAAACAAGCTTTTTTAAGCATACAGAAAGTGTCAGGATGATAAACCACATAAGCACAGAATTAAATCAAAGTTAATGGCCACTATCTGGTATTTAACTTACTTTCATTTCTCTTTTCTTTTCATTTTTCCACCTAGCCTGTTCAGCTAATAAAATTGCCATTATAAGGGAGAAGCAAAGGCACGATTCAATGCTACATCAATTATTATGACTTTATTGTGACATACTGGCATTCAGCTCATCCCAGAAGGCTATACTGATGCCTTGGATGCAATTAATTTTTGATTGATCTAACTCACTCTAATACTGCATGTAAAATGTTCATAGACATTTGAATAATTCTATTATATGTAGGAGATTGCTGCACAGAGATCATTTGAAATTAATTGCCAAGTTATTTTAGTAAATGTAAAACACCATTCCAGTCCTATTGTGGTAACAGTTATGTAATTGCTTTACAAAGTAAACTAATGAAATAAATGAACTCTGACTAATATGTGGCATAACAGGGCTGGAAAAGTGAAATCACACTGTAGATATCCTATCTACCTCTCCAGGGCTGGGGCTGGTGAGTCAACCTTTCCATTACAGAAGTGAATGAGAGAAGAATGACCTCATAAAAAGGGTTTTGTCTCACTGGCTGCAGGTGAACTTAGTGGGGGCTACTTCTAAGAGCAGCTAGAAGATGATTACTCAATACCTAGAGTGTTTGGAAAATCTGAGGATAAAGAAACATTCATTATTCCAAGGGGGTTGCCACAGTTTGTTTTGTGTGTGTGTGATGGGTTTTTCTCAGGGCTGTGTAACAATATCTGCTACACACAGAAAGCAAATTTCACATCTGAAGCTGCTGGCTATCTCCCAGTTAAATCACAGACACATCCAGTTCACAGAGAAGCTTTGAAACCCACAACTGAGACTTTCACACGAGCCAGATAATGGAAAGATTGAGAGTTGGCTTTTAGCAAGAAGGGTAAGAGTCTGAATCTCTGCAAGTCAGGGCCTGGAGAAAGCAACTTCAAAGGTAAAGCAAAAACCAGGCAGGAGAGAGGTCTTACAGGCATGGGGGAATGGTGCTCATTCTTGGAAGCTGCCTGCAGCTGCAATCTCTGACTGTCCCCTGAAGCACTGCACCCATACTTCCAATCATTCCTCCAAAGCAGACAAGTACAACACTGGGATACTTTGAGTAGGGTCAGTAGCTCAGAGAGCCACAGGTGCCAATGCAGCCATTGTAAAACATTAACTCTTAATTCTGAAAGTTGCTTCCAAGGATGTCACAGCACTTCCTGCCCTCAGAAAATGTTCATTAGAAACTATAGCTTGCAATTCTTAGTAAAAATAGAGAAATGACAACATGAAGTGTACAAGAAATGCTTAATATTTATGTACCTTAAATTATTTTTGTCCCTAACACACAAAGGCCATCACCCCAAGGAAGAGGCAAAGAAGCTACCCCAGTTACAGCCAGCCCAAGGCTGCGTGGGATGGGAACCCAAATCAGTTGAGGTTAGCAATAGGATGAGGAGGACTAAGCACAGCTTAGTGCAGGGTGAGATCCCCTAACATCTCACATGGATTGTGTTAGCGAAAAATGAAACCTAAGAGCAAATGTAAATCGTTACAGGAGTTTAAAAACCTCAGTCACATGCCTCCAGCACACTGCCTGTAAAATCACTGGCAACACTGAAAATGTGGTAAGGAGAGTGAAAAAAGGAAGACATGGAGGAGATGAGGTGGAAATTCTATCACAAAGAAACAGCTCCACCTTATGTTTGAGCAGCAGGAGCATTTTGTTCAAACTTACCTTCCAAACACACACGAGAGGGGAAATCCAGCTAACACAACCCATAAAACAGTGGTCAAAAAGGCAATTTAGCAACATCTTTGCTCTGGAGTTATTTTTTCCACTCCAGTGTTTGCAGTATTACTGGTGGTAATAACTATGCTCTCCACAAAACAGATGTTGTGTCATGACCTCTTTACTTTTCCAGGTTGAATTCAATGCCAGCAGTGAATTTCCTAGTGACAAAACAATGTTATGTTCAGCTGCAGTATTTTTTCATCTAATTCACAGCTGCAGGGGAAGAAAAATCCAAATAACCGGTCACAACCATTCATAAACTGTTAAAAGTAATCAGACAACTAGTTTCAGGTAGTATATCTCAATTCAGGTGACAGAATCCATTTACTATTGGAAAATTATATTTGCTTAACAAATGGTTTTGATCCTTTTTTCCCAGGCTCTACTTTAGCAACAGATGATTTCTAAAACTTAAGAACTTAAATTAATGCCCCAAATAGGAAGGTATTTTTAAAAGAATTGAGCTGTGCTCTTTATTTGCAGTGATCAGATGACCACGCTCTTACCCTGAACACAAACATTTAAACCCAGAATTAGGTGGTGAAGTAACTGATGATGTCTAAACCTTTTATTAAATGCTGCACATGGACTTGGCTTAAATAATACAGGACAGAGCTGAAGGATCAGTTGGAACATGCATGAAAATATTTTACAGTTAAACACACAAAAAGTATCTCCTTGGGGTCCCATGCTGCTACAGCAAGGGAACAAGAAGGAAAACATAGATGGCATCAAAGAGGGGAGCAAGGACACAGAACTACAGGGGGGCAATTATTTTTGTTGTTCTTTTTGCCAAGATGGTGCTGTTGGCAATGGTTAGCAGACAGGGATCAAAGAACCAGAGTGCTCCACTCCAGAGTCAGTCAGGAAGGGAGAGGGAAAGGACATGCAACAGAGGATTTCCCTCATGCAGAAATTAAGAAACCTGAAGCACTTCATAAAAATCAGTCTTGATTTGACAAAAACAATACTGTTCAGGAGATGAACTCCATACAATTTCTCAAGCACTCTTCTAAAAAAGAAGGGAAAGTTAAGTGACTGCACACACATGCCCAGGAAGCAGCACATTTGACATATAAGCAGTGTGCCCTCTGCCCATCAGGAGCAGCAGAGCACCATTCCCTTGGCCAAAGTAAGTCACAAGCCCTTTATCTCATCCTGACTTTGTATAAGTTGTCACAGTCACCAAGATCCTGTGCACTCTGCCACAACATAAACAACAAGGAAACCAACCCCAAAACATAGAGTTTTACAAATTATTTCAAAGGTGAATTTACAAGCTACTTCTGGCATTCCATAAGAAATGGTCCCCAGGAACTGCTACTTCAATAAATATTTATGAATACATCAGTACAAACTGGATTCCACTGATGTTTAATGCTTGCTGTGTAGTAACAGAAACGTTTTCTTTGGCCTGTGATCTTCTTACACAGGCACAGATTTGTTTGACACACACACATATTTACCTGGGTGAATGCATTTGGCAGTCAGTGCAGGCTGTCATAACCCAAACAACATCAGCACTTTGTGATGGCAACAAACGGCAGAAATCAATCAAGGCGTTGA
Organism: Chloebia gouldiae; assembly: GCA_003676055.1. NCBI lineage: Eukaryota > Metazoa > Chordata > Aves > Passeriformes > Passeridae > Chloebia > Chloebia gouldiae. The sequence goes on along the minus strand of QUSF01000032.1, from coordinate 221,435 downwards.
TATGTTGATACAATTATTCCTGTTAGGGGCCAGATGATTTATTGGTAAGTGAGATATGTAATCAAAACTGTTACTAATTGTAGTGCCAAAGATTAGAGGAACTGCATATAATGACTTGCTCAAGTTCTCCACGAGCAGCTTTCACTCACATTTATGCTTGTTTTCTGTTTTAGACTGTAAGGCTCATTTAACTTTTTTCCTTCACAAAGCTTTTTTTGTAATCAAGAGATGTCTTCAGCTAATATTCCATGGTAGTGGCATTCTTTGTAAATTAATATGTCATCACTGTTGCTTGTCATTTCTAATGACAGAGAAATACTTGGTTATCATTGAAGAAAAATTACAGTATCAATACTTGTATTATTTTTTAATTTGATGAAGCTATTCACTGAGCAAACCTCCCACTTTTCTCAGACATTAATTTTATCCAGGCACAAAGTTCTTGCCTGGATAAAATTAATGCCTTTTTTTTTTTGCCAATATTCAAGCCAGTAAAGATCAACTAATACTATGATCTGCTTATGTCTGTTCTCCATTTGCTCATACTCACTCGTTCCACTTTTCTCCTTCAAGAAGCAGATAACTTTGTATTTAGTACAAATAATTGTTACAGTAGTGTTCTAATACAGCCAGGAAAGAACAATAACTACCAAGAATCACCCTGTTTCCTTGGCACACACTCATCACAGAAGTCTTTGCTCTGAACTCTTGTAGCTTGTACAGAAAAAATACCTTTCATGGTTAAGGTGTCTGATATTGAGACTACACTACAGATGCCTCTACCATTTTGTCCTGTATTTTCATGAGAGGTATTCCTGCTACAGTCAGTTTTATAAATAGTAATTGTGTTTATCAACTGAAGTGATGGTTAACATTGAAAATCTAACAGATACACACTTGAGGGGAAGGGAGGGAGAGAGGAAGGGACCTTTGATTAGCACACACACAAGCCTCCTCTAGTACTCACCTGTACAATCTTCCTTTCATTTTATCCCTACCCCACCTGGACTGCACTTATTTAATTAGTAATTTTTATTTCATATACACATTAAATTCCACGATTCTCCAAACTCCTTACTAAAGTACTGTCAGTATTTAATATTTTTCTGTTTCAAACCTCTTCCCTTCTGTTTTATTCACCTCTTCTGGAATCCCTCTGTTGCTACACACTTGCTTGAAATCAGCATCATCCTCACTAAACTGAGCTACTTCTCCTCAAGCCAATAATGCTGGCAGCATCACCCTGTAAAACAAACTGCAAAAAGTTAACAATGGCTATTGACTTACTATGTTTCTAATTCACTCTTTCAAGGTTTTATCTGAATCAACTAAAGCACTTCTTCCAATACTGGTCTTTGTATTTTGGTCTATTCTTAATCCTATTATTTATTCCTGATCCAAAGCACAACAAGCTCTTTCTACACTTACAGCTGGTGGTACCTTTTCACACAAATGTAGTCCTGAATAATCCTTGGAGTCTGGTCCACATATCCCCACATGGTGTTTGTACTTCACCACTCCCTCAGCACACGCCTTTCTTGGAAAACAGTGATTTCGCAGAATCTTCCATTACTTTTTCAAAGTTTTCCCTCCTCAAGCAGAAGGGACAGTCACTTTCTTTAAATTGTTTCTGCATTTACCCAAATTACTGTACATCATACACACTTCACTGTATTCAAAGAAAGCAGATCTGCAAATAACCAATATGCACCATTTACCTTTGCTCATTCAAGATTGAGTCCATATTTAATACATTAAATGTTCTACTATTTTAACTGCTAATATTAAGTCATGCACATTTAGTTGAAATCCAAACATTGTCAGTGCAAAACACTTCTATTCCCAAATTCATTAAATTTAAAATCCACTGTGCTCTCTGTGGGGCTCCTGTAAATGCACTCTGAGTTCCTGCAGGTAGCAGGAGTGATGTCAGGGAAAGCACAGTCTGCAGCACAGCCTCACTGCCCTGTCCTCCCTGTGTCCATGCTCCCCAGCAGAGATCAGTGCTCCCACTCCCATGGTGTGGCAGTGGCAGTTTTCCATCTGTCTGCATCCACCTGCAATTTCTCCCGTTTGTCCCGCAAGGATTAGCAGAAGAGAACTGGTCTAAGTCCTGGTACAAAGAAGCTTGGGAAGAGCTGGGAAATGTCTCTTCCATGTATTTTGGTATCTCCACACTAAACTGATCTGGACTGAACCAACAACCTTCCCTTCATTCCCACAGGTTGAGGTCTCCTGGGCTAAATTCTGCACCAGCAAATCCAACCACGCCTTGCTCTTCTTGCAACGCTCTTTTTGAAGACCAGGAGACTCCTTGAGGAAGCTGAATCATCCAACCCACAATTCTGCCTCTAACTACAGCCCTGAAGCTGCTTGAGCTTGTTTCCACTGCCAAGTAACTGCACAGCTGGAGGTTTTATTGTCTAGCCTTTTGTATGTCCTTCCTCACATCCACTTCATCACAGATGCTGAACACAGACTTTTTGCAGCACACTACACTGCACTACTTTTCTGCTGTTCTTCCATTCTGTTCCTGTTCCTTTAATAATTCAACTTCTGCTTTCAAGTCCATCTTTTCTTACCCTACAGAGACTAATTTTCCTTTTCCTAACTGTTATAGATTAAGTCAAATTGCTTGCAGATCACCTCAAGGCCCATCCTGCAGCAACCTTAACGCTGCCTTAGACGTACTGCTCCCCTGACAGATTGCAAATGCCTTTTCAGCCTTTGTCAATGCATCTTCAGCCACGAAAGCTTCCTGCTCCCACACCAGAATATCTTTCAGGTGACCTACAACACTACATTTTCCACTGGATGGGAGAAATCCTTCCCTTTTCACCTCACCTGGTGAGCAGTTAGCCCCAGCAGAATACTGAGTACCTTGAATGCCCAGTTACCAAAACTCAACATGTGTTTGTTTTCAGTTTCTGATTTTATTCTGCTTCAGTTGTGGCTTTCACACCAAAAGACTTGGTTCACTGGCACTCCACAATTTTTCAAGTCTTCCTCTGAGCTGTTTCATTCAGGCAACTTTGGCCAACTGCAAACAGAATCCACAAGCAGGATATGATGTCCCTGCTCATGGCAGGAGCACTGATGATCTTTAAAGGTCCCTCCCAACCCAAACTATTCTCTGATTCTGTAATACATTCAACTCAAAAAAGATAACTCATGTAGTGGTTTGGATGCACAAACCCACTGAAACTTAGAGAGCTGTGAAGCACAGCACACATGCAGCACTTAGAGCATCTCTACCAGCAGATGGTTTGGTAGGGAATCTCTACAGCTCCCTGAAATGGACCTTCTGGGCCCATGAGCTGCCACCTTCCAACTCTGAATTTACAGCGAGGAACGTGTACTTGTAGGTGGTTTTCATCCTGAATTTTGGAGCTGCTGTCTCAAGAAAACAATCCTAGTTATTTTATCCTGCCCACCTTTATTACAGATGTTTCCCACAGCTCTCCCAACTTTTCCTTAGGAATCTGAGGCAAGGTGCTCACAGCTCTGCAGCCAAGACTCAGGCCATGAGTCCTGACACTTACCCCTGTTGATCAGGGGAGGTTCTACACAGCTCTCCTCCAACCTGACTGTGCTGAGCAGGAGTTGAGTGATGCTCCAGCACTTCCCCAGTCCTCATCCTGTGCTTCTGCAGAGATCCAGATGAACATGTGTGAAGCTGCTGGGTAATAAAGTCATCTGAGGGAGAAGAAAAATACACTAGAAAAATGTACTATCAGTACAATTCTGAAAGAACCAAGAAAAACCACACCATTTCCACAGGTTAATACACAGTCAATCTCAAATGGGAGTACTCTTAGTGGGAGTTATATATTGTCACACACTATTGCATGAATTTTCAATGCATCAATAAACCCTACTTGACCAGCAAAGCTCCATGGGCATACTCTGATTCTTCCAAACAGGTTCTCCTGGTTGCCTGGAGAAGCACTTGAGCAGAGATGTGCTTTTATCTGCAGTAACAGAAATGCATTCAGAGAGGGAAGTAACTCTCAGACTAAAGGCCTCTCCCCAGAGGGACATTCTGTGCCTTGCACATGTACTGTACTCAGCACACTTCCCTTTCCTCATCCCATAACATCTCCTTGCCACACTGAGAGACTGCTAAAAATCATTACACAACTAAGAGAAGGCATATGAGTGCACTTTATGGTACCTGTTTTATAAAATTACTCCCAAAAACCCCTTCCATTTGGAAAACAGCACTGCCAAGTCAAGCATCCACAACAAAAAAAAGAAACCACAATTAAATTTTTCTGTGCAAGCCTAATTTGCTCCCTCCTCAGTTTGTACTGTCAGGGCTGGACCTTCAGCAAGCTGACCCACATCTTCCTCAAACCAGCCCCAAAATCTTGTGATTCTTGCAATGAGACTGGCAAGGCTGATATTTTACAGCAAAAAAGGGGCATACCTACAAACAGGAGGTGGTTATGAATGGCTTCCCAACACATGAATGAAACAGGGATCAAAACAAACAACAACCAACAAAAAAAAAAAAATTTAAGATATTCCCAAGTGATGACAAAGCACTTTCTCATAGACAGTGCATGACTGTGCCTCAGTTGCTCTCTGAGACACAGGCACATCCCTTCAGCACTTTCATACTCCTCTCTCCCTAGGGAGCCACAAAGATACAAGTCTGGAATATTCCTACATTTGAGAACGTTAAGAGCTAAACCTTGCAGTCTTCTCCCGAGCTCTGTTACATTGCTCCCTTTTTGGAGCCAAAGTATATCACAAAGAACAAAACATGATTCTTGTTTACTACTGGATTGGAACTACTCATACACCTGATGTGCCTTAAAGGACTACTATCTCTGTTGAGTTTTTTTCTTCTTGACACAGCTTTAGTTACTTGTTTTATTAAGTGGGCCACAAATATAAACTATCTGCCCTCTTGGTTATGTTCCTTGCCACTTTCTCAGTTCAGTGGGATGGCACAGAACTTTGGAGAGAAATTATGCCAACCACATTATCCATGACTCAAAAAACCTTGCCAGTGAACAACACACAGAGCTCTGCCAGAGGCTCACTTACCACACCTAACCAGCAAGTGTGACAAAGGAAAACCCAGAGGTGTTTTGCCTCTCCCCACAGTTCCCAGCAAATCCTGCCAAATCAGCTGCACGGGAGGCACACACTCACCACATTCCATGAACAGAGCTCACTGCAGGGAGGTGCACTGACAGACACCCCACTGAAAAGGGGGTTCACTCCTCCTCCCAGATCCCAGCAGGGCAGGCCATGAAGCACAGCTCAGATCAGAAACTAGAGAGAACACACATCTTTCCATGGAAGCAATCCAAAGTGAAGCAGAGATAAGCACTTCCTATCAGTTTTCTTTAAATCCCCAGCTGCTCCCACTTTTGAGCAGGCCCTGCTGTTTCCAGGGCCCAGCTGTACATCACATGTGCACAGCTTCAAACTTCATTTTCAGCTTATACTGAAAACCAGCTCCATTTCCACAGCGCCCTCAGAATGCAGATGAGTTATGCATTTTGTGCTGAACAAAACCATTACAGCTCAGCACATCCACTGAAGCACTGATATGGTTCCAAAAGCCTCAGATCCCCTCTCTGGCATTATCTTTAAAATCAGGTAATTAAACCACAAAAAAAAAAAAAAAAAAAAAAAGTATGATGTTCAGACAGCAAGAAATACGAAGCCCACAAAAAAAATAAGTCAAAGTCTAGATAGAAGGACTGTTCAGCATCCAAGGAATTATAGGACTGACCTCAAGGCACTCACACAATCCTTCACATGAACTAAGAAGCCAATATCCCTTATGGCTGCTCAGTTGTGGTTAACATTCAAACTTTTATCTATTCTCTTTGTGCCTGCTGAAGCATATTAAGGCAGAGCTTCAACTCCTCATTTAGGCAAAGCTTCAACTCCTTATTTCTTTACCTAAAAAAGCTGCCCCTGCCCTACTTTTTTTAGAAATAAAATACTTACAGTACTAGAGGAAAATCAAACAGTTGAAAAACTGGTTAATTGTTTAGTTCCCAATAGCAACATTGCCATTCACAAACTAATTCAGCTAAAAAAAATCATTAAATATCAGATTTATTCCTGGCCACTGAATCAGTTTTTATCACAATGCATTGTAAAAACAAACAAGGGAACTTGGCCATTCCAATTCTACAATTTGATAGAAACAAAGAGGGGGAAATGTACTATAATGATGCCACTTCTCACAAAACTACTACAGCAAATTTTATCCATGTGTGTTAGGAAATTGTGTGTATGTTTTGGTTGATAATTGAATTTATACATAAGATATCCTAGAAAATCCAACCAAATTCAAGCATCAGCTGTACCAATGATACAAATAAAACTCCAGAAATCATCAAGTGGAAGACAAAAACAAAATATAAAGGAAATAAACTTTATTTAGTGTTACCTTGAAAATCATTCATCCAACAAATTCCCACCAAAGAAAATGTTTCATTCCCCTTTGGCTGAAACTAAAAGATTTCAGAACAGAACAGCTTCATGACACTTTAGACAGTTGTGCTTTTGACTGATAAACAAGGCTAAAACAAAAGGGAAACATGGTCAAGTTCAATTTCAACTTTGTCCCTGAGTTTGAGAGTTTGCTGCTTTAGCAATAAAGCAATTAATAGCTCTGACATTAAGGATCCCACTGATAAATAAGAAACCAGCAGTTTCATAGGTCTCTACATCCTGTCTCTCCTTGCAGCTTCTTGACACATAAAACATTAAAAATAAAACATCCCAAATTACAAACATCAGTCAACCATCACTGAGCTGCCTACAGATGATGTTTAAATGTCCTTAATTTGCTAATGAGTAATCATTAAGTCACCTTAGCTGTATTCCTGATTCATATAAAATAGCATTTGAGACATGAGATTTGCCAATATGAAATAAGACAAATCATATTTCCAATACGAAATAACACAAATGGGTATAAAAATGTAAGTTGTCTTTAAATTAATTCATATTATACTAAATAATTCATTTATATTAAATAACATTTATGAGACTACACAGGTCATGTCACTGAAGAATATCTCACATCACCCTACTTAAAAGATTACAAGTAGCAGAAGTAATATCAGTATACAGCTGGGGTTGTAAGAGCAGACAAGGCAGAATGACTTCAGGCTTCAATTTGGTATGAGTTCTTCCATCTCCAAAGCACTTTAGGTGCAGGGCTGTACAAAATTTCTCATTCCAAGGAGTTATAAAAATTCACTGTACAGATTGAGATATTACCAAAGGCATACAGAAAAAGACAGACCTTAAAACACAGTCCATAAGTTCAACTGTCTTGATTTTTTTGTACTAACAAGTAAAGAAGAAGCACTGTTGTAAGCATTGACCATCCATCATAAAGAAGTTTCAACCCTCTGCAATATCTTAAGCTGCACTTCATATCTAACTCCACACCTGACAGAAAAGAGAAAAAAGATGTAGGACCATTCAGAAGAGAAAAATGTAAAAGGCCAAGTATTACTCAATTCAATTAAGAGGACAGAAAAAGGTAGAGTTTGTTTCATTTTGACAGATTTCAAAACAGCGTAAGAAGAATCAGCAAGACTTTATCTACTCCTTCTAGACAGACAACAGAGACAACTGCCCTTGGCTGTGCAAGGCCACTCCCTTCCCTTCACTCTCACATTTTGGCTTCTCTATGATAATTTATCAATCACCAAATTCTCAAATAAAGTATCTTTGGCAATGTTTTCCAAGTGGGAACTACCAGAGTTTAGAAAATATTTCTCACTACAGGCTTCAGACCCTGACTCAAGAAAGCATTTCAGCCTGGGCACTGAGTCACCACAATGAACTCCACAATGTCACTGCAGTGAGTTTTTTTTAAGCAGTCTGAGGAACTGCAGAGTTGCTACATAACTAAACTAAAAGCTTTCAACTGCACATGTCTGAGCACACATTTTTCATACCCTGACATTTTTTGGTCCATCCAAAAACTGCAAAGGGAACACTGATGATTATAAACCTGCCACTTGTACATTCTGAAACTGCTCAGTTCAGATCTTAGATCAGTAATATAATACACCATTAGTACACCTAAACCAGCAGCCTTACAAGGAATTTTAGAACTCTGAACATCCAAATTTTCATTAATTAAAAACAAAACAAAAAACCCCACAATCCAGAGGTTGAGATTGAAGAAGTAAAGAAACAAGATATGAGGAAAAACATTGGAACAAAAGGAAGTATTTAGTATCCAATGAAGCCATCTTCAATATGCATAATTCCTTATAAAAAATCTTATTAAATATGTTTAACATTCAGTTGCACAGACAAAATAATTTTTATTGCGATAAGTTTGTTCATGCTGGCATTTAAAATCTCATACAAACCCAAAAGACAATGGAATGAAAGCAAGAAGTTTTATGAGTAACCTTATGAACTGCACCATCAGTGATTGTACTCAACAACTTCTGCAGACAATGCCCAAAACCCCTTCCAGTTAAGGCTTCAGAGTATTTCTGACAAGTTAATCAATGCCCTCAGACAGGAAGGATCTGCTGAATGAAATAATCTCACAGAGCCAGCAGGGACACACGCTGTGTATTGCATTAATTTACTTGTAAACGTCAGGATCTTCTGTTCCCTACTTTGCACTTCAAACAGTGACAGCTCAATCCCTCTGCACCACACTGTGTTCTGCTCCACAACACTCACACTGGTGTTGGTCCTTGCTCCAGGGTTCTCCTCAGCTTCTGGGTATTTTTATGGCATTCACTGTTGTGGTTGGTTTTGGGGTGTTCTCCCCTGACCATTTTCTCCCCACTTAAGCAGCACCAATGCCAAATAAAAGCCTTCTAAACCACATCAGGCCTTCCTACACTGCTCAGTGGCAGGAAGGGGAGCTCTTCTACCTGCAGTCTGTCAAGCAGGTTTCATCAGTGGGTGCAGCTTAGATCTTTAGAGGCTGTTTGAAGAAAAGCTCAGAAAAGAATGATTCATAAAGAGAAAACTATTCACCTCTCTTTTGCTGTACTGACCAGTTCAGAAGACAAAATAATATTCATGTGCCAGTTGTCAACATCGCCACTCCCTTATCAGCACTTCCAAACACACATGGAAACCTTTTTTCCACATGGAGCCTATGGAAAAAACACAGCCCTTTCCTGCAAGCATGTACAAGAACTGTTCTGCACAGGAGCAGGTCATGTTCCTTTCTTCAGATAGCGGGAGAGGAACTGGCTCCTGACAAAGTGGATGAGCTTGGTCTCTGTGCAGAACATCGTAACCAGGGTTGCTGCAAGGCACAGGGCACCCGTGCTGATGTGGATCAGCCTGGCCATCCAGCCCTTGTCACAGCAGAACCACACCTACAACAAAGAAAACAAGGCATTGCAGGAAAACCAGTCAGCACAAAGAGCATTTACTGCCTCAGCAAGAAATAAGGTCCAACACCTCTGTCCAACACACCAACGTCACCATCAAGCCAAGTGCAGTTGTGCACGTGCACTGACCCTACAATAGATCATCTTCAGGAGCCACAACATTCACTTACTTAAGTTCTTAAGTTCAGCAAAAAATAACCATTCAGTAGATATCTGAAGGTGAATGAGAAAGATGCTGTTATCTGGCATGCAGAAATGTGTTAACTGAGATGACACAAAACTCTGCTGGTGCTATCAGGCAAGTCTGCTACTGTACAGCAACATATCAGGCCATTTTCTAACAAACTGGAAATCTCTCACTCCAAAATATAAAATTCTTTCTCAGGCATAATGGATTTTCAAGCTGTCAAATTTTTGTATATTGAAAAGCTCCAATCTCCTTAATAATCAGCCTGCATCATTACCATCTTGTATTGAATAAATGTGTTAAATGTGCTCTTAGCAATTTTTGGTTTTCTTCTAGTTTTGGTTATTGTTTTCATTACAGAATTTTTAATGCCAGTTTCTTGGTGCCACTGCAAAACTTCCATTATTAATTACAAGGAACATGGATTAACTACACTCAACAGAAATGTGTTAGATTTTATTTTACTTGTCAGATCCACCTTGTACAGGTGGAAGAGAACATTGATACAAAGAATCTCTTAGCAATGTATCCTGCCTTTCTGTAACGTAAATCTCCCAGCCTACCCTCAAAAGGCTGTTTTCCCAATGGCATTCCCCTTTCTGTGGACACAGAAGTCACCTGACAGCAGCATGGTCAGTGAGAGCAGAGAGGAAGGAGCTCACCTCTGAGAAAGCAGTGACCCCAGCACTGAGGATGTAAACCAGCAGCAGAGCTGGTGAGGGCAGCAGGCCTGTGAGGGGTCTGTGGGTGCTTTCTCTGAAGTAGTGATGGATGTAGTGGGTGCTGTGAGCTATCCTGATGCCCATGTTGAAGCAGTTGGCAAGGATGAAGCCCACACTGCCATACCAGTGCGTCAGGAAGTAAGAGATGCACAGAAATATGAAAGACAAGGCCAGCATAACAAAATTGTACCTAGGGAAAAAAACAAAAAGAAGAAATAAGTAACAATGCATGCAGTTCCAGCATTCATTTACTAATGATCTTTTATTTTCTAACATCAGTAACAGAATTTCTTTTACCATCCTCTAGTGAAAATAAATTTGAGAAATGAGAGGATAAAAAAATCATTTTAAATAATAGAAAATACATCAACAATATTAAACCAAGAACTACATTATGTGAACGAAATTCTATTACACTAATCAGTTGTGCACTCATTGCAGAAAATCAAACTTAATAATAATGATTAGTAATGTAAAAATTTGTGCATTTTTTGCTATTTCATGCTACGAATATATTAAAGAAAATGAATGCTCAAGAACAAATTGACACTTTATTTAATTTCTGTTGTAAATAGTGACTTGGAAAACTAGTGCACATTTTAAAAGGGTGGTGAAAGCAGCCCTTGCAAAGTCAAAAAAGATCCCACTTTGATTGTGGGAAATAGATCTCACTGAAATTAATTTGAAAGGGCCACATCAGGGACAGCCTAAACACAGAGCCAGGAAATAATCCAGGCTGGAAGAGCTCTCAGGAGGTCACCTAGTCCAACCTTCTCAAAGTAGTAAACCACTGGATTCACACCCACAGGTTGGGCCATTCCTAAGTGTATCTCCAGTACCTGTACATGAAAAATGTTAATAGTTGCAAACTTCCAGTGAGTCAAGTGATTGTCTTAAAAAGTGTTACTTCACGCTCATCTGTGCAGAAATTACTTTATCAGTTAGTGATGTGCCTAAAGCTAAATTAACAATCTTTATTTCTTTGTGTCTGACCTTTTTTGTCCAAACTTTTCAACTTTAGCAAAAGCTTCTATATCTGAATTTAATTACACACAGTCTAGCAAGGAGTTGCTTTTCTGTGGGGCAGGATATTATTTTGTGCAAAAGCACCAATTCCTTTTCCAGGTCAGCACAAATAAATTCATAGGAACACACTGTAGCCACTGTTTCCTACCTGTCCACTTCCTCTTTGCACATTAAGGCAGATGTAAAACATTCTGTTACTCCATTAACAGCAAGAAACAGGACATACAACGAGTAACACCGGAGGAGATCTGGACCTAAAAAACACATTAGAAAGAGAAATAGTTAATGATACCTTTTATCAAACCACTTTGTTTTTACTGACTCTGATATTAAGAGATAGAATTTGCAATGTTAATATTAATAATGGAAGCTTTAGTTCATATGAACAAGTTTCCTGTCTAGATACCTTGACAAGAACACAAATAAGCAAGATAAAGGATTCTGATGAGCTAAATACAGATTTCAATAGCAGTTTCACAGGAAAAAAAACCTGAACTGCTGATTATAAAAGATTCATAATATCTGTAGGGTTTTTCTCCTAAAGAGTGGTGGTTTTTTGTCAGGTCTATAAATCTTTACCTGTTCCAGAACTGAGCATTGAGCCTCCATAAATATCCAGAGCCAGCTGAGAATAGGCATAGCCAAAAACAGTAATGGTGAGGCCAATCAGGAGCACAAGTTTCAACAGCAATTCCAATACATTTGCAGCCATAGCAACATCATCCTGAAAAAAACCATAGTAAATTACATGAACCAAAATCAATGTAATAACAGCCACTCTCATGCAGAAATGCTCCTTCAGAGAAACAAATCAGTTTGCATGGTCTAAAAAGGTGGGAAACGTCTCCTTTGTTACTGAATTATCCACACACATGATCTTAACTTGGTAACATTTTTTACAGATGTATTATTCCACCATTTTTTCAGTTCTACACACCAGGTAGGTTTTATACCAAATATACACACAGACACCTCCCTTAGCCCACCACAGACCTCTAGCACAGGATTTAATTGTGTGCTGATGTGCAATTAGCAGGACTGCTACAGGCTGACCCTCATGAGTGAGCAAGAATAATACTCTGTGGAACAAAGCTCTTATTCATTAATCCTCCTCAATATAACTCAAACACAAGAAAAATCCAATTCTTTTCTTCCCAGAGTGGCACTCTTCAGAAGCATTATTTAACAGCTATTGATAAGTTTAAGTAAACAAAGTACTTCCAGATAGCATTTCTTTACTAGATTTCATGATTTAAATAATGGCTTGCTGTATCTGGAAATACACAGTAGAGTAGGCTTTCCATCACACTGGAGCAGCTGAAGTTAACTTTATTGATGCAAGACAGCACTATGCTACTGCATATTTCTATTTCTATTCATTAGCATTTTACCTATTCTCTTTTTCTTTTTGGTCCAGTCTCACTCAACATTTTTATTCTGCATTTTTCAATTTTAACAGCCTCAATAAGCAAATTTAGACACACATTTCTGTCAGTCACACTTCTGTAATGCAACTTATCTGTAACAAAAATCAAGCATCTGACATGTAATTAATCCAAACAAGCATACCTGCTTCTGGTCCTTTACAGTCTTCCCTCTTTCCAACACTTTAGCAAAAAATACATAAAAGCTCTCCTCAATAGGCAAAAAGATAAACCTGGCAACCAGTGAACCGAGGTTATTCACAATATCATATACACCTTAAAAAAAAAAAAAAGCAATCTCAGAGTTTTAGAAATATTTTAATTCCAAATCTTTAATAAGAACATGAATTCTAATTTAACATTCCCAGAAAAAGAGAAAACAAGTGGTATTTAGTGCAACATTGAAGCAGTATTCTCTAAAAATTCTGACAATCAAACAACTACACCTTAAAATTTGCAAGGTTTGCTCATGGCAAAGGTAAGACAAAAGCACCAGCTAGACAGAAGTGAATCTAGACTTAGAATTCTTGCTGTAGAGGAATAAAATGATCATTATGAAGTTCACTGAATAAAAACAGGAATGTAAAGATTTACTGATACAAGAGAACACAAAGATATAAATCTAGTCAATGTCCATGGTAGGGGGACTGGAACTAGATAATCTTGAAGGTCATTTCCAACCCAGGCTATTCTATAATTCTGTTACATTAAATTAAATTTTATATTAATCGTTCCCTGAAATGCAGCTCAAAGGCTTTGAAACATTCTCAGACTTTCAAGCTATCTTCATTCACTTTCAAGTCATTTTCAGAACTGAAGAGCAGTGACTAAGAAAACTCTGTCACCATTCCACAATACCATCACACTTACCCTGATCTCCAAAATTTAACACGTTCAAAAAAGTCATCACATATCGTTCACCTGTAAGTTCAAAATAAAGAACTTCAGAACAAGCCTCTAAATCCTACCCAATGCTTGTTCAGGCACTTCCAATATTAAGCATTCAAGAGACAAAGTCAAATAGGATAGCACCTAGTTCTGAAAACCTTCAAAAACTCCATTCAGGTTGGCAATCATGTGCCTCATCTTCCCCAGCTCAAGCTTTCTGAAGCTTTAAGTCAATTTTGTAAATAGTTTTCATGAGCCCTCTTCTCTCACACCTCTACGTCAAGCCTCACCCTCTGTCAAAATCTGTTTCAAGAAGGATTGTTTGAAGAAACTCCATGTCAAGTGTGCTTCCTTCCAGTTAACGAAGGTCTGCAAAAAAATACTGAAATGTAATAAATGTGATTGATGTTACAGAGCAGAAATAGAAAACAGCAAGGCAGTGCAACACTGCAGGGTGGCTCTAACTGCAGTGGTGAGGAAACCCACAATGCCACAGTTATTAACCACTGGTAAAGTATTGCTGAATTCAAGCACCAACATCACTGATCTGGCAAAAACTGATTCCCTTGTTGAAAAGTGCTGCTGCTGCTGAAGGCACCTATAAGAGCATTCTACAGAAAATACTAATCAAGGCTGGAGTTGGGAACACTCAGAGTGTTTAAAGTGCCAATATAACTTTACCCTCACTGGAGATATGAACTGTTTACTGCTCTTCAAACTGTCCTTTTAAGACTTGCGACCAAGAACCACCTGCATATTTTCAATCTGTAAATCTTATCCAGAATGTTGTCTTCCTCAATGAGTCTTTTAATTTCTTTCTTTGCTTCATTTTTGTTTGAGAGATATTTGTGTATCTCTACAATGCTGTGGGACATTATGGTGATTTTGTGCAGAGATCAAAGTACCAAAAAATTCACTGTTACATGGTTCTGGTTTATTTTCTGCCTCAGATCCAGTGATAGCTGGTCATTCCCCTGCACAGTGCAGATGGTCTAGCTCCAGTTAATGTCTACTAATATTTTGCACACATCAAGTCAGCAACAACAAACCCAAAACCACAAAGAGTTCAAGTTTCATGAAGTTTTTCTGACAAGAATTTTACTAATAAAAACTTCAAACACAATTTCTATGCAATATTTTTTACTTAATCAATCATATCTTCTATGGTGAAAAAATAACCCCAAAACTACTCAATCTATTCCCCAGTCTAAAAGCAGCATTCAAAGTGCCTTCATGTGAGATTTTAAGAAGAAAATCAAGAAATAAATTGCACAACTTACCTCATCTTCCACAAAGCTAGGTAATAGAGCTTTCACTCTAGCAACTGGAAATGATTTCTTTGTGGCTTCAGGAGATCCCAAAAACATCACAAAATGAATTACATAGCACATTACCAGAACACTGACATATAAAAGCTGGGAAGATCAGGAAGGAGAAAAGAAAAACAGTGAAACAAAATTAACTTAGAAATGCAGAATTATATACTAGATGAAAATACAGTGAGAAGAAAATGTAAGTAGTTCTTTTGCCTACCAAATATTAAACTAGGTAAGGATTTGAACAGTTCTTAAGACTGCTGTTGATCTTTTTATCTTTTTTTAACCTGTAGGTTATCAAAGGCCTTTGCTAATTTTCCTGCCTTATTCAGCATTTATAGAACACTGAAGGTCCAATTATAAAGCAATTACTCAATCAAAAATCAAACTGACAGAGTAGCTACTGCCTACATCTCTCACATTTCCAATTTCCATCAGTTATAAGGGATCTACAACAGCCAGGGCAAAAACTTGAAGGAGAAAAATTATCCCTCCTTCATTGTCATCAAGAAAAAGTTTTAACCTGAATTAATTGCACTTGATTAGCACTTGATTAGGCTGATAAGGTTCTGTGTGATTAGAATAACATAACCTCATTTGCAAGATGTGCCTTCACTGATGGAAGGCGTTTCCTTCTACCTCCCTTTAACTCAATGTCAAAGCACCAAGTCAATAATGAATATCAGGAAAATACCAAATATAAATTCTAAATCTTAAACCTCTCAGGAGCTTTTTCCTCTCAGCTCCCCAAAGTTCTTCAGCAGGGTAAATGTCAAAGGAAAATTAAAATTCAGATGAGAGAACAAAGGGAACTTACCTGAGCCAAGGAAAAAATGTAAAGGCCCCAGTGAGGATAAAGGATTACTAAAGTAACTGTCAAAATGCATTTTGACACTACTGAAAGGCTTTCAGCAATTACCTTTAAGAAACACAAAACAGAGAAGGGTTATTTTCTAGCAACTTAAGCATGTACACAAGCTTAAAATATATATGTTTAATGCACAGAATTGATGTAGGAATGTAAGGTTTTCAAGCCAGTGTGACTTTATGGCAGTTTCTTTCTGCTGAGCTGGCCAGCTTAGATTGTCATTGCTCTCTAAGTTTTCTATTCTAGCATTTCACAGTTTCATTGCATTTTCCCAGTTCTTCGTACAGGACACAAGGGAAAAAATTTTGCTTGAGACTATCATAGTCTCAATATTTAATGTAGAATTGTGGAAGCAGTGTGTCTCTCCTTCCAATTAAAACCTATGTTTCAGGATTTAAGGATCTTGAAGGTAATAATGTCTAAATAAACCAACTTGCTTGTTTTAATGAGTACAAATTCCTGGATATGTTACAAACCAGGCCATGCAGTACTAAACAGTACACAAAGGGGTTTTTATATGCTTGAATATACAAAGATCTAAGTCAGTAATCTGTTCTTTTCAGTAAAGATTCCCCCCACATGCACACACCCCACAGCCTTTACTAACCTTAAGTCTCACAAACAAATGAGCTTGTGCTAAAACCCAGCATGGCTCTCCCAGGAGTTCAATAATGGCAGAAAGACCAAATGCCACTACACCAGCCTGATAGTGAGGAACCACAGAAGGGTCGGGTACTTCAAGCAAGTATAGCCAGACTAAGCCCAAGATAAGAGACCAAAAGACACCAAGAGGGACTCTAAAAAAATATAAAAACTAATTAATGGAAATGTTACTGCAGCAGAAACAAAAAAAAAAAAAAAACCTCTCAAAATAAACAAAAAACCCACTAAAATTAAAAACAAAACAAACAAAAAATGCCCCAACAAGGCAAAGAAAAATAAAAATAAAATTAGATTACAATATCACATATGGCCACAATGATTACATAAAAAAAGGCCCCAAGGAATTAATTCCTGTTGTATCACACCAAGAATGAATATTTTCCATTGTAATGAACACCCTTGAGGCACACTACAGAAAACATTTTTTATGAGTTACCCATTTTCTACTCAAGACCCGTTAGGTCAAATATCTGTATTTTTGTGCCTTGGGACCAAACAATTCTGATCCCACATCAGCTTGCACATCCTGTTCTGCTGACACTGCTTCAGCAACACTGAGCTTCTGGCAGAGTCCATCAAGTTTTACATCACTGCAGCAAGATCTCTTTGACCCTCACACTATCAGACCCCTAAGATATTAGACATCAAGCTCCTAACACATATTTCAGATGCTTCACCAAAGTTCACCTTCATTTGAAGTTATGTTTCTCTATAAGGAAAAATTTAAAACAAAAAAGATGCACACAGTCAGTATTATCTCTGTCAAAGCTCAAACAGCAGAAAGCTGACTAGAATAGAGCTCAGAGAACAGAAACAATGTATTTTAAATATTACTATTAGACCTTTCCCTGACAGGAACAATCCCTCTGCTTCATACCTGGATGCAGATGACTACACATAACCCCCCCCCTTCCTGGGCCAGATCCAGTTAACAGCTGGGCAGTTCCAGGGAAAGTCAGGTGCCCCAGCGGGACAATACTATTTGATCATGCAAGGATAGTTTTCAACCATATCAGGCAGGTAAATTTACTGCCCAGCCCAGCCCAGTTGGGGCTACAGAGCAGCTAGAGCTGACAAAGGGAGAAAGCAGAGAGAATCAGGAACCAGAAGGGATAAACAAGCTATAAAATCCACTTTATCCACACTGCAAAGCGTGGTCACTTGTTGCAGTATCCTGTGGACTTTAAGCTGTTCTGCTATAAACAGCACCACAGCTGAAAGAGGCAACCCTACTTCCTCCTTGTTGTTTAATTTTGCATCTCTCCTACCCAAACATTTATGATGCAAGTTCACAAATGCACATTGGGTAATAAAAGAACAAAACTGGGCAGAAAGAGAAAGAAAAAACAAAGGAGTACATATTGGTGCAACAGGACTTTCCTTCAAAAGCTACAGCCCAAATGAAACTCAAGCAACAGAAAAAACTGCACTTTTTGCAATGAACTCCCTCATGTGCTCCAACAAAAAATCAAGTCCAAAAATGCTATGGCACCAGACTCGAGCAACTTCCTACAACAGTCCTAGATCAGAAACATAACTGAGGCTTCTGGAATAATTACCTCAGTAAATAAACACTTCCTCTCATTCTGTGAGCTTCCAGACAAAAATGAGATATTCTAAGGAAGTAAACTTTTAAGGGTCTCTTACGTCAGCCACAAGAGATTAATTGTTTTGGTCCAGTTTCTCTTAGCACTTCCACTCAAACAAGCTCTGCGAAACGCCTCCCTGGCGAGGAAGACAACTGTTGAGTACAGCAGAGTCAGCCTAAAGGGAGTGAAAAAGGGGGGAAAAAAAGGAGAGAAAATAATTTCTTTTCTATAAATTGTAAATCCTTCATGCGCTAGCATCAGTTTTTACACATGACTGCCTAGCAAATTCCTACAGGTGTGAAAACATGTTTACATGAGATAAAATTATCAACATCTCCTAAAAATTGAGAGAAAGTCATTTCCTGTGACGACTTTGATGATTCAAACGGTAGCTGCAGACCAAATGTGAAGATACAGTATATCCTATAGGAAAAGCACATTGTATGTAGTTTTTGCTCCCCAAACTAATGGTTCAAATACACAAACCAGACCAGTGCTACCGGTGTTTCAGGCCAAAACAGACCCGGGGAAGAATGAAATGACCAAACACTGTGACACGGCCAAGAGCATTAATCAGAGCCTCGCCACAATTAATACGGCAGGGCGCAGAGCAGCGCCAGCTTTGCCGCACAGCCCTCACCTGACATTGACCACGCCGAGGAGCTCCCGGGAGAGGTAGCGGAGGGTGAAGGCGTTCAGCCCGAACGTGACCGCCCGGAACAGCACCTGCGAAAGAAGCCGCACGGGAAGCACCTGCGGCGCCCCGCCGAGCAGCAGCAGCAGCAGCAAGAGGAGGAGGAGGAGGAAGGAGGGAGGGGCGGCCCCGCACCTGCAGCAGGGCGCTGGACGAGGCCAGCCGGGCGGTCTGGCCCAGCACGTCCTGCGCCGCCATCGCCCCGCTCCCAACGCCAGGAAGTGGCGCGGCCGCCGTCGCGCCGGATCCCGTCAGCGGGGCCGCACCCCCGGCCCGGCCCGGCCCTCGGGGGACACGGCGGCACCGCCGGCCCGGCGCTGAGGGGACACGGCCGCACCCCCGGC
>QUSF01000032.1:124027-200075 GCA_003676055.1 Chloebia gouldiae | reverse complement strand
GGCTGTGCCCGAGCAACAAACGAACAGCCCAGCTGGTGATGGAAATGGGACACAGCGCAAGGCCAGCTCCGCTCACGAGCAGCATTTCATAGAACAGCCTAGACTGGAGGGCACCTTAAAGCTCATCTTGTTCCAACCCCCTGCCATGGGCAGGGCCACCTTCTACTAGACCAGGTTCCTCCAAGCCCCATCCAACATGGCTTTAAACACTTCTGGGATGGGGCAACCACAGCTTCTCTGGGAAACCTGTGCCAGTGCCTCACCACCCTCACATTAAAGAGCTTTTTTCCTAATATCTAATCTAAACCTACTCTCTATGTGAAGCATTCCCCCTTGTCCTATAACTCCATGCTCTTAAATCTCTCTCCATCTTTCCTATAAGTTCCCTTCAGGTACTGGAAGGTCACAGGGTACCCCAAATCCTTCTCTTTTCCAGGCTGAGCAACCCCAGTTCTCTCAGCCTTTCCTTATAGCAGATGTGCTCCTTCCCTCAATTCATCTTGGCACCTTGGTGGTCTCCTCTGGACTGTTTCCAGCAGGTTCATATCTTTCCTCGGCTGTGGCCCCAGAGCTGGATGCAGTCTTCCAGGTGGGTCTCACCAGAACAGAGCAGAGGGGCAAAATCCCGTCCCTCCCCTGCTGCCCACGCTGCTTTGGAGGAAGCCCAGGACACAACTGGTTTTCTGGGCTGCCAGTAGACATTGCTGGCTCATGCCCAGCCTCTCATGCACTAGCACCCTCAAGTCCTTTTCAAAAGATTAACTAACCTATCTATTAACTTAATTTTATTCAAAACTATACCTGAACAGGCTTAACAGCTGAGTTGACAAAAAAATGCTTGCTTTTAGTAACATAACTTTAGAATAGGTACAAGTTTAAAGGAGGACCACGTTACTGAACTGGCACACAGTGTCACAAAATCTTCCTGAGAACATGAAGTCAAAACAATTGCTCCCTGATTCCCACAGTTGGCAATGCCCTCTTAAAGCATTCCTGCATCTTTTCAACACAACATTCTTCACTTCTGGCTGACCTGAGGCAAGTTTGTGATGGGATACTCTAAAATAGTTCACTTTTCTTAACAGCAAAGGAGGAAAGATTAACTTTTACAGAGATTTTTACATACAGAGTTAGCCTGCATCTGGAACCAAACTAGGCTGGATTTTCCTCCAGCACACACTCCTTGATTTGGCACAATGGAACAAACTCCTGATTTTTTAGAAGTATGTGAAACCTCCATGTTAGAGAGAACTCCTTCGATCTGCACTGAAGTTCAGTTAGTCCAAAAAGACCAGACAATGTACAGGCCTCAAAATGAATTGGGACTGTTCCTTCAGAATTTAAAAAAGGAAAAATTTTTGTCTTGCAGTAGCTTGGTATCTGTGTTTCAACTTGGGGAACTTAGCTAATTAATTACCCAGCTAATAAGGTATTTTGGATGAAAGGTGGACTTTGACTTCAAATCACAACTTTTTTATAGACCGACAGTAGCCCAGAAAACTTAAAATCTGTTAGGAACAATTAGAGACCTTCCATAGTATCATCTCCCTCAGAGAGGAATTACTATTCTACAAAAATATTTCCCAAAGTAAAGACAAAGTGAGATTGGAACCTATTACCAGGAACCTATTGAACTATTGCAGAACTAAAATCAAATCCAGTATAAAGGATCATTACGATTTTGTATTTTATTAACACAAATAAATGCTGCATTTTAGAGTTAGCAATGTATTTTAATTTCTTAATTTTATTTGTAGGTTTCCATTTCCTTTAAGGTCCCTTGAGGAATTAAGCTAGAAAATCAACTGTGCTATGAAATCATAGGCAGCTCTACCTCCTGGAACAGTGCATGATGTAATACAAAATGACATACTGGGCTGTGAGCTAAAGACTGTAGATTTCTGCAGCTGCTGAAAAAGCTTTTGAGTCAGGACTTATTTTGGAAATGAGCAAAACAAATACTCCAACCCCTGGTGCTGGCTGAGCAATCTTCCCCCTCAGTGTCACCCTGTCCAGCGCTCAGTGCACAGAAGATCCTCCAGGCCAGGGAGCAGCCCAGAGGTGCTGCTGCTGCAGCCAGCCCTGCTCTGTGCCCCTGAGGGCAGCATGTCCTGCATGAAGGGCTGGGTGCACCCTGCTCCCACCCGCTGCCCACATCTCCATTCTGTCCCAGAGAGCAGAGTGGTGCACAAGGGCAGCTGTAGGGTACTGCTCTGCAGGGCCCACTCATCCCGATCCCCCTCCAGCCTTTTTCAGGAGCAATGCTCCTTAACACAACTGCTCTGCCTCTGCTGCAAGTCCACATTTTGCCGTTTCATTAATGAGGACAAAATCATTTGTTCTTGGGATGGCAAAAGGTCATTTTTCCTATTCCGCTCAGGAGTCTTGTGCCAGAGGAGGCCAAATTAGGTTGTTTGGTTTTAATTTTGTTTCTTTTTCAGAAAGCAAGCATAGAAGACATCGGTGTCTTTGTTCCTGATCATACAAAGCTTGTTCCTTCACAGCAATAACTAGGTTGGGGTCAACACAAGGAGTCACATGGAGACTTACCAGACTAGGCATTAATCTCATTAAGCTTCCTTCTCTCCTCTGAGCACCTCTCTTGGGTCAGAGACATATCCAAGCCTGGGGATGCAAATTTCCAGTGCAGAACTGCAGGAAGAAAAATATGAGAGTCACAGACCATTCACCAGCAAAGGACACATTAGGAGTTACTGCTGTGCCAGTTTTTCTTCCTTCCAACCAAAGTGTCCCCCAGAGGGCTTTTTTGATTAGTTCCCCAGGCCTTGTGCACTGAGTTAATCTCTATGAGCATGTTAAATGGTTAAACAAAAACTTGCAATTTTTTTTTTCCCGGCTGCATAATTAATTCAGCAAGGATTTAATTTATGTCCTTGCTTTGGGATAAAAGAATAAAGGGACTTTTTGAAGAATGCACAGAAGTGGGTTTTTCTGTGATTTGCAACATTTGAAAAAACAGTGTCTCAGCTTTACAGCATAGCTTTTAACTCAGTAGTGTTCATTTTGCCTCACACATTTCAATACACTGTTTATAGGTAATTTGATAACTGGTTTTGCTGCCCTATCAGTTTCAATTATAAATTCAACTTTTATTTATTGAAATATTTTACATATAGAAGACTAGCACTTTTTATATGTGAAATAATATAACAAACCAATGTTCTACTCAAGGGAAAGGCAAAAATATGTAGCAAAATACAAGTCATAGTAAAATATCAAGGATGGGATAGTGATGCATTTTTTTTTTATAATTCTAAATAATTGACCTTCATACTTCACGGTATATTAGGCAGATTTTAAGAAATTGTATGTGTTGATTAGAAGAGCAAAAACAAGTGTTCTGTACAATGCTGTCTGCTTCCAAAAGCCTTTTTTTTTAACCTTTTCAATTTAGAAATCTGTGACATTCAACAGACATTTTAAAGATCTACAAAAAAACCCCACCTTCTGGTTATTTAATGTGGGGAAGTAATAAATTACAATATTTTGTCACAGGAACTGGCAAGCTCCTTGCTTAGAATTCATGCAAAATGAATTCTAAAATACGTACATAATCAATTCTGCACCATCTGAACTGTCCTTTGTGTTCTAAATACTAAGCTTTTTTTTTTTTTTGTATATATTTATACACGTTCAGCTGAAGATGATTTCTGTCTTGCCTTCTTCAAGGGTAGAAATTCCAGCAATTTTTGCTGGGATCTGCCTAGCAGTTTCTGTCTTGTTATTTGACTGGCTTAGGAAATTTGCATCAGCCCCTCACTCTGAGCACTGGTAGGCAATTTATCTAATTGCTGTGTGCTTTAGAAGCCTATCAATATATGAAATAAGAAAACTACAATGGAACAGCTCTTGATCTTTTTGGAACATTTATCTTGTCAGCAATAATTATAAATAAGAAGTTCAGTTGCAGATTGTTTCTTTTACCTTGCAAAATCTCACTGCCATCGCTTACTGCTCATGTCAGTTACAGACAACTTCAGCTATCACTATGATCAGAATTGTTTCTGGAGGGTAGGACATCCCAAATCCTACCCTGCAAACCTGAATTATAAAGATGGTGATGAGCAGGTGCTGAGGCAAAATGTACATTTTCCTCCTTCCTGTGCATTCTGTAAGATGAACCCCAGGGTAACACTTCCTGCTGCAGATGCCAATGTATTGCACGGGAACAGGCAGAAGGATTTTCTGGTTAGAACAGCCAGACTAAAAGTACAGGAACACATTCTACACCTGTGAGCACTTGCACTTGAAAACTCTTTACTAATTAGTGCTTGGCATCTTTGCACAACAAAATCATTCCATGGGCTCCAGGCTGCATCCCTTGAGAAAAAATGTTCTTGAAGAGAGAGAGGTGCAAAGATTCTGCACAAGAGATCTCTGCTTGCTGTACAAAAACACATATTCACCAACACTGTTCACTTTAATAGTCATATAGAAATAAGGCTCTGTTCATTAAAACACTTCACAGCTGCCGAGTATTCAAGCAGAATGATCCTCTTATTCTTTAGAATTCAACAAGTGTTATTAAACTTGCTTTGACTTCAGCATGATTTTTTTGTCTATGAAATACTCTTAAGACTTTAAAATCAACCGTGACAATAACTCAATGAACACAGTAAAATACACACTGTGGAAGGACACAACTGGCAAAGAGCTACTGAAATACATATGAGAGGAATGTGGATTCTGAAAATGCACTGAATGCAATGTATTCTTGAAAAATATTCCAGTTTCTCCTTCCTTTTTTTTTTTTTTGAGTCACCTGGAGATTTGTGAAAGAGACGAAGATGTGCAGGAGTTGTACTTAACAACCAGCAGGATATGACACAAAAAAGTGGTTTTGCTACTCAAAATAATTCAGCATCTAGGAGGAGAAAAATCACTTCATGCAATGCCTTACAAAGTTTGAGAATGCAGAATTTGTGACTCACCATACACTGCCTTCAAAGTACATTCATACAATATTATATAACACTGTGCACACTCACCTGTCAAACAGAGTTAATTATGAGTCAGGTATCTCTTCACATCATTCATTTCCTTCTCACTTGAGATGTGGCTTTCATTCTTTACTGAAATAACCCCTCTCACAAGACAGTGATTAGTCTGACAAATTGATAGAATATAATACCTTCAGCCTCTTTATGGGACCTCCTCCAGCATTCATGACAGCTACAGCTAAGTGCAATACATTTTTTGGATTCCTCTTATTCCTTTGTGGCAAACAAGGAATGTCTTAAATAAGACAATCCCAGTATATGTTTACCTATTCAGTTTCAGAAACCCCCACATTATCCTTCAACATTTAAAATTCACTTTCAGTACAAAACCCTAAAATATTAGGAAAAAAAAACCTCACTAGGAATACGGGGAGGAGAACTTAACACTGTGCCCAGCAGAGCTCTCTCAATAAAAATAGGGAAAAAGGAAAGCTCCTATTTCACCTTCTAGTGGGAGGTTACCTAAATATATCCCTTTGATAGAGGGGAACGATATTAAGCACCAAAATCATCTCTGCCTCTAACCCAGATGTCCATAGATTCAAGTTCCTGAGCTTCACTGCCTCCATCTGGATCGAGATCATGACTTTGTTGGATGTTTCTGTTCAGAAAAAATTAATCTCCCCAAGGTCATAAGACAACTCACCTTGAAAGTCCTGTTGTCAGGGCATGAGGAACAAGGCTCTGCACTCCAAGTTTGGCTGCACTGCCGCCCTCGCTGGCTCAGTCTCTAGACTTATATGGAACAAACAAACACAGGATGGCTTAGCTCTGAGGACACCAGCTGTCCTCAAACATCACAGTTATGGTGACAGAAAAACAGAAAAGACAAATGAGATTAGTCATCACATGAGAAACACTTCTGCAAGTTTTAAAACACAAGATCTTGTATCATGCTAACAACATTAGCATGTATCATGTATCATGCTAACAACATTAGGGGATTTCCCCACTTTGTCCCTTAAGGAGAATGCATTAAGAAAACAACCCCTCTCCCTTCTCTACTAAATACCTTTGTTTTATTTTCTCTTAAAGATATTTTGTTTTCAGCTTTGCCAATCACTCTGAGTTTGTTTGCTAAGCAGTCATGTAGAAAAAAATGCTTTTCTTTGTTCAGTCAAGTTATAAGTGTATCACAACTGAACCATGATGTGTCAACACTTTGTGTGTAACTTGGAAAAAAAATAATGTATCTACTCTCACTACTAAGATTGGCTGAGGAGGTGATTGTTTGGCATTTTTTTTAGGATCGGGTATATTAGGCTAAATTCCCAGATGTCATATACCTCCTAAAAATAACAGCAGCAAACTGTTCCCTCAAGTGGGATATGTGCTTTTCCTTCTTCTCTGTGAGTTCATGGTTTAGTTACAGAGAGCAAAAATTTGTCTATTACAACATAAGATATTGTCATACATTAACATATTCCTGACCACAGCTAAATCCTGGTGAAAAGATCCCTTGTAGTACTGTAAAGACACTTGGGCATAAATTATTAGGCAGTTTACACTTAAATACAGGAAGTCCAGCTTTAACATGTTTGGAAAGTTGTACTTTAACATAATATTCCAGAAACATCCCATGGGCTCTGCATCAGTCCCTGAGAATTGCATGAGGGCTGCATGGGCACCTTGGTGCTCATAGGTCTATATTCACTACACTTCCCATGTTCCTAAGAACTTATGCTGTGGACAAAGCTATATATCCTACCAGATATTCCATTTTACCAGAAAGTCTGCATCCCTCCACCAAGAGTCATGGTTTGGCTTCTTGCCCAGTGGAAGAGAGGTGAAAGCAAACACAGTCAACTCTATAGGCCATAAAGGGAGCAAAAGTAACCCAATTTAAAATAAAAAGAAAGAATGAAAAAGTACACCTTCCCAGATCTGTAGAAGAAAATACTTAATTACCAGAAAATTAAGGACAATTTAGTCCTTACCAGAGGAGAGAAACTGAATGATCAGTGGGCAGAACTGCTCATAGCCAGTCAAAGGAGCTGGATACTCCTCTCACAAATACAGGTGTCCACACAGAGCAATGGACATGCCTGGTAAGGAAAGAAAGCCACACCCTGGCTCTTGCATTCTGCTGTTGCATCTACAACCACCACTCCCATCAGAAGAGAAATGCCACTAAATGCAAAAAGTTTCATCTTTCAGACTTCATAACCACTATGTTAGAAAGCTAAAGGTGCAGCATACAACAGCTACTCATTTGGAGCCTCAGTCTGTCACTATTACCTTTACTCACCATTCTGCAGCTTGTAGGCTGTGGTTCACACCACCTTTCATTCATCAGCAGATTTCAGAAGCACTGTGTATTTCGCCACGTGTCTTTAGACCTCCATGCCTGTCCTACCTCAACATTAATTTAAAATTTTTTTCTTAAAAACCAGCAGTATCAGATGTTCACTGTAAGAGAAGTCACAGGAGTCGTTTAAGATTTTCATGTATGGGAGAATACTCCCACTCACATCCTGAAGAATGTGGGGAGGTTCAAACAAAAGGATCTGACCACATGTCTGAGACTAAACCAGCAATGCATATCTTTTTCTACCCACACCCTGCTCCCAAAACTCAATCTGTTACAAAACCAGTTCCTTTCCATCTGCAAAGTTCACTACTTTATGTTATCAGTCTCATTCAAAGTCTATCAGAAAAAGCAAGAAATGGTTACTGGCAAAGAGTGGTGAATCTTGAAATTATTTCAGTCCTAGATACACAGAGAACACTGTAATTTTTCTATAGAAACATTTAGGAATACAAGTCCCTTCTGACTATTCCACTGACATGGTATCCTCAGACTTTCATTCCCTTTCAGATATTAAATTGTACTGGGCTTCATTCTGTAATGCTGTTGGTAATGTTTTCAAATGCTGTATGCAGGGTTACTGTACTCTGGGAAAGTGCTAGTCAGGAAATTATGTAAGAAATTAGCTTTATACAGTTACTGCAATTCTGGCAGTCTTCCAGGTCCTTATGTCACTGGCTGTATATGATTATCAACAAAAAAAATTCCAACAATCTTCTTGCCATGACTGTAATTAATTCCAGTAGTCAGGTACAGAATACATTATTTGCAACAATACAAGCCCAAAATTTGAGGTAATCCATAAGAAAATAAACAATACTTCTGGATGTTTCACCAGCCTTATTTTAAATTTCCTTTTTCCTTACATATTGTTTTTTCAAACATTCTTTTAATTATACCTAAGAACATTAACATTAGCAGCATGGAACCTGGTAAATCCAACTTAAAAATACCACATGATTTTAAAATAACTTTGTATTTTTTATCTCTCCCCACTACCCAAGAAGAACTGTCTGCTTGTTAAAGACCATCATCAGTTGTGACTCTACTTGTACTCTGGTACGATTTCTTCTCTTTATGAATAAAACTGTTTGCTTTCAAATGCCATTAACCAGTTTCTTCCCTGATGTAACACTGTATATTCTTTTCTTTGCCAAAAGAAGTGGAATGGTTTGGGGTGTAACAGGCCACTAAAACTGAGATCTGCACTGGTAGGACTGCTTCTGAATAGTTCTGTTACAAGTCATTGTGAATTTGACAATGGAAAGCACTGCCAAAGCAGGGAAAGCTGTTCAAAACCCCAGATTTCATTCTAGACACATTACTAAAATCACAGCCTGCTTCCTGCTTTTTAGATAAAAAGCACAAATATTTGCAGGGAGATGGGGAAATAAAACTCATTCACTTTACTTATTTTTTCACCATCGAGGCTTACATTCAGCCACTTTTCACCTCTGAGACAAAATCCTGCATCATGGAAGAGCAAATTCAAAGCCATTCATGTGAAGTTAATTCCATTTGGTCACTGCAATAACACAAGTACATGAGGAGGTTACAGCTGGGTAGTGCAGTGTGAGACAAACACTCAAAATTCAGCTAAGAAACCACTGAGCCTGTGCCTTACTGCTACTACCACTGGTTTTGGTCCACCTCTGCTACCAAAGAACCAGGCACAACTGTGTGGAAAAACTCTGTGCTGATAGTGGGGCACAGCCTGCTCACCCCTGGCCAAGGGATGTGCTCTTTGCTACTCTGCTTTCTGATTCAAAACTGGAAAGGAGATACTTCCCAATATGCAGTAAAACATAAAGAAAAAGGAATAAAATATCTTCAAATGTGCCTATGGAAAATGGACAATACAAGAACTCTCAATACTTTGTTATATTGCAAAAGGAGGAAAAATGTCTTGAAAACAAATAAGACTCATTGCATTGATAATTTTAAAAATAATTATGATTCTATATTTAGAAAAGAAGTCAGACACTGGATTTCAAAACCATATGTGGCAAACATTAAAGGGAAAACTGGATAGGATTGTCAAGACAGTTTGGGGCCAAGAGTTGCTCTTTTTTTTTAAGCTCACCCCAAAGCTGGGGTGAGCAGAGAAGTTTAACACGACTTTCCTCTGCAACTACTGCTAAAGTTAGTTTGACTGGCAGTATGCAAAAACTGGCAGTGCTGGAATGATGCTGACAGCACCAGGACTAGCTGGGCGTTTTTGGGACAGTCTGCAGTGTTATTCCCCATTTTCAACTGGTTTGTAAATAAAAAGGAATTTTCAGTCTTATTATTCCAGTGTAATTTATGAGATTAATAGAGAATATATGGGAGAGCAAGACTTCCCTTGGAAGTGCATGAGAGGTCAATAAGCAGTGCACATTAGCCAAAAGTTTACTGCCAGCAGTAGAAAACCTGTGAATATATTGTCAACACAAATAAAAATGAATGACCTGAACATGCACTGTTACTGTTTTCTTCTAAATGTGTGTGCCAAGAATTGCAGAAATGGTCTTGCTTGCAGCCCTGAAAAAAAAAAATTACTTCATTATTAGTTCCTTCCTTTTTGAGAAAAGATTATACCCTAATGAAAATTCACAAAACTTAGAGAAGCCAAACAGTAGTTTTGCCAAAAGGGGTGTGGTCAGGTTGGCACTTACTCTATCCAAGTCTTTGCATAACCAGAGCAGCACTCCAATATTGATTAATTGTCAGAATGCTCAAATGAGACAAGCAAACAGAAATCTGACAGCCAGATCCTACAAACAGTCCTCTCTTCACACAGATCATGTATTATCCTATCACTGCTTTTCCCCAGTATTTTCAGGCTGAATGGTACAACTTAAGTTGCATGTTCTCAACAAGCATTACAATACAGTACATATGTACAGAATTAAGTACAAAAGTAAATGTGTAGCATCTGAGAAAGAGCAGATCATTCTTTTGTAAGATTAAAAAACATCTTGGGATTTTTATTTGTAAACTATGCCATGCAATTCCTTTATTTCCTTTTAATCCCAGTGTTTCCCAAATTCTTTGTCCTTCACAAGATTTTATTTGCCTCAGGGGAAAATTCCGTATTTCTACTGAAGTCCCATGACAAATTGGCAGGACAGAAGAAAAAGCAGATTTAACTAATTGAACCTAAATGTTGCATTTACAGCCTGAAATCGTGCAAAGACCCTAAGAGCAAGTGTCCTCTTAAAAAAAAAAAAAATCTGCATTGAGGTATTTGAAGCCACAGCTTGTCTTCTGTCTTCCTTTTCATCACCCTGGAGCATGTGGCTCCTTAAAAGGATGTCTGTGCAATCCTTCTCTTCTCCAAGATGAAATACAAGAGGGATCAAGACCTCACAGGCCCCACCACTGCCTCATCCTCAGGCAAAGAACGAGGACGTGCAGGACTCCTCACAATGCTCCCATGGGAAGATTCCTACTAAAGGAGTCAAGTGAATCAGTCGGGGAACAGACCAAAACCTGGCACCCTAGGAAAGAGATTGCAAAGCCTTGGACTCTGAAAGGACAAAATATATGGATTAGTTAATTTGTTTGCCTTCTCAGCAACACAGCATTCACAGCTCATCCAGAAATTAAAGCAGTTCTGGTCATCAGTCCCCTTAGCACAGCAATACAACCTGGGCTCACACAGAGCTGGAGAAATGGGGAGCGAACCTGCACATGTCAGAACCCCAACAGAGAGTTCACAGCTAATACCTTGATATTCTCCTCAAAATCAGCCAGCATAGTTACATTTCAGAAATGACAGCTGACTGACTGATTTTTAGACTACCCTTCTTTAGCTCTTTCCTAGGCACATTATAAAACTCCAAGCATTAGATATCTTGTGTATGTGTGCATAGAGAAAAGTATCTTCCATTTCCCTAAGACATATCAGTACAAGATGTGCCCCAAATGAGTTCCTTTATCACTTTCTGATGATTTTAAGAGATTACACACTATGCTCCTACACCTGCATAAACATGGTTTTATCGGGGTACTGGGTTTCATTCTGCAGTATTTTAACTGCCAGCTGCTATTCTGAGAGAGAGATAATGAAAATAATTAACAGGCAGGACATTCTTCCAGCTGCTAATGCTGTAAAATAATTACTCAGATGTCATTCCAGAATTAGATTTAATACTGATTAAGCACTCAATAATAATGTGTGGCGAAAGACAGACAACTTTAACAGAACAAAGAGTGCCAAGAAGTGCTGATGTTTGTCTGACTGGCTTTCTGCCTCTACTGATGGCAGTCAATTAAAAAGCATTTTTTGCATGCAGACAGGAGTTTTCTGCACTTTTTTCCTGCACTTTTCTCACATCTCTGTTAACAGTGATGTGCTTTCATTAGCTGTGGGACAGCAGTAGCCAATGCCACAAGCCAAGTCACTCTGAGGTGTGCTCAGGAACAGATGGTTCCCCCTCACAGCACACCAGGGAGGCTGGCTGTTCTACACAAAAATACCTGTTCACACCTGCTGGGCAGGCCAAGGAGACAGTCATCAGGACACTGAGATCCATTCCATGTACACAGGGCACTTTCATGGGTGGAATCCTCCCGGTTTCGGTTTTTACACTCAGTTGTCAGAACAGGTGGACCCCTCCCTGAAGCTTTCTCAGCCCCAGGAGCTGCAGGAAAGTCCCTTGCCACTGCTCATGATGGAACAGAAGTTATTTTAGCCTTTGTGAGAGCAAATCATTCAGTGTACGCTTCTGATCAGATATTGATACCAGTGGTGTTGCTGCTACAGACACTAACTCAGTCAGGTCTGGAAAAACAAACTTTCCACAAGTGTTTCATCAGCCAGGATCTGCATCTCATTATCACTTGCAGCTTACCCAGGCTCTGGAATTAGTGAATCCAAGTTAATGAAGGTTCTCTGTTTAGCAAAGAGATCAGTTCACAATCAAAACTACATTTCTAAAATGGGAGTTGAACATTAACATGTCTGTAGGGCTTTTTAAGCTGCAGTACCCAGAAGTTGTAGCATAAATGGACTTGAACACATTCCAGCAACTTGTATAATTAAAAAAGATACAAAGTGCTTTAAAAATTGAAAACTGCAGCCCCACATACTGTCTCCAACTCTGTCCAGTCACCCACATAATCACATCTACCCTAGTACAGTTATGGACTTCAACTTTAAAGGCATTAAACTGATTCTCATCTGTGACATATTATGTTGACTTTGTTGAGAGCACAATTAGGCTGCTGCTACTTGAAAACTTCACCAAAAACTCTCCAAGTTTGTTTTAATGTCGCCTTTGACACACTGACAAAGCAAAAAATACCCAGTGTTCTGTAAGACCTAAGTGTTATGGATAGAGCAGATCCTAAGAGCTGAAAGCACTCAGTACTTGGATGCAGTTCCTGGAAAGGCTTCAGGAAGCTTTCATTAACAGTGTTAGATGAGTAGGTATCACAACTTTTCCATTATACAGTTATTAAGCTGACTTTTCAGTACCTGCAGAAGCTTTGAACATCTGTAAAATACTTTTTGTAAAACTAAACTATCAATTCTGACAATTACAAGGTGACTTGATTATATTTTTCTTCTGGAGGAACAGGTGCACTGTGTTCTGAGAGTCTGTGCACTGCAGCTAAACCAGCCTGGAGGCTGCACTGACCTCTGCTGAAGTTCAGCACTGCAGGGCAGTGTATAAATGGTCTGTTCTGGGACAAATGCTTAAAGCTGAGGCAACTCCTCTCTGAACTTCACCTACTAGATGGGAGCCAATTCAGCAGTCTGAAACTGTTAGCAGGTACCAGTTAAACTCATTTTCTCTTCAATTTTCTTCTCACTTCTAGCCCAAATAAAAGTACAGCCCTAAACCTGAAATACTGTTCTTTTCTTCCAAAATTGCATTTGTATTATACTGCTGCTAATATAGAGCTACTGAAAATTATGAAATTCATAATTATTATCTAAACAGAAGTCAGTCAATGGCAACAATAAGAATACTTCAACACTATTGACAGAGCTCAAAAAAAAAGGCAGGGGAAAGAGTTTGTTGGAACATGAGAGACCTTGGACTGCAGAGTTTTGTCCAGGCTACTGACTATTCAGGAGTACCTTGCCTTTGTAGGCTTTCTCTGTATGACCACATAATGTAAAAAAGCAAAGCCACAAAAGCCAAATAAAATACAACCAAACCAACCCCACATGCAGAAAAATCACTTGTACAAGAAAAAGACTTGTACAAGAAAAAGACTTGTACCTATCCCTCATTGAAAAGCAGCTATAACTTACAAACACTGTGAGGAACAAAATTCCCCTTCCAGGAAGCAAACAGCTGTTTCTTGAGGCTGGAAGAAGTAGATGATATCTGCACATGGTAAATCTCAGTCTGCAGCCAACAGACCATCATCAGTGATTCCAAAAATGTCCTGATTAATGAAACTCCATAATTAGGTGTTTTAAGTGTCCCTACTGTATCAAGTACCTTTACTATGGCTTGTAAAGTGGTTCATTTTAAACTGTGACTGGATAGAGGCTTGACTGTGCTGATAATCCAGATATGCTTTGGGAATTACTGTGTACCACTTGATTAGATTAAGAGATAAAGAGAGAATTAGGAACCACTTGCCATAGTTTCATCAATGTAGGCTTCTGTCACAGGCTTTGCTGGAAGAGACTACACAAATTCTGAAGAGACATTATAAAGGCAAGAGTGTTCCCTTGCTGTTTAGGTTGGTATGTGAACAAGCAAGGCAGAAATTTAAGACAGATTTACTCACTCTTAGATTAACAAAGACAAACAAGCTGGCCTAGTAAAAACACAAGGCCCCTTTCCAAAATGCTGTCCTGCTTCTGTGAGCACTGGAATAACCCAGATAAGCCATACTATCAGGAAACTATTGTTTCTCTTACTCCAAGTACACAAAATAAGCTGTGTTTGTGTTGGGGTATGTGTGTACATAACTTTTACCAGCCATAACTCTACTGCCATTGCTTAAGTGTAAAAAAAAGCAGCCAAAGGATGTGATCCCATAATTAAGAGACTTGAGCATCTCTCATGAGGAAAGGCTGAGGGAGCTGGAGCTGTTCAGCCTGAAGAAGAGATGACAGAGGGGACCTCATCCCTGTGTGTCAGTGTCTGCAGGGAAGGGTCAGAGCAGGGACCAGGCTCTGCTCCTGGTGCCCAGCAATGGGACAAGACAATGGGCAGGGGCTGATGCCCAGGAATTTCCACCTGAACATGAGGAAGAACCTTAGTGTGCAGGTGATAGCACTGGAACAGGCTCCCCAGAGAGGGTCTGGAGTGTTCCCACCTGGATGCAATCCTGTGCCATGGGTGACCTTGTTTGAGCAGAGAGGCTGGACCAGATGACCCCCAATGGTCCCTTCCAATCTGACCCATTGGTGATTCTGGGACCCACTCACACTATCACACTGCCAGACAATCCTTTTTCAGTTTTTACAATTAAATAAGCCATCAGTAAATGTCTAGACTAATTCTCTGACCCTACACTTCAGTCTCACAATAAAAATCACAAACACACTGCAAAATTTATAGTGGGAAAATTACACACATAAATTGTCTTTTAAAAAGACATATTTTTGGTGGCAGGAAGCTAATTTGCTTCACACCACTGCACATTTTTCAGAGGTCTCTGCTACTGAGTATTTTAAGAGTGATTCAGCAGTAATTCCAAAACAATTCTCATAAATTCTTTACCATGTATGGACACAGAAACTTCTCCCCCCTTTTGTTGGAGCATGCTCTGCAGATAACCAGATGACTGTAAGATTTCTGATGCAATTCGAAAAAATGAACTGTGTTCTAAGGTTTTAAAGGGATTGATTATTTCAGTTTGGGTTTGATAGTTCACTGTTCAAGAAAAAATATTATTTACTGGTCAAAGGGCTGCAAGTGAAGACACCAGGCTCAATTTCCCAGTAGGTTCTGAGACCTGACTTCAAGCACTCATGTAGATTTTATGTGCCTTATTTTCTGTTGTATACAAAATACTTCACAAAGACAGCACATTACAGGACAAAACACACAGCAGACATACACAAAAATAAACTTGTTAATAATAAAAACTTCTGAGAAATATTGTACAATATTAAGAACTGAGTTTCATTTCTATTCTATAAAACATTTATAAAAATGCATGGAGTTGTACTGGGAAAGGGAAGAACTGAAAATTAAATGAAAGCTCAGAGCACACAGCTCTTCACTGATGAATGAAGATAGATACAATTTCTTTCCAGGAAAAGTATAAAATGCCTGATTACTAAACTATGAATTAGTTAAATTCTCATTTATTTCATATATTGCTGTTGGACAGTTTACTCTAGGATAACATACAATCTATTTGAACCAAATTACAGTCCTTTTATTTCTACAAGGTATATAAAAATTGGCTACATTAAGTTAGTTTTATTTTTAAAATATATTTTAATAAAGAATCTATTACAGACTTAAAAAGTACCAAACTTGTCATTGTCATAGTCAGGAGACTGATTTTTAAAGAATAAACATTGGAAATTGTGCTTGGTTTTGTGAAAGGATCCCTCCTTCCTATTCACTACATGGGTGGTGGCCTTTATCTAGAGATGCAAACAGGTTAATACCTTGAGCAACAATTCCACATGCAACAGATACAGATTTCATTGGCAGAAACTGATACATGATGCAAAACAAGCACAAGCCCCCTATTTCTCTAAGTCAGTGACCTCCCCACATCCAGACACAGGCAGTAAATTAACAGATGGCCTTAAGGACCTAAGGATCTATAAAAGACATAAACCACAAATACTATTAACTGCTCAGTTTTGGGACTGGGCATTGATTTTTATTGTCAAACTGCATTACTGCTGCAGGCACAAGATTCACTGCTGACTTCTGCTCTGTATTGATTTTGTTGAACAGCAATCAAGAGTTCAGTATTTAATGGGATGTAGCTCAAACTGGAGTTCCCACTTACTGCAGAGAGGGTTTAATCAATTAAATCTGCCCATAACATATTCTCATTCACTCTGTGTAACTGCCTTGCATAAAAGCACAAAAGAAAGATAATGCCATTTTATTATCATCAATACTCCATGAAATTGCCTTTACTCATTAATTTAGTAATATTTATAGATCTTCAGCAAGCAAGATTTTAGAAGCAGTGAAAGAATTCTGTCACAGATTTTCTGCATGACTGCTCATCCTTGCCACTTGGAATCACACAACTGCAATGGAAGACAAATTGAAGCATTGGGCAGAATAATTCCCTCAAGTTACACAGCACTCTAACAAGCAAACTGACCTTACCACATGTGATCCAATTAAGATTCTTTTGCCATCTAGAATTTAAAAGACTTCTCTCAATGACAGTTACAGCATCAAAGATAGTAAATGCTCTCCCCAGTACAAATCTTTGGCAAAGATGATGAAATCTCTGAAATAAATCCACCCTGAAGCTGAAAAATTACTAACAGCTCCAGGCTTTGCTGCATAATAACTCTTCAAACTGCAAACAAATGTTCCTGCACATGTAATTACCTGAACAGAAATTCATTCTGGTTTTACCTTTGCAACCACTTCACGATGATTTCTGATGGAGACAATTTGTTACTACCATAAGAGCAAAGTAATGAAAACCTGAACCACTGCTCATACACTTCCTGAATCCACTGCAAAAGCAAGGTGAGATATTAAGTGCAAGTATGTGATGGGTTAGATTTTACAGAGACATTTAAGTAATTAACAATTACAGCTGATAATATGAAACAGCAGAAACCATCTATTAAACCATTAAAATCTATTTGTGTGAAAAGCAAGTTGGAGAATTCTTAAAATATAGACAAGATATTAAATTATTCCTCACAAATAATATGAAGCAAAATATAATAAGTCATGACATACTCAAAATGCTCAAAGGAAGGAAAGCAAAGAGACTAATTAAGGCTTGGGGGCAGTAGATGATGGTTATAAGCATATAAAGTGACAGCACAGTCTGAAAGAATTCATATACATAGCTAAAAATCAGTACTCCAACAGGAAATATCTTCCTTGATATAAAGGGAAAAGGATGAAAATCAGTTAACTAGATCAGGGTTTTTTCACAACTTCCTATTTATTTTACAACTTCCCATTAGACAGGCAACTGTGATCACTTCACAAAAAAAAGGCTGCTAATGAACAGCTAGTGAACTTTGGGGTTCTCAGATTAGCCAGGCTGAACGTTAGCAGACAGACTGGATAGTAAGAGCTCCGATGGTACATTTTTTCAAGGGGAAAAAAGTGAAATGTGACTAAAAACAAATTGGAGCAAACGATCACAAAAAAACAAAGGAATTAATGGTCTTGTCCTTTGAGTCTGCAACATCTGAGGAATTAGAAATGTGAAGAATAAACAGCAAGGAACTTTCTGGCAAAGCTTAGTTATTATGCTGGAAAAAAAGAAGGAAATAAACTAAAGCAGATGTAGCATTTTCTATTTAAAAATTCAAACCTGTTTTCCAACACTGTTGGAACTGTTTAGCTCTTTCTCTTCTGAGAAGACTGTATTTCACAAAGTAGTTTTTGAAATTGTAGGTGGTGATATAAAGCAAAACAGAGTGAGCTTCTGAAATGAAGTGATAATTGGCCACTGTACTGAGGCAAACTCCTACCCAGTGCAGTGTGTTAGCTACCAGAATTTACCATCTCCATAAACACAATTTCAAGATTTAACAAAAGACACATTACATTTTTTGCACTCCTGTCAATTGAGCTAATGCAGGAAAAACTCTTACCAAGAAGTGATACCTGCAAAATGCAAAAAAAAATACATTTCTGCGAAACAAAACAAGAGGATGGGGGAAAAAAGTTAAAACTATGATTAAAAGGAAAGGCAAAAAGTAGAAAAAGAGCTGTCTGTTCATTTTTCCACTTTCTCTGAGTTCTGTGCTAATTGACACCAGGGCTGCCAACCATGACATGGATCTTCTACAGGATGAAGCACAGGATATTTTTGTCATGTCGTTTTGCTCATAATAAGGATTGTATGCTCATATGAAAAGGGAAATGGTAACAGCTGAGAGTCCAGGCAGAGGTTATTCATCCCTGTAGCCTCCCTCAGCTTCAGCTGGATGGACAGCAGGCAGATGGACATTGGCTGGAGCAGTCAATACCCAGGGAACCCACGTGAGTGCAGATCCTTCTGGGTGGGTTCTGCCAATAGCTCCACAACCTTCAATCAGCAGATCATGGGCATTGCCTGAGCTGCTCTAATCAATAAGCAGGATCCATAGCACAGGTGTTTGGTGTACTCCAGGGGTTCCCCACCCGAGACAGTTTGTCAAAGTGAAGTAGCCTTCCAGTGACAGCTGCAGGAGGTACAGGAGTCAGTGCCTCCTGCCACAGGGGCTCCTTGGAAAACCTTGGAGTAACCACTGTGGGGGTGATTTCAGTTATCAGTCCATCCAGTGATAAATAATAATAACCATCTCTGCAGCTACACTGCTCTGCTTTCTTATTCAAGTCAAGTAACAATGGACAACTGTAAAACATGGAGAGAAGCTCAACTATGTGAAATATGGACAAGTGTGAATTTAAAGAGGAAAACCTACAAAACAGTATGAATACCTGC
This sequence comes from Chloebia gouldiae, assembly GCA_003676055.1. NCBI lineage: Eukaryota > Metazoa > Chordata > Aves > Passeriformes > Passeridae > Chloebia > Chloebia gouldiae. The sequence continues at coordinate 181,178 of QUSF01000032.1, read as the reverse complement.
CATACTGCTCTAAGATCTGTGCTTAAATACAGGCATGGTAAATGCCTCTAAACATAAAAATTAATCAAGTGATCAAATTACTGAACATATATCTTCATACAAAGTGCATACTCCTTCCCCACAGCCCTCACTCAAGAAGTGTTTCAAATTAAATTGCTACAAAAATTAAAATAATCATTCTGCTCCCATCAAGGTCAAAATAGCAACTAACACATTTCATTTATAATGTGGCATTATCTGCTGGAGGCAGACTGACATAGTCTGAAAGGGAATGATCTTAAGTTAGCATTCCTCATGTTCCTTTGCCACAGCCTGAGATATCAGTGAAGGGATTCAGAGCTGATAAATTCCAGGGTTTCACTGAAAGGAGGATTTCCATGTGAGCCACTGAGATCAGGCACTAGAGCTGGTCAGCTGCAGCACTCCAAGGCTCAGCATGGGCCAAGAGGTGTTAATGGGTGAGAAATATTACCAATGTGAGCAGATCACACACCACACTAACATTCATTAAAAATGTGTTTCAGAAGCCCAAAGCTTTCAGTTTTGTAGCTCCCATCACCCTGAGCTGGATTTTGCTCAGGCCTGGTCCTCACCATGTTTAACATTTTAGATCACTGAAACAAACGTGAAACACTCTGTATGCCACAGGTCCTATTTTAGAACACTAAAACAAACCTGGGACACAATGTGCCTCAAGCACAAGGAGCAATGCCATGATTTTAATGGAAAAAAACAACACCATGGGTCCACCAAGTTATCCAGCAGTATTAAATGCTTGTATTTGTAATGAAGCATAAATACAAAGCTGCTGCATCTCCTTTGTGGCACTAAGCACCACAGAAAGGGAATTTAATCCAAAGTGCTGAGGTAATGACCAAAACCAACTTAAAGTACCAGGGGAACTCCAAAGCTGCACACAATTGTTCAAACTTTGTGGAGGCTAAATTAAAAGAGGTTAATTAAACAAGCAAGTTTCAGCAGATGATCCAGTGTGGTACATTCAAAAAGAATGGGAAAGAGCTGGACAATGAATACAGCTAGAGGAAAGCAACACTGCCTTTCAAAAGATTTAACTGCTCATACCATCAGCAAAAAGAAGCCATCAAAATTTGGCCACTCTCTCAGACACATTCCACTTCCTTTCATCTTGAGTGAGCTCTGCTCAAGCTCCCATGGAAAAACAGCTTTTTATTGGACAGGAATAAAAACAAATAAACTGTGAAGCTAATAGAAAATTCAGCTCCTCTTAAAAGCTCAAAATAAGACCTGTTCCCTTCCTCCACCCACTGAACCTTGCCAGACAAGAGCTAAGCAGTATTGGGTAATACCAAGCTTGAAGAATGAGCCTTCCAGGGGAGAATATGTTTGTTCTTTATTCCCAAAACCATGTTACAAGTTACTTCATCAAAATTAGAGAATGAGAGATTAAAAAAATAAACAGCCATCTTCTTGCAGCCAAATTGGGCCACGCTCAGAAGTCAGTCTGGAGACTTCACACCTCAGTCACAAGCAAACTCGGAATTCACTTTATTTTTTATTGCAGAATATGGAAATTATCTGTGCTGTGCACGTTAAATTATTCTCTCTTATTTTATACAACCAAGCTTTAGAAATGAAAACTTGGGCTCAAAATATACAGGATATGAGTGATTCTATTACAAACAGTACCTCCTAGTAAAAAAAAATGAGCTTAACCAGCACCCATACACTCCTTGAAAAAAAAACTTAAAAATCAAGAGACAATATTATTCAGCATTGTTTGCTGCATATCACTACCCTCTGCAGAGATTTCTCTGTTCAGTCAGCCATCCACTTTCAGAAGAGGACAACAGGTTATTTTCTTTCAGTTTCTCCAAAACAATAGCAGCAACAAATAAAGTCCTGTCCACATGATTTTAGAGATGCAGCAGTGCAGCTCTAAGGAAAACCCTGTCAGCAGCTAAGGATTAGACACCTTGCCCTGGGGATAGGAAAAAGTGCCAAAGCAACCCTTACAAAAAGAAAAAGAGCCCTATTCTCAGATGTAGCTGTGCCTCCATTTGACAAATGGGCTGCAGGGGAGGGTGCTCCACCACTGATGTTTATTTCTAATTGTGGGAATGAAATGACTGACACCTGGTGAGGAATGAAGCCCAGAATGTCTCACTGCCCATCTGTGCTCATACTTACATCATGCTAAAAATCCTGAAGGACATGGCAGCCTTGTCCACATTGCTGTTATAATCCCCAAAATCCTGCAGTCAATAAGGACAACCTATCTGAGAAATGAATTCAGTCAAGTGAAATGCCTGTCCAAGCATAGATGCTGCCATATGGTTTTCCATGTGATACATCCACAGCTCAGATTTTCACCTGATGTACTTGAAGACACAAAGGAATAAACACAAGTATTTTCTCACTGATGTGCCTGCTGGATTCTGTCATTATAAGTGATATTATTGTCCTCAAACAACAACTGTTACCTTCTTATATAAACCTTTGCAAATGCATTTCTAAACTAACAGCAAAGTCCTCCTCAGAGATCAAGCTCCCCATGAACTATTTCCTGTAAGGACACTCCCAGAAGCATCACTGGTCTGACTGCTCTGTGTATGGCACAGCAAGACTCTGGACCTGCCCACTCCTTGCTGAGGATCTTTTCCAGCACCTCAAGGCTCTGCAGTCTGTGCAGGCCACAACACTCTCTGTTCAAATCAGAGTAACCTCTCAGAGCTCATTTACCACAGTTTTATGACTGCTTTTGTTATTTTTATATGATGATAAGGCAAAGTAAGCCTTTGCACCCATCTAAGTGACAATCAGATGTGTCTCTCCCGAAAATCAGATTCTGGTGTGAGTTGTTGAGCCAGAAGAAGAGAGCACACTGGAAACCATGGGGAAGGAATGATGACAGTGGGGTTTTCTTGGCTTTCAGGAAACAAGGAGGATATTGGGAAGGAATGAAAACAGAAGTTGGGTGGAAAAACAATGCTGAGGGCACTCAATGGTGAAGAGAAGGTATTGGATATGTACTGTACTTTATAGTGAAAGTGTATTTAAAGCTGTGTTTACTCTGTAAAGAACATGAGAACTACCTAAGAGACAGATTCACATCTCATTTAAACAGACATCATCAAGACAGCTGCTGAAATAAACTGCAAAATACGTAAAGCTGGTACTAATGCAAAAAAACCCCACATTCCAATAATCACTAAGACTCACAGCAGGTGATTTCATGAAGGATGAAGCGAGAGTACTTCATGATGTCTAATCTCAGCTGCAGCCCTCAAAAATTCTTCTCCTACAGTCGTGGTTTACTGTAGGAGGATGTGGGGGCTGTAATTGTCCCACTGAGGGTTTCTGATGGATGATTGTATTTCAGATATCTGGACCTGTGATTCTGTAAGACTCACTTTGACTTATCATTACATTAAAAATAAAACAAAGCATTCAGAACACTCTTGGGGGAAAAAATGAAAATGGCTGTCCTAAAAAGATGCACTGCAAAAAGAAAGCATTGTTTTTATTTTCTTTGTGTAATCTTAAATAAAATTAAAGATACCAAGTAAATACAGTGAATTTTACAGAAGTCCTGGATGCAGGGGCACTTAATATGACAAATGAGTGGAAAAATCAGTAGATCCTCTATGATGGGAGGAATCCAGCAAGTTTGTTCCCTACATCACCTTTCTGACATGGATTTTCCATAAATTATTGAAAAATAACTGTCCCAAGACATTCACACCAGCCCTTTGCCAGAGATTACAAACAAAGCAGCAAACCCAGACCCATACCTGCTGTGCAAAGTTTGGTATACAAACAGAAATGGGTTTGTTTTCACCTAAAGTTTTCAATGGGTTGGTCAGTACTAATGGTGAGGAGAAGAGCTCAGTTTCCAAGGGTTAAACAAACCCATCTACCAGATCTCTTCTCTCTGAGCTCTTGGTTCAACCCAAGCACTTAGGGGAAAAAACAGTAAATCCACAATAACCTAATCTTAATCTTGCTGTCATAATTTTTGCAATCTGTTGTTCTTAAATTGCATTTAGCCACCATATTAACCACCAAATTAAGCCACCATAAATGAAAAAAAAACCCAAACCCAAACCATCTACCCAAATGACAGGACCAGAAACTGGTTTGTTTATGCTGTTAACTCCACAGACATCAATAAAGTTACTCCTCATTTTCAAGTAAAATCAGCCCCAAGCTGTTTAAAGTTGACACGATGTGCACAGCAGAGCACTTTGTGAAATAAACAGATCAATAACTGACCTGAAAATGGTATTTAGGGGCAGAATTCTTACTTGCAGAGCTGTCCTATTGTCTCTTCCTTCAGTACCACAGAGCATGCTGACTACTTACTGTTTACACAAAACTTTGTACATTAAATGCTAAACTCTCAAATCCACCTACTTACCATATGCCATTTGTAGTATGCAAATACCAAGCTACTTAAGGTGCTGCTGTTTTTGCAGCAAGTGACATTTTCAAGGCATCCCCACAAGAGCAGGAAGATCACTTCAGCAGAACTTGGGGGTTATCACTGAGCAGATGAAAAAGCAGCAATGGTTTGTACTAAGAGACTGCTCTGTGCTTGTTGGGAACGGGATGCGTGACACAGGAAAATTTGCTGGTTTGAAAGAGTATTTCAAATACACACAACTGTGTTTTAAGGCTTCAAATGCTGATATTATACACTATACAGAACAGTGATAGGAATATTCTTAAAATCTAGGCCTCCACTCTGCTGCTTTTCTTAACAGATGCTACCCTTACAAAACTGAAGCCAACAAGCTCTGGATTCAAATTCATACCAGGAGTACCTGACCCACTCAGTAACCACTGAGTTACTGGTTTGGTTTATTTTGTTCCAACTGCTTTCATAAGCATCAGGTAACTATTTGATGATGTTATATATGTCATACATATGTGTTCTTCCAAATTAAATCTGTAGAAATAAAAGCCAAATTTTTTTTAGACTGAAGAGGAAATGAAGTTGCATTCTTGGCCTTCTTCAATATAAGACTTGTCCTTTTTTGACATGTTCACCAAGCAGTCAGTCAGCTCAAGATAATGCCATATGTTCAAAGTGAAAAAGTACTTCTTCCCCAAAGAGCAATGTCAGGACTACTGGGGCTGCAGAAGGCAGAAATATTTGACTCCCTGCCAGGCTCTGAGCTCCCAGAACAGCACTGGTCATGGCTCTAAGAACTGAGCTCCACACCAGAGCAGCTCTTTATTTTTGTTAACTTGTTCACAGCTTCCCAACTTTTCAAATCACACTATTATAAAATTTTAGCCTCCCCATCTTTCTTTGGCTACACCTTTTCCCCTAGCAGAAGTGGCTTATAAATTATATTCATAATTTTGCTGCACACTTGTAGCATTAATTTTGTAGCATTAGCTTGAGTATCAGCACCCAGGAGCACTTACATTTAACAAATGAGCCAAGTTTTTATTTACAATTCATTAAGGCTTGGAGATATTTCCATTTATATTTGCCTGAACTTAGGGATCCCAGACACAAACCTTTAAATATATCTAATCTTTCAACCCAAGTTTGTGATACATAAAGCTCTTTTTTAATCCAAAATCGGTATTACCTTCAGCTGATATTCTGACATGTTAGTTCCAGTCACCACAAGTACTTGAGGGGCATAGAATTGACTGTACAGCTCTAAGTCAGGTAAGAGTGTGGCTTTTTATCCTCAGGATAGAATATAGAATATTAGATATAGAGAGAATATAGATATAGAGACAAAATATAACTCCTAAGTAGAAGCTCTGGTGTTGTAAAAAGATCCCAACACTGGTGGGCAAAAAATTCAAGGCTGATTTGCCTTGTCAACTAGGACTGTCAATATGGCACCTGAGAGCTTTACCAAAGCACAGAATACACAAAATTACCCCCAGGCACACAGGAGGCTCCATTACTCTCAAGTTTCTCAAATGGCAAGGTGCCAGTAAATGGCACCATTGTGGAGCATTCTCTATTCAAGTGTTTTCCTGGTGTCATACACACACCCATCAAGCCTGGGATTAACCTTAATCCTGTTTAGGAGCAAAGATAAGAGTCTTTTCAGTCTTGACTGGCAGTCTATGTACAGGCCACTGGACTGAAGAACTCTAAATGCTCAGCATAGCTGATTCTATCACACTGCTCTAGAGTTACTCATCCTACCCCATAAAGCTTCTGTTTCCAGCTAAAAGCACATTTGTTATTAATTTTTCCAAGATGATTCCTGGTAGAAAACAACCTTTCTTTCTGTTTAGAATTTTAAATAAAAAACGTCAAGCAAAAATCCAAGACAGGAGATACAAATCTGATATTTTTGATATATAAGTGAAATTGACACCTTCTAATTGAGTCCAAGGTAGAAAAATCTCCTAAATCCTATGAAATAACCTCAGCACTACGTATCTTTAAATGTGTTTTGACATCCCTTATTTGATGGAATCCCATAAAACCCATGAAATTAGTACATCAGAAATAAAAAGATGCTAAGAACTGTGGATAGGAATCTATTCCAAGCAAAATCTTTTGTGTTTAGGTACTCTTGGCAGTGTCACAAAGATTAAAAACCCTGATACATATCCAGAAACCATTACAGTCTGTGGAGGTAAGGAAATGATACACAAACCACATCTCTGCTTGCCTGGCCTCAAGGCTGCTGATGCCATCTGGGTTTGACCTGAGGTTTGAGCCATGAAAAATCCCTTCAGCACCTTGCTTGCCTTCCTCAGAGCCTCTTAGAGTTCTTTTGGGATCCATGAAAAAGCATTGAAATTTTACATTTACTGTGGCAAGGAGTTCTTGAAGATGCAGAAAACATCCTTCCCTTTCTCTCCCTCATTACTGCTGATGATCTGTACAGATAAAGCCACACTGGAGATATGGCAAAAAAACTTCTCTTTGAGGCTTAGCAAGGCCCCTCACCTGCATCACTGCTTTGAGATGCTGCTTACAGTTCTACTTCTGCTTCACAGAAAATGTTCTTTCTTTTCTCCCCTAGGAAGAATGTCAAAGGGCTTTGTGATAAACAAGAGTGGGTGGGAGCCTGAGGCTCTCCTCCTCGCTCCCAAGATCCAGTCCAAACCATAGCCAGCTCTCATGCAAAATTAAAAATATATTATTAAAATATTTTTGCAGGTTGCATCTGTTTTCAACACCCACAAACCCGCTCCTGCCCTGATACTGCTGCCTACTGATGTGTTTCATCTTTAGATAGAAATAATTCTAGGGAAGCAGGGCAGCAAGGTTAATGACAGCTTTGATTACTTAGGCTGAGTATGGATGGAGTTAAGGAACTTTCTCTGTGTGTGATGGTGAGGTTTCTTTGTGTGTACTTTCACATCCAGCTTTAATCAATAAACAAGATCAGCCTGTGGTCGCAAACACTGCAAAGAGAAGTGTCACAGGAGCTTTAATGGCTCTTCCAAGACCTTGCAGCACCTTCAGAAAAAATTATTTGGTTTCTTGTTCTTACTGATGCTGTTTGATGTCTTTGGGAGGGCTGCAGCGTTTCTGTCCTGGGGTAACTCTGACATTAAACAGGCCTGGACTTCTAAATCTGTCCATGATCCAACTAAAACTTTGAAATGACAAATTTTGTTTCTGTAGCTCTACTTCTTAGACATTTTCCACTGAGTCTAAACATATCAATTTTTCCAGTTGCCCAGGCAGTGATACAATTATTAGAAAGTTAATTTCAGAACCACCACACTTCAATTATTTTTAAGAGTTATTGACCTATGCAAATGTACACTGCCAGCTTGGATTCCTTATGGGTATTGAATATAGTAAGTATTTTCTAAACCATGTTGACTGAATTTCATAGTCAGCCTGGACCTGGAAAAATGCCAAGAAGTGTTGTTAAAGTTGACAGGCCATCAAAGTTTTCTACAACTTCTGCTATTTATGTAATTATGTGTCAGGCCTTTTGTTTTGGTGCTGCTCTTTCATTATTTACATAATAATTAAAATTGATGCTTCCTTAAGTGCAGTTTGAGAACATTATAAAAAAAAAAGTACATAACATTCAGTCCAATCATCCCTCTCACTAAAAGTTCCTATGATTGCTGAAATGAAAAAGTTACAGCAGTCTGGACAGCTGTAATTAAAAAGTCTTCTTTGATGTTTTTTGTCAAGAAAAGTAACAGAGTTTAAACAGGGAATGAAATGCAGCAGGAGGAAAACAGGATAAAGCTGATGTCATTGTTCTAACAAAACATCCAAGTTTATGTATGCTTCCCACAAAAACTCGGGAATGGGAAATTGATTTTCCCCCCCATCCTAGATACTTGAGACTGGCTTTTCTTCAGCTGGGAGGTTGGACTGGATCTCCCTACCAAGCTAATTATTCCTATTCTAGTCCCCTTCTCAGTGCACTCCAGAGTGGCTGGAAACTGCAGGATAAGAAAGGATTCCATGACTAAAGCACCTTTCCCACAGTAAGGAGTCCTTCTGCCCATGATTCTACAATCCAGCTTGGTTTGTTCACACCCAGATTCTACTGCAGAAATGGGGTAAGAGCAGAAGCCACAGTGGCACAATGTGCCATAGCAATTGTAGTAGGCAATCAACAGGGATCCTGCTTCCAGGGGTCATAAAACAAGGAATGTCAGCCTACAAAACCAGTCACAAGCTGGAAGTACTTGTGCCATGATTTAAACTGCTGCTTAAATTTCTAGATCAAGTTTCAGAGTGAAGATACACTTGCTGAGAAAAAGCTTCCCCTGCTCAGGATCAGGCTGCCAGAGAAATGGATGTGAGCAAACAGAAAGCAGGGGCCTGCCACAGGTAATGTGATTGAACGGGTTTATCTATTTTGTTCATTAAGGGTGTTTTCCCACAGTGTTGAGGAATCTCAGCTCTCTCAACCCCTTTTTAGAGTCTTTCCTTAAATTCTGAGGTCTTGATATTCACAAGGAACTCCAACACACATTCAGGATAACTAAAGATAGAGCAAAGATAGAGCAAAGCCAACAAGTAAGAGCAGTTTCACTGTTACCTAAATTAACAAAAGAAATACCTCACAGAAATATATTTCTTGTCTCTTTTTCCTCCTCATAGCAAGAGAAGGGAAAGTTTAGTTTATTCTCTTACTCTGGTTTGCACATGGGTAACTCCAGTAACATCAGTTGAGTTATTCTGGCATGAACCCAGCATAAGCAAAAGCAAAATTTAGTCCCTTGTTTGTTCTTTGCAAGGCGCCTGACCCTTAGAAGCATCAGCCTGTTTGGAAACAATCCCGTAGCCTTCAAGAGAGGAGGCAAAAAGATATGACTTACATAAAAAATACAAGTATGCCAAGTAAAGTTGGTATTGCTTTTCATTTTACTGACTTAAAAATATGCTGAAACAACACAAAAAAAACCCAACCTGTATATGGCCTAGCAAGAAAACACTCTTGGTCGTTGTATTCTACTGATGAAAATGTTGCTCCATTACTTTGGGGCAAACTGCCTTTTTTTCTTTTTTCTTAAATAGAAACCATAGTTCTTGCCTAACTGCTCCATGAAGGATTAAGAGTTTTGATAGCTATTTTAAATTGCTGGATTTTATAATAGGTAAGAAAACATCTCTCTGAAGTTTCTTGCAGCATGGCTGTTGCAAGAATAGCAATGCCGTCACCTCAGTGTCATGGTAAGCCCAGCACAGACTACATTACATATTTTGTAGTCTAAAAGTAGCACAAAGCTTGTTGGTTTTGAAGTAAGGACTTAAGGAGAGAGGGACAAGCAGACCTCCCTTTGTAAAGATTTCCCCCCATGGTGCCAATCTGCCTCAAATTCCTTTTCCAGTTTACTCTCTTGAGCAGATTTCTTTCTAAGACAAATAGGGAGAGACAGTAATGGCACCAGTAATGGATGAAGCATAAATGACCCACAAAGCCTTCCTGTTTCTCCCTGGGGAGTGAGCTCATTGAAAAAGTTTGAATTTGCATTTACAGCCATATTCCATTTGTGGGACTTGAGAACATCCGAGTTCAGTCACGCAGTGTAACACCAGATCTTTTTTCTTCCTCTTTTCTCAAAGGAAACAGGACTAATTTGGTCACTGTCATGGTTCTGACTGCAATCACTCATCTAACTGCTTATTTGAGCCTATTGAGTCATTTGGACCCAAACTTCCCAAGTTTAACAGTGCATGTAAGCTGTCTCTGGAATCCAGACACTGTCTCACATGTGGATCTCCTGTGGGAACTGAAACTGCAGAAATCAGTGACCTCAATTTAAAGAACAGCACCAGTTTCCTTCATCACCTCAACTGTTTTTTGTCTTTCTTCATAGAAAAGAATTTACTGATATTTTGGCTAAAAAAAAAACTTCCTACAGAGACAGTAGAAACTCACTATTAACAGAATCTAGGCTTTAAAAAATAAACATAAAAATTGATCTTTCAAAAAAGTGCAAGAAATACTTAGATTGAGAAAAACAGCACACTTGAACATCTCATACACAGAGGAGAAAACAGTATTTTCTATTTTCATTTAGCTCGCCACTGTAAATTCTCCTCCTCAGACACTGCCAAAGCTTTGTAGCTCCTGCTGCTCCATGGTTCAGAGATCCACAGAGCACCCCTGGTACAGCACAGCATCTGCCACATTCCTGCAACACTGGAAAATGCACCAACCTCAGGGGCCAGACAGCATCAACAAGCTTTTGGCAGAGTTCTCCATACTGTGACAGTGACATCTCTATTGTGAACATCAAGGAAAGAAGTCCTTGTAGAGCACTACTCAGTAAACACCAAAGTGCAGTTCAGCACTAATGAACTGGTTCTTGTCTCAATAAAGGGTTCTAAGCTACAATCACAAAAAAAAAAGCTAAGCACATTTCTTCAAGGGAAGTTTATTAATGCTGTAACATTTCACTGACAAAAAGTCCCCAGCACTCTGCAGCACCATAGCTCTCCATTACACTGCATCTGCTATAATTTAATCAGAAAATGCAAAAGAAACAAGAAGATAATGGCCCATTTTAGTAGCTGCTCAAATGTCTTGATAAACACTGGCATTTTTTAACATGTTCCTCAGCACAGCTCTTGACTACATTTATTGTGACCTTTCTCAGTTTTCTGCTGGCAGTAACTTCTAGCCTTGCAGTCACTCACAAAAACTCACACCCTGATAAGGCATTCTTCTCTTATCCCACAACATGAGTACTACTCAAGCCCCTGAAGCTGCCATATATGAGTGGTTTAGCATATGGTGATAAATTGAAGGCAACGAAACTGAAAAGTCATTGTGTTCCTTCCTTTACAGTTATTTTTGTGAGGTACTTGTAGACCCTTACAACAGTAAGCTCTACACAAACATGCTTTTTAATTACTGGAATTGAAGTATTTTTGAGACAGAAGTCTTAATCTTTTACCTCTGTCACACTTTTCAAAATCTGAGCATATCACAAGATAGCCTCCCTCAAGGAGGCAAAGGTGGAAGTGGGCAGATGAAACAAACAACTGTAAGATCGTAACTGTGCTAGAAGAGGACCAGATACTTTATGAAATCAGCTGTCCTCCTTCAGATTTGCACCTCTCCATGCTGCAGCTAAGGTTAGACTAGCTCACTTTTCAGTCCTGAAAAATCATATGTGCACACATGCTATTATGAAGGCAGAGAGAGGCAACAGAAACACAGCTATATTAAAATATTAAATAGCTAAAAACATCCAAAGAAGCTGTAACTAAGTTACCAAACACAGGACATGTGCAGAGGCCACACCTCACCAAGATCAGACTGGGCCAGCTCAGTGCTCACACAGCAGTGAAATAGATGATTTTAAGGACAGATGCACACTGGCTCCTAAAAAAACCTTGTCGTCTTCCCACAGATCTTTAGTTATAAATAAATAAAGAAGTTACTGAGGGTTTTAACCAGCATTTGTACAGCCCCACAAGGATTGCTACAAAAACCATTATCTGAGAATAGTAGCAACACATAAAGCCTGCATGTTAGGGAAGGATGATTGTTCTCAGAAATAACTTATCTAGGGGCTAAACCAGATTATTTTCTGTGGCAGCAATTGGTGAAATCTTGCTAAAATGTTCCAGTGTTCCAAAGTCTAACCAGAATGGACTAAGAACTATTGACAATACATCTAAAACTTGGTGACGTCACAGTCAAGCCACTACTCCTCACAGCATTAAAGACCATGTAGTCTCACACAACTTTGCTCTAATAAGACTATAAACCATACATCTCTCAACCTTCTCTCTGCTTGGCTACATTTCTGTAGGGATTTTTTTGTTCCCTATCCTCCCCCCGCTCCCCAACCAACCAAATGAAATATTTACTGTTGGAGGCATCAGAATAATGATTTAATATATTTGTGTAATTTCCAGCAACTGGAAGACTCACACAAAGCTGCAGCAGAATTCACATCAGAATTAGGTGGGACTGCAACCAAGCTGAAAGCTCAAAGCAGGCTGCAGATCCCATCACAAGTCCCCCCAGAATGATACTGGCTCTGTACAAAAAGGATCATTAAAATGAGGTTTTTACAAAGTTGATACATAACTAAGCAAGAAAGAATAGCATAGAGAATAATTAAATGTGCTTCTAAACAACCCCAACAGCTTTCTCCACACAATCCCCACATCCCCTGCCAGAAGGAGACAAGAGACAAAAGACAACAAAAGCTTCAGGAAAGATTCTGATCTAAATCACTCCTGAATGCACAGCTTATAAGTTAATAGATCTATTTTTATACCTTTGAAAAGAGAAAAAACAGATGGAAGATTTAAACATTTTTACAAAATGGTAACAGTAATTGTCTTTATTTTTCTTAATTGTGTTTACATTATCTATATTTTTTATCGCTCTCCAATCCTCAGAGATTTTAAATATAGGGTTGAGTTAGTAGCTTCTAATTACAATGGTTTTGGATAATGTTGCACACACTGATACTTCACAGCATAAGAATTGTGCTTTCTGACTTCCAAGGCTTTACACGAGAAATGGGCAATATGCCATTGTTTTGTGTGCTCAAGTCCATTATAGTCCAGGAAGATTAGAATATGCAACTGAAAAGACAATGTGCATCTCTAATACATAGCTAAATAAAACTAGAGGTAACCCCACACTCAATGCCCACTTTCCAAAAATTGCTCTTTGCTCATCTGTTCTTGAAATCCAAGTCTTATTCACCAACTGGAGGATTTTGTTTTTCTCCACAGAACATAAACCCATGTAAAAAAGTTCTAATGCTTTAAACTTTTGTGCTGTGGCAATCCTAAAAATAAATAGTACATTTTGTAACAGCTTGTAGTCTTATGACAGAAGACAGAACTCACCAGGAGATTCAAAGCAGAATAATTTAAAATACTTTTCTTTTGTTCCAAACCAACATTTGTTCTTTTAAAGCAATTCTTTATGTTGTGAGGCTGAGTGTCATCCCTGCCAGCACCTTGGGTTGGAATCTTTCAGCATTCACGGGGGGATCAAACTGCCGTTGGTGACTTTACCTCACCTTCATATGCATCGGTTTTCACAAGGCCTTGAATTAAAGTCAGGCCTTCTCTTTTCCCCTTGGATGACAGAGGAAAACATTTCCTCATTCCAAGTAACCTTAGGGCAAGAGAGTGGAATTTGTCTTTCCTACACCATGTGTGCTGTTAATGATGATCTAGAGATGTACAATTGTCATTACACCATATATTGAAGGACCATGACAGCTAATAGCACCTGAGAAAGCAGTTGCCTTTAAGGTTGGTATTGTATCTAGTTCTTGAAGTCAGACTTGTTTTTTTTTTAATGTTTTACCATTACCAAACAGGCCTCAATGTTTTCCTCCATGGATCTGTGATCCTCTCCTTCCCAGCTCTGCAGCAACTGCTAACAGACCCTAACTTAAATGATGCTCTGGCATCTGCACTGGAACAGAAAGAAGGGATTCGGATTTTCTGGCATTTTCTGGACATAGATGACTCCTCTGATTCAATTTCATTTCCATTAATTACTGTCTACTTCCCCACACTCATCTGCAGCTGAAATTGGAGAAGGAGCTTTCTACAATCTTTGAACAACTGCATAACAATGCATTACCAATGGCTTATTCTCAGGCAGTTTATTTCACCAGTAACTTCATCAATACCTACTAAATGCACCTTACACCTACCCAGAACCTCTTTGGGCCTTGGGCATTCCCTTTGTGTCTACCTGCCTTTTGTGAAACGATGAGCAGAGTGAAGCTGACAAACAACCGACTGCCTCGAGACAAGGCAGCAGCCTGGCTTGGCCTGTAATTTGTATTCTTGCACTGTTACTGCAGGATGATTGCATAGCTATTTGCCATGCCATAAAAAGGTACAAGAGACCAAGCCCTGCCCTTCTTGGTCAGTGCTGAGCCTGTAATTTGTGGTAGAAACAATCCTGGGCTAGCAGGAGGGGTGTGATGGGCCATGTTTAGGTGTTCCCCGTGTGCCAACAACGGGAGCGGATGGAAACGTCACCGTGCAGGGGACGAAAAGGAGAAGGGCTGCTGCCACAGCCTGGCCTTGACAAACCTTCCAGCTCATTAATCCTGAGCTCTCAGCTCTGCTCTAAAGGCTTGTTTTCTCCAGTTATTCTGCAGTTAAACACAGCCTTGCTGTGCCCTGCACCACAGCAACAGGGACTTGTTCAATGTCACGGAGCCTGAGCTGCTCCAAGGGAAGGGAACTTCCAAAGCATTTAATTCAGCCTAACCATCAGCATAGTTCCTAGAAATGCTCACAGAGAGCTGACAGCCAAGTACAAAGACTCTTCTTAAAGAACAGGTTTCATAACTAAGTGAAGAGGCTTCCCAAAGTAATAGAAAACATAATGAAGCAATAGAAATAAGTAATGAGGAGCAATTTAAACATACCTAGAGATTATTCTTGTTTCAAGTAAATTAATGACCTTCCAATCACACATCCTTTTATTCATCCATGATTTTAACTTTTTTTTTCTTTGCTATTCTATTTCTTCAAACCTTGAAAAATTATTTGAAAGTGTTGGCAGCTGAAAGTAAATGTAATTCCATGAAATTGCACATCAAGCCATCAAATATATGGGACAAATAGATATAAGCTAATGCTGTTAAACCAAAGGTAAGAGAGTTCCATATACTTTATTCTGTGTCTGTGCAAAGATCACTGAAGTAGACTTTACTCATAAAATTAGGTTACAAGCTTTTTCCCAGCTCTCATATTAAACACAACTGTAACATGACCAAAAAATATTCAGAACCGAGGAGAGAGTATTTACTTTCTAATAAGTTCCTGTTTCCTATCATGTTATAATGAAAGGCATTGTCAGCAGTAACACAGGGCAGAATCCAGAAAACAGAATTGGATTTTCCGTGCCCATAACCTTCATGGAAAATGGCTGATAGTCTCTGAGAGTCACAAGCCCTGTATTTTTGCTATGTTATTTCTTATTATCATCATTAATGCATAAGGTCTGTTAAGGGGAAAAAAATTGTTGTGGAAGGAGGAGGGTGTCAGTACCATAAGATGCAAGCAAGCAGTGTGTTTCAGGGTAGGAGAGAGGACAGGAGAGAGAGCAGATGAGGATGGTAAAGCTTATTCCTTTTAAATGGAAACACAGAACAAAATGAAGGGTGGGAAATTCTGGTCCATAGTGATCCCTTAAAAGGTTAGACTATGGTATGTAAAGTGCCAGTATCAATTCACATATGCCTATGGCCTAAATTAGAAGCTAAACTCTCCTGAAGTACTGGAGAGCAAAGACAATACCCCAAGAAGGGCTGATCAAGTTCCAAATGGTTGAGACTAGCTCTTCTGCTATGCAGGTGTTCAACTGTACTGAAGTTTGTTGCCTTTTTTTCAAAGAAGCACTTTGAACACAGCATTCACTATGTTTTCTTTGCTCCTTTTCAAAGTAAACTTTGTTTCCTCAAGCAGTTCACCTTTCAGGCTTTGTAGGTCTTAACTGCATTTTAAGCAGATATTCACTCGGTGATGCTCTCTGTGGTGAAGCAACATGCATCAGGACATGTTCTCACAATGTATAAAGAAATGCTGTGCTAATGCAACCCACTGATTAGTGCCTCCACAAACAGCAAGAGGTTCTCTAATGCTAAGGGAAAAGACAGGAAGAGAATAACTGTATGAGTGAACAACAGAGATCTTGCAGAAAGACATTAAGCCTCTTGAAATAGAAAATTCAGTCACAAAGACATGGCTTTTAGATACTATGAAAACAAAAGGGATCTTTTGCTTGTGCATCTAGAGCTATTTGCTGTTCTACCTCCCTATCAGCCTCTCATCAAAGACTGCCTACACAAATGCTTTGATAACAATAGGATCACAGCAGTAAGAGTATTCATTATTCTAGCTCAACAGGAAACCAAAGTATGATATTAAGCAGAAACTGCAGCCCAAGTTCTGCACTCAGAGTGTCTGGCTCAACACTGCAACAGCTTCAGGTACTCCTAGATCACACCTTTGAAGGAATACAAGTCAATCCATGTCCTCAAACTGGAACTTTTGTTAATAACTTGTGTTTTATGGATCTGCATTGTCAGGCCAGCAGGGACAGCTCAGCTGGGAGACACAACCAATAGAAAATATCTGTCTATGAAAAACACCACAGTGAAATAAATTGTGGCATACAAGAATTGAGTTAATCTGAAATCCCAAAATAACTTCATTTCCTATAGAAGGATCTTGGAAAGGTTAGTCTGCAGAGAATAAGGGGTTAAGCCTTTATTAGTATTTCCAAAGTGGCCTTGGCAAGGGGCCTCCAGAAGAGGGGTTAATTGACCTCTCTTAATTAGCTTTTACTCTATCATAATAAACCACCTTCCAAAACAAAAACTTTCCCTGCCTGACAACATAATACAGCTACAACTTATCCAGCAATAGAAGAAATGAAATGGCATTCACTAGAAGCATTTGAACTTTTTTCAGAATCCACTCTGCTGGGTGACTTAATTCCCTTAAATATTTATCTAATATTGAATGAGCAACACTTTGATTCTCCAGCAGCTTTGGAGATAGTTTTCCAATGACTGCATGAAAATAAAGTGAGATATGGATACTGAGGGTTTTATGGTATTGTTTTAGTTAAGTTTTGTGACATTAGCAGCAAAGTCAGTTTGAACTGGGTCACCTGTTGTGTCTGTGTATGGCAATGAAATAATACCAGAACTCCAGCTGTGCTGTAAAGCAGATCAGGAAAAAGATCAAGTGTTTGTTTTGCTTGGCTTGTTTTTTTTTAAGAAGCACACACAGTTTTTTTGGTGGTTTCAACAATCTGGGATACACCAACACCACACAAAGAACACAGGAATGAACTGAGGGGGGGGCAAGCAAGGGAACTGTAAGAGCAGCTCTGCCAACCAAGCCAGTAGCTCATGAAACTATTCTTCTCAGCAAATCTGGTATTATTACATGAAAGGTATAAACTAGATAATAATATTGTTCAAAATTATGAAGATTAAATGTTGTCTCAGTCAACATCTCCTTGGCTGTAATAGAGAGTATAAGTCTTTCCTTTTAGCTCATAGAGAAGACTCTGAAGTGAAATGGATTCTGCAGGTATGATATCCTAGGTAATACAAAAGAGAGAAAGTAAGGGGATTTTTATTGTTTTTAACAGATAAAACCCCTTTCCAGCTGAAACTTTCTGATCTCGCCTCCACATCATTTGCAATGTGTAGAAATCTGATTTAAAGGGGTAACAAGAACAAGCACAGCACAAAGAAATACCTCATTTTATAACGCATCTCATGACCTCTGCTGCCCAAATCCACAACCTCAACTGATCAGAAGGTAAACACCTTGCTATATCACGTTTGATTTTGTAAAGTCAACATTCTCAGCAGAGAGTGGGATAAAAAGCACCAGCTCATCCCCACACTGTCACTAGACCTCTGGAAACATCAGGCTGTCTTACACACCAACAGAACAGCCCCTGTGCATTTGGTATTATGGAAAGTTACCAACACTCCAATAATTTCTTAATTCCTAGCTTTAAAATGCTCCAACTAATCATTGCACTAATTGTGTGGTCTGAGGGCCAAAAGACATAATGCTTCCTCTTGGTTTTGCTTTTATCTCCATGTCTCCAGCTAATAGTGTTGTTGAATGTGGTTACTGACAATGCACTTTATCTCAGAAAATTATAATTTAAAACCACAGTTGTGTTGTTCATGTTCTTCTCTTCTCCAGGGATGGATTTCTGTAGAAAGCAGAACTGAAAACTGGTTTCATTTTGTTACTCAGAAAGGTTTGGACCAAAGGAGAGCTTACAACACTCAAGTAAAGGCATTATTTTCTCTGAAAGTTGTGTTTGGCTCTGTTTGTGTGTGTGTCCCTCAGATGGAGCTAATTTCTATCCCTTCTTACTGTATTAGGAGTTTTCAGTCTTGCCCTGCTCATATTTTGATAGCAAGCGGGCACATTATTACAAAAGCATCTCTCCAAAGAGATACGAGGTAAAGAAGAGGCCACCATAAATCCAAAAGATAATGATAGCACAGAAATAGCTCTTCTTGGAATGCTGAAGTACAGGCCTTTAGCAGAGATGACAGGGAAAGTCTTCCTCTCACCTATAAAGAGCATGAAAAGTTTCAAATTTTTGTTGGAGCTACTTTGGAACAAGAGGAAAGGTAAGAGTAAGAGAATGTCTCTCACCCAGACTTAAGCTGTCAGAATGGAAATTAAGAGAAGACATCAAAAATACTCTGTGATAACATCATATGACTCACAAGCTTTAACAAACTCCCTCCAGAAATACTGTTAGGCAGAGTAAAAGCTCCCTTGTCTTCCTCTTTTCCATTTACACACCCCAAGATTTGCTGTGAAAGAAAACACCGATATTTTTCTCCAAATCTTTAGGGAGAGACAGCCTCATGTTTTTGCAGCTGTACTTGCCAGAATGCTGTTCCCACCAGTCCCTTGGCTCTTTCCTCAAATGTCCCATAGTTCAGATTCCTTCAAGAGTAACTGTCAAATCCTCTTATTAGTCCCCAGGACACAGAGACATAATCCTGCTCTTAAAAGACTAAAAATTATTTTCCCATTTTGTAGTTGATAGAGCTCCTTCTGTATAACACTGCCAAAAAAGCCCAACACAGCACAGTGACCAAGCCAAAAACATGAAGTTTTATCTGTTTGATTTTTGTTGTTGTTGTTGTTGTTGTTTTTTCTATTTCAGGACCCAGAAGCTGTCAAAGGCATACACAGTCTGTTCAAAGCAGCGGTTGGACCTCGAATTTAGAAGTTGCCCACCTGGATCTGTGTTGGGGGCTTTTAGAAGTTCCTTCACAAAGCCCAGAGCATCAGAACAAGGCTCAGCACCTGATACGTCTTTGCTTTGTTCTCCTTGGCAATGTTGGTATGTTAGTCCTGGCAGTGCTCACAGAACAGCCTGGCAGTGTTCACCCCAGAACAATGAACCTGACTGAAGAGAGACAAAACAGCCCAAGGCCAGGTATCTCCCTGTATCTGCTCCTTGACTCTGCCCACATAAGCAATCAAATCCAGTAAAAGGTTAAGAATAGGAATATAATGGGTAAAATTTAAGGGTGGGAGTAGGAATATTACAAGATGACAGCAAGTAAGACACATCTCTACTTCAGTTCTTTCCTCTTGTAGCTAACTCCAAAATTAAAGGATGGTGAAAAAATACCTGCTACCCCTGCACGTGGAGTTAATTAGGGTTAATGTATAATGCCTGCCTAACACACTGACACCTGTACAGACATGCTGACATCTAAAAAAGGCTTGTTCACTGTGCTGACCTCCACTGTATATAGGTTTATGAAAAGTAATTAGTATTATTTAGCAATTAGGACTACACACAATAATGCTATACAAAAAACAAAGTTCCTCATCACAGGTCTGTTCTGAAATAAAAAACAGTTAAAAGCACTTAGCCTCCAGATCATGTTGAAGTCTTTTAGAAACTCTCACTGGCTACCATTTGACTTACAAGTAAAAATTTAGGACTCAAACCAGCCTTGTTTGCCTCTGCAGCATTGACCTAGACATGGGCATGGTTCAGTAGCACAGTGAACGGGATGTGCTGGCAGCCTCAAAGCAGGTGCCAGGCAGGAATACTGCTCCTGAGGCAGAGATCTTCCCTCAGTGCCCATCACAGATACTGCAACCAAAATAGTGCACTCAGTATTTATAGCCCCACACAGCACTCTGAAGGGTTTAGTCATCAGTGTGTGACATGGACACACCCCTCAAGGGCTGAAAGTGAAAAACTGTTCAGGACTCCTGACCCGGACCTGGTGAGTGATGTACCTGCTCTCCACATTTTATTAGCTCTAGGTTTGCCTGCAGTTATTTACCCAGTGACAGCTGAGCCTCCCCCTTAACAACATGCCTGGAGCAGAGCTAATGATTACATGATTAATCTGCATAACCCTTGACTCGAAACAACTCTTGTCTACTCTTGGCAAGAACAGTTGACAAATCTGGTTTTCCAGCCCTTCCAACACACAGCAAGTCACGCAAAATAAATTCTTAAGAGGCAGGAGGGCAAGGTCATTTGAGCCCTTTGTATCACTTGGTTCTAAGTGTATGTATATTCAAATCAGCAGAAAATGCCTTTGCTCTCTTCAAAAAGAAAGTGAAACAGGCAAGTGATCTTTGTATTAAATAAACGGCAGCAGGTGACATACCTGGCAAAATGCACCACAAAATTAAACTTCAAATGGTAACAAAGCCTGAGTTTTGTATGCAATCATTTACCAAACCAGATTTCTGCAGAATCAAAAGGCTTAAAAAAAATAAAATCACCACAAACCAAAAATCCTACCCAGTAGAATCCTTCAACCCATTTTTAAGCTTTTCCATAAAACTCATGTGGGACTTCTCAGCTGACTGCGTTCATCTGAGCTTTTCACTGTTCTTTTAAAAGGTACACCAAGGTAAGATTTCCAAGAAATCACAGCTGGTGTGTTCACAAATGAACAGCCAAAGCACACATAAAGAGAAAGATTTCTTTTAATCCCCTGCATGAGATCTATTTCCTTCTTTGTTAGTGAAAAACACAGATCTCAGCTTTTGTAAAAATGTATACACCATGTCTAAAAGTGATGGTATCAGAAATGCCACTGCTTAGCTGCAATTAACTGTGATTTCCACTGCCCAAAAGCATCTTGAGGATAAGTGCTCCACATCCTGTTTTGATTGCCTTGCTTGCTTCTGTTTCTGTACCCATGGATGAAGAGCAGCATAGGCAAACAAAAAATAAACAAAAAAATTACAAATAAGAAAACAGAGTCATCACCTATTTCCCTAGAATATTCACATTTTTCTTTTGCTTCTTATGCTGTAGAAAAAGTAGAACTAAAGAAGGCAGCGTGTAATTTGCAGCAATTGCATTAGCAAAAAAAAATTATTTCCAAACATCTCTTTACCCAACCTCTACTTCCACACAGTGGTACTGCAGAACAGCTTTAAACCAGGTCAGTAGAATGGAAAAGTACATAACACAACTAAGGATTGCCCCAAAACATGCTGATTACTTTCCTAGGCACTGCTTTCTTCAAAATTCCCCAAGACAAAGAGGTAGAATAGGGCGATATAACACTAGAAAGGCATATATTGGGTATACTAAATAAATTTTCTAGCAACTCACCTCAAATGGAAAGAGTAAGAATATAAATAGACAAAGCTCATTCCCTTCTGGAGATTAATTCTGATTTTATTTCTAAATGGCCAAACTGCTTAACTATGTGAATTTGTATTTTTACTGATGACAGATGAAGCTGACACATCACTAACACAGAAGGCTTAAAAATTCACTTTTAGGTGTTTATTTTCATAAATTATTTAGCCAGGAGGTTGTTGCTCTGAATTTGCAAGAGTGCACAAAAATAGAGACAATATTTAATTTTGAATCCCTTTATAGCCTGCACATACCAAAATGCATTCTACAAAAACTGATTAATTTTCAACAGGTTGTCTCCTGCTATTTAATTCTGATACACACATTTCAATTTTATTTGCTGTCCAAAAAAACTGAGGTTTTATTTAGCAATGAACTCTCTTTGAACTCACAATAAGAAAGGTTTTCTGGCCATTGCTCCACTCAGAACAGTGTCAAAAGGGCACAGACTTAAAGAATCTTTTCCCACAAGGTGTGTCCCTTCCTGGGCTATCATCTGACAGACACATGAAAAACACCCAGAGACCACAGAAGAGAATAGCTTAAGGGACAGAGGTGACAGCTGTACAAACATATTTTCAATGCCAGGTTTATGCAGGGCAGTGAAATTCTTAACCTCCTGAAACCATCATATATAAAGTCTCCCAAAATGTTTCCAAGAAAAATCAAAGGCATAGAGCTCCAAAATGTGACTTCACAGAAAAGTCAGACATCTTGTAAAATGAACAAGTTGAATTTTGCCTGTGGCAAATTTTACAGAAACCTCCCATCACTGCCTAAAAGGCTGGTTTGGTTTTGCTTTCTGAGTTTCTACCTCTTGGCTCTTGCTTGCAAATGCTCAGGCAGATCTCAGTTTTAGCCTTCAAATTACAAAGTGTCCATGGTGTGTTTGACACAGCTCCAGGACAGCGATGTCACACAGGCTGCCCCAAGCAGCACAATGTCCTGGCACCATCCTCTGCCAGGACAGCCTGCCACTCCTCTCCTGCAGGGACTCAGAGCACAGAAAAGAAGAAAGATGTAACCTAGAGGGGTGAAGCTTTGCCTGGTGTACAAGGGAAAATCAATTCATTAGAAAAAACCAGAAGAAATTAATTTAGTTCACAAATGGGGACTCCATTTAGTACCTGGCCCCTCTAAATTATAAAGAAATAACTAAGGAGTTAGAACCAGGTGAGGTCAAAAAAAGACTCTGATTTCCTTGTTTATCAGTGATGTGTGTTACCATTTTGCCTACAGCAAGATTATTCTGGAAGCCAATTGATCAAGGGGTCAGCAAGAAAGAGGAGGGATTTTTCACCCATCTGAATAGAAACCAACATCATCCTCCTTTACTTATTTTACCTTAAAGAGCTCCACGTGGTCTGTGAACTTGACTATAGGAACAGACCTGGAGCAAAAACTCCTGCTGCCTTCCACTGAAACCAGTCCAGGACAATTCACAGGTATTCAGTCAGTTTTACTGAGGGTGATGCAAACAACAAGAACATACAGCACAGCACTGGAGCACTACTCTGTGACTCCACTGCTGGGTTTTCTTGATGTTGCTTTAAGCACTGCAATTCATTTAATGAGGAAAAACATGGAGATTTGAACAGAAAGCAAGGTACACAGCTTAGCTGGTCAGGAATTCTTTGATGAAATAGCAAATAAGACTTTTAACCTGGTGTGGGAAAAACCTCTTCTGTCTGAATGATGCCCAATAGCCAGGGTCACTGCAGCACCACTGGGGTACCAACAGCAGCCAGAAACAGCCAGCAGCAGTGCCCAGAAAATATATTTTCTTGTACAGTGCACAGGAAGCACAGGCACAAAGAAGTCCCACAGAGACCTGAGCAGTCTGAATTGCAAAGTTGTTGGGGCTGTGCCAGCCTGTGCTCAGGCACAAGGACGTGGCTGCAACGTGCACAGCCAGAGCACTCCGGACACGGGGGCAGCTGAGCAGCAGTGGGAGCAGAAACGCTGCAGGTGTGGAGCTGCTGCCCAGGGCCAGCATCCACCTGCACCACTTGTTCCTCACCTCAGGTCAGGCCTCTGAATATTCCTCATTTCAGAACAAGCTCCATTAAATGTGGCATGACTGTTTCTCAGGTGAGAGGAAGCTTTAATACTTGCAAGTTTTAACATTTGGCAAATCTTCCAGATTTCTCAGCTGAATGAATAAACAAAATGTAAATACCAATTTACCTGATACTAACAGGTGTTTTCCTGTAGTTGTCACATTGCTTGCATTGCTCCTGAGTCACAGTGTGAAAACCCCGTACCAGAAAAATGAGGTCAATGGGAGTATCCACATGAAACAAGGAACATTAATAAGAAAAAAAAAATAATATTTACATCTGAGTCAGCATTAACCAAACTGAACCACAGTCAGACAAACAAGGAAGTTAGAAAACTCTCTCTGACAGGTATTTTGTTTGGGAATTTCCTCTTTCATATAACTTGAGATATTTTAAATCAGTTTTTGTTGCAGAATCTGGTGAAAGGAACAATGACAGGAAATCAAATATTCCTCAAAATTAAGTATTATATTAATAACATTAAATGACAGTGTCCTCTAAATCCAGTCTCTTGACTGTTGACATACAGTGATAAATTACTTTCACAATCATTTATTTGATACATAACAATGCATTTATGAGCATACATGGCTAGGACAGTTTGCCCAGTATGCACATTATAATGTTATTTGCATGTTCACATTAACGCAATCTCAAGTTTCTGGAAATTACAAAAAAAATTATTCTGCTGATAAAGAAAACTTACATCCAGATAATGTAAATTTAACTGCTCAAGGTAAATTGACTTGCACCTTATAAGGTTTTCAATGTACTTTGAGGAAGACGGGGGGGTCTGTTTCACTCCTGCTGTAGAGGACAATTCATGGCCCTTGTAGTGGAAAAAATATTGTTGTAGAAATACTGAGGCTGGCAACAGAAGGATTCACCCCAGTCAAACCAAAGAAAGGAGAATCAGGACAGTAACACTGCTCAATTATCTGTGAGGAATGATGGTATACAACTTGCATGATTTTTATCCTGTTTACTGTGAAGCCATCAGAGGACTCTAATCCCAATTGCCATAACTGTGTCTTTGCTTTAGTTGATGCTCATGCTTATCCTCTACACATTAGACTAAAATATGTGGTTTTTTCTCCACTCAGTGGTTCATCACTTTGTCTCAGATTTTGACCTCTTCACAGCCATAGTGGTTCTTAAAAGCAGTTGCTCTGCATTGTTGAAATCAAAGGATGGAACTGTCATAACACCACTAAAACTCCTCCATCACCTTCAGCATTTTAAATCTACATTTTGGTCTCTGGTCCACTGCACTGTACAGAGCTTTACCTCTACTTTCCTACATTAGGAAACCTCCATTTGGTCATGACATCTTGCTGCTAAGTTTTTATGGCAGTAATTAGAAGTCATGTTCAATTTCATGACTGAGTTATTTTCATTAAAATTAAACATTTCTAACCAAATACATTAATCTCTCTTGAACAAGGGTGTCCATGCACAGGAATTGAAGAAAACACAAAGCTTTCATGGCAATTTATCCAGATGGAATACAGAAAATGTAGTTATTAAAATTAATCTGACTGAAGTTCACAGACCATTCCTGCCGACCCTCAACACTGAGGGGAAAGAACAAATAATCTCCTTACTGACTTCTGTTTTAACAGGATATGGAAACCAGAAGAAAACACTGCTTTTTACAATCACTGGGCTAATCAAACATTTCTGGCAGACTGTGTAGCAAATAAAGGACTATAAAAGAATATTTTAGTGTTCTTTGAAAAGTGTATGTGAGAAGAAATGAGATTTTTCGTGACTCACTAGATATTCGTATAACATTAAGTAAATTTTGTCTAGGCAACACTTAGGAAAAAGAAAGCTTTTGTTATTCCAAACCTTTATCTTGTAAATGGAAGTATGAGAAATATCCATCATTCACACTCAATTTATTCTTGAAGAATCCTAGAGCTGCATTTCCAGTAAAGTCTAAAGTAAGCACATGGACAAATCACAGGTAATGAAAAGAAAAAAGGAATTATAAATCCTTCTGAAAGCATTTCGATGTAAAAGATCCAATTATTTGCATTAGTGATGTCCAAGCCTGTGATTTTACTGCAGAATATTCTGAGTTTTAAAGAAAGAAAGAAATTACTGAAAGAAATTTCTTCCTTGCCTGGAAGAAGCATTTCAAATATCCAGCCAGCAAAACCCATTAAAGAAGGGCCATAATGGTACTCTCAGATAATTCTGGCTTGAGCTGGATTTTCTCTGCCCTGGTCTGTAGATTTATCCAAAATATCTCTCTATACCATTATGAAGATATTGATGCAAACTTTACTTCTCACTTTCCTCCCTCACCCATTATGGTCAATCATCTGTTCTCTTATCAAAGGGCATCCTTCCCTTTTTATTTGGGTGAGCCTCTTCTAAAGAGATTTTCATCTCCAATTCCAGAAGCTGCAATATTAACATGCCCACTCCGTGCCATTCATTATCTTCATTACTCAGCCACACATTCTACTTTCCTGCTCCCTTAGAGTTGTCACATCTTTCGAAGTCACAGGATTTCAATTTACACAGGATTAGGTGAAAAGGGCTCATTTCAGGTACAATTACAAGAAAGACCAAAAACAGAGATTTCTTCCTCCCAAAAACTTAGGTGTCAAATTCAAATGATCACAACCGAATGTCACAAAAACTTTCTAGCCAACACATTTGCAGGATAAACGTTGAGCCAAACACACTCCAAAAATTCAGAAAATAAAGAACTCTCTGCTTTTCATACTTTTTTTAAGATATTTTTTTAAAATATTGATTTCTAATAATTTGAAAGATAAAATTATCACCTGTGATGTTGTGCCTGTTTTGAGCAGAACTTTCAGTCATTTGACAAGAGCCAAATACCACAGGGAAGAATCACACAATAAAAACATGACCTGCCAAAAATCTGTAAAGACTCACTAAGTTTGCATGTAACATCATTAAACATTCTGGGAGTTTTTTTCCCTTTGCTATTTCAAATGCATTTCTTTGGCTGACAGTAAGGCTCAAACAGAAAATTAAAGAGTTGACATGAGTTGTTGGGAAACTAAGTGCACTCTGCAAAGAACATAATAGGATTAGGAAAACAGTAGCATTTCTTGTTAAATAGGGAGCAAGGTGACTGTTTAGGAGGTTTGGGGTTCCATGATCTATTCGGGAAAGTGTCTTAGACAGCAGCAGCTGATCACAAGTGAAGGCATGAGGCACAAGGGCACATAAAATATGCCCTGAGCACAAGAAGGAACAATTCATTCCTTTCATCTCTTCTGTGCTCTACTCTAAGAGGAGATTAATATTCCAACAACTATTGCAAACTGACTAAAGGAACGTATTTTATCCTATTCTCCAAAATTTTACCCCGTAACTAAGGGAAAAAAACTGGTAACAGAATCACCAAAAGTTCAGTAAAGAACATAGGACAAGGAAAGGAAGCCAAATAACATGGATGCAAAAGGATTGTCATTAAATGAGATTCAGCCTCATGAATCATTAACATTTCCATCTCACAGGACAACTTATCTCAACTGCTTTGATGTTCTTTAAATGGGAGATAAATACAATTCCTTCTATTACATTTCTGCTGTCAAAGACAACTTTTGTGGCTGGTCTGGTTGTCTGTTGTTTGGGGTTTGGTGTATTGTTGTTTGGGGTTTTTTTCCTCCCTGCAGTTACATTTTCAACAGCTACACAAAGCAGCTTTCCCTTCTCAGAAAACTGCAGAATTTTAAGTCTAATCAGTCCATGAGACAAAGATAAGCATCTTCTGCCTCATGATGGAAATCAACCTGATTTTGCAATTGATGATTTGTAAAGCTACACACCAAGTACAAACCTGACACCCTGGACAAGCACCAGCTCCTAACACAGTAAACAAACTTTGACAGCCATGGAACTGAACCATGCACAGTTTCCATTTGCCATACAACTTCCTTGTGGATAAAAGCACCAAATGGATTGTAATACATGCCTGAGCACTGCTGGTTTAGATCATATTCCACAAAGAATCTCATTTTAGATGTTTCACTTATAATGCAAATAAACAACAAAAGAATGTCACTAGCACGCGACCTTTTGTCTAAAGATGGTGCTTGCCCTTGCAAAGAACTTCATTCCTTCAAATCCCCTGGGGACTCTCTGCATGAATGATTTTGCATCTGAAATTCCTTACCTGTATTCACCTACATCTGAACTAAGAAAACACTGAAGCTTAATAAGTTACTCTAGATTCCAACACTTGGAAGTGAAGTTTGCAGCTGAGCTGGACGGTAACAGAGTGCACTGCTGCTCTTTATCCTAGTTTTCCCCAGTGCAGGAGGGATTTGTTTCTCACTAAGGAATGATGATCCTGAAAGTTAAAACTAAACACTGAATTTTAGCTTTTCACCTGAGTGCTCTGCAATGTTGTCAAAAATGGGGTTCAAACACTCTCATAGTGATGCTGACATCCCTTCCTTAAAGGTGTGCTTTCCAAACTCTCTCCTGTACCATGTAGCTGCTGGATTTCAAGCCTGGGAGCCCTGGTATTTTCAGGACCCCACCTAACAATGACTGAATTTCATCACAACTCTTTTTGGAACAGTAAGTGGTCCAGAACATAGCTTGAAATTACTAAAGTTATAAGTGACAGATCATTTATTAGCAATAAGCTGAGGACAAAGCCATAGGAGTATAGAGACATGAGATCCCTGTCCATTCTTGCACTCTACAGCACTTAACAGATTTCACTAATAAAAGCAGACTATAACAACTAAATATATGCAATACCTTTAATGAAAATATAAATCAGAAAATGTTAAATTTTATGTTCTATATGAAAATATCCCCCATATGTAGCAAGCTATTCTGAAAAGCAAGTTTATTGGAAACCAGACACAGCACATCCTGCAAGGCTGGGCTCTAAGGATGAACACTTCCCAACAGCAGCAGCCCCAAACTGGAGCAATTTCAGCCATCGCAGAGCCAGGGGTGGCTTCTTTATCTTACCAGTTCATTCTGCTTGCCCTGCAGCTGAACTTAGCCTATTAATATATAACACAGCAATGCACTTAAAACAATAGGTAGCTGTATTATTTTCATCTTACAGCAAAAGTAATGGATCACTTAACAGCTCTCCTGGTCTCCAAACACCTCATCCTTTAGAGCATATTCCATTTTAGTGGGATCACAGAGACAATTTCTCCCAAATCTGGCATAATAGTGGTGCAAACCAGCACCTTCCTCATCTGCAGCATTAAAAAAATATTAATCAGAATCTCAAAGAACAATATGCTGCTTCTCTCAAGCAGGTTCTGAAGTACCAAAAATTTTTACAGAAATGGCAGAAATGTGATATGAAGACCAGTCAGTAAGAAACCAACACAAGAGTGCCAGTTAAACTGTTACTTTGGTCAAGTTAATTAACAGTCTTAATGATCCTACCAAAGTCAGAATGGTGAGAAACATATATTCAGATCTATTGGTTTTCGACTGTGGGGAAAATATTCTTTTACAGAGAGGGTTGGGTCTTGATGAGGGTCTATTAGGCACAACCAGTCCCCAGGGGTTACAGTACAAACAATTGCTCTTAACATTTGAGCTGCACCATTATTCTGTCACTGATGTGACACTCTCCCTACAATCCCACGCCCATCACCAATAAATAAGAGATAAAAATTCAGATAAAAACTCCCACCACCTTCACCAAACGGGACCACTTCCCCATTACTGTGGTAACAGCACGTTGAGCTGTAGAATCAAGAAGAGATGAGCACAACCTTTTCAATCTATTCCCTGTGACAACTAAGAAAATCCTTTCTACCAGCTTATGCCAGGAAGATGACTATTAAACAGCAGCCACGCACATCAATCAGAATCATCAAGCAAAACAAAGTGGTGCCCAGTTCAGAGCTGCACTGGCCTCAGGCAGGCAGCTTTCCTGCTTCTCTGGATCACACAAACTTTCAACACCTTGCAGAGTGAAAATTGCAACTGGGGAAATGATGGACAGTTTTAAACACCCACACCTGAGAGTCATAACCATCATTCCTGCTCATTCACATGTACCAGGAAATAAGGCAGATTTTTAATAGAAATCTCCATAAGATTGGGCTGCCTCTGTGCTGTAGGATATTAAGTTCTTAAAAATAACAATTTGAAGACTCTCTGGGAAGTAGATTTATCCATCTACATTAGTTTCTCTTCGCAGTAATACTATATTGTAGGTGTCACCTAAGTCTATTAGCTGTATTAACATTTACATCACATATTTCAATATCATTTATTCATCCAGTTTCTCAGAAAAATGTACCTGCTACTGAAATTTGAGCCAAGACTTGTAGCCCACATGATATTCCCAAGATCTGAACAACAGCTTTGTATTCACAAAAAGCAAGAAAAGCTAAATCATCTGGAATGGCTCTTCATCACTCACATGACAAATTAAGATGCAAAATTGTAATTGCACATTGTCAAGTGAAAAAAAAAAAAAAAAAAAAAAAGCTTTATCCCAGAGTTTCTTTAGGGTTTTTTTTTGTTTGTTTTTGTTTCTTTGGTTTTTTTGGTTGGTTGTTTTTTTGGGGTTTTTTTTGCTGCAGCCTTGGGGAGGTTTTGTTGAACTTTTAAATGTTTTTATTTTCCTGAACTATCTTCAATGAAGTATTTATAGAACCCGTCTTTTAATGAAGCTCTAAAGAAGAAAGAAGAGCACATTTCCAGGCAACAAATCACTACCTGGAAGGACTCAATTTACTGAAGTTTTTTCAATTGCTTGAACCAAAATGCACATGAGTCATTTTGTCAAAACTAGAATTACTAGTATTAAAAAGGGGGATTAAAGTGATCATTATTCCTGATGCCCAAATAAGTGTCCCCCAATCTGCAGAGACATTTAAAAGCTGAAAGAGCTATCAGATTGTCCTGAGTAGAACAACACTGCACTAAAATTCCATTAATAATAGGAAATTTGTTCGAAGTGGCCTGAACCAACTCCTATTCATTAAAACCAACCCTGCCCCTTTAATATGCCAATAACCTGGAATGTTTCTGGAATTTCTGCTTATCTATAATTGCAAAATAAACAGAAAAAAAACTAATTCTGAAAGCCTCTAACCATCACCACAGTTACTGGCTACAACAAATGTGACTTTACCTGAAAAAGGACATGCAGCACTTCCTGCTCTGTGAAGACTCCATGCTCTGAATTAAAACACACAAAGGCTCAGTGTTCTAGACAAATACAAATGTTTAAATGTGAACCACAAGTGCAACATAAAGAGTCCACAGGGTACACCAGAACTCCCAAGAGCTACAGGCAGTGGCTTATGCAAATACTTAGTCCCATGTTTTACAATAACATGCCTATTTTTTTATGTCTTGGCTTTTGCTGCACATTGTCAGTCTTTTAAATTAATGTGAATTTAAGTAGGTGGAATATATCGTTCCAGGGAAATTCCATTATAACTTACCATAAATGAATCTTACCACCTACTATACCATCGAGTTCCTGTTGTGCCTACGAATTAGTTCACTCAAGTATTAAACCTGTTTCTCATTAAAGCATCTAAACGCTGAAATTGTACATTTTCCAATGTATTTTCCAGTGCATTCCTCACAAGGAATGCACTTGATAAAAATCAGTCATATTCTTGCATTTTTAGTTCATGATGACTGTACTCATGTACATCTATTTTTATTAGGATATTTTGTCAATTACTAATTATTTGTATATCTTCCCTGATTAAATAAAGAATTCATAATTCAAGTAACAACTTTATGAAAAGTACTTTGATTTAAATATAACAATATTAGAAAATATGAAAAACGACTTGCATAAAGGATATATTTATATTCAAATAATATTCCCCAGAGCATACACAATTTCTTTTCTGAATATAATGACATTTCATCTTCAGTTTTGTCACAGAGGGAAAAAAAAAAAAAACAACTTAAAAAACATACAAAAACAAAAACTCCAGAAATAAACCCAAAATCAAACGAACAGTTGAATAAAATTAAACTTGTCCAGGCCTTGCTAGAGAGAACTCAGGATAGATTCCTTCATCCAGTTCAGAACACATGTTCTCCCATTTGGCACAATCTCAGACCCTTACTAACTGACTTCCAGACTAACATGGCAATGAAAATAATAAAAGCTTTTCTCTGCAGCCTTCACATCTCCTGACAGCTCGTAGGTGGAGGTTAAAGTAATGCAATGTGAAAAGGAGCCACACAAGTCCCTGGCCACCATTCTGGCAGCGTTCATCAGAGGCACTTTCTAGCAGGAATTCAGGAGTTAAATATTTTGGCTTTGACAGGAACATCTGTTTAAGCCATCTGCACATTTCCCTTGTGACCACTTGTCCACCAGAAGCTGGGCTAAAGCTAAAGGTATTTTGTATATCAAGAAATACCTGTCAAAGAAGGAAAAAAGAAGAGCAAAAGGAAAAGACAAGGAAAAAAGGGAAGAGGAACACAGAAGCATCCAAACAATAACAGCAGGAGGAATGTCCAACAGAAGGATATTCTCAAGACAAAACCAGCAGGAGAAGTCTCAGAGGAGAAAATGAGAAAGTAAAGAAGAGATTAATCCAAGCTGGAACATTTGGATCCATGTGCAAACACAGCCAGTTGAAAGCACATGACCCTGCCTGGAAGCAGACCCCAGGGCTTGAGTCTCCATTTGTTTGTTTTCTCCTGGAAACTAAAAAAGTTTCAGTTCAGATTAGGATGACATTGAAGCTTTTTGCTGTGTTACTGTAATTCCATAATTTACTGCAATATCACGACCCCATCAAAGAAGTCCTCAGTTTAAAAGGGAATTCCTGTTATACCCAATAAAAGAATTAGGATTCAAGGAATAAAATCTTTTCAATATGAGATACAAGGTAGATGTGATTGTTTCCTGATTTTTTTTTTTTAATCAAGACTTAAATGTTTCTGAAAGGATTTTGATACACTCTTCCCTTTCTTCCTCCAGTCTCCACCCACAACTCAGTTCATCAAAAACACAATCTGGATCCTGAAAACATTTACTATCTAAGACAAGTTTAGTGTTTACAGCTGGATGAATGAAATGCAGCAGTCAGTCCTTTGAGTAGCTCAGAGACCCACACACATTTAACTTCAAAGAAAGCATTGGAGGATATGTGAGTACATGCATGGCTCTAGTTTATCACTCACATCAGACTTAAAACTCATGTGTATTTGCAGGTGCTCAAAAAGTAATGGGCCAAATGCAATTTAACCTTTTAAGCTGCACGTGTGACTGAAACCCAGTTTGATAAAATCATCACATGTTAGGCTCTTTCCTACACATCAGAGCAATTGTAACAGCTCCAGCTGCCTAAAATAATAATTTTTGCTGCCCTCCTTTTGTGTTCTCCATTTATCTCGTGCCTCTCAAGCACAGAAACCATTATTAAGTCAGTGTTGTTCAATAAAAGGCAGAAAATGGTCAATGGTTGTTTGGGGTTTGGATGTGTTGGTTTGATTTTTTCCCCTGGAATACCTTGCTGATATTTCAAGAGTTAAATCAAAGTCTGAAGCATTCCAGCAAGCATCAAAGCTGGCACAAGTGAGAACACGTAGGCAGGAAGACAGGAATGAGGAGATGGGGGTGATGTGACTCCCTGTTTCAGCAGCTGTGAGCTGCTAAGTTTGACCCCCCTGTGCTAAGAACCATGCAGACAGTGGGCAGATATTTAGAAGTTTTTCCTTTTGCTTTGCAGCCAAGTAATTAAGTCTGGCTTAAGATGGTAAAGTACCCACAAGAGTAAACAGCACCTACACAAGGTAAGAATCACCTCGCCTTCACCTCTGAGTTCTGCCATACAGGAGATGTGCACACAGAAAAAGCTCTGCTCAGACTTTCTGTCTGGTCTCAAATAAGTTGAATGGAACTGGTGATATGATTATTAAACTATTCAAGTCAATGTTGTAGTTAGAGGAATAAAATAGAGGGGATTTTTTCCACATAAGACTTAAGGAGACATACTAAGCATTTGCTTTAAGCAACAAATTTTTCCTGTAGTTAATGCAAAACAAAACCATCCTTCGTATGACAACTCAGAGCAGGAATCTAGATCAGATGCTCTGAATTGCTGGTAGAAGAACCTTGCTTTCTGAAGAAGCCTAGGAAGGAACCATTTTAAAGACCTGCATGTTTAGGAAGTGTGTTCCCACAAATTCTGAAAAGGAAATTGCAAAATTACATTAGGTCTCTGATTCAGTGGGTTTTTTCCAAGATACATAAAAAAAATTAAAACAGTACATCAAGACTTTGATCCCTAAAGGACAGTTGTAAATACATGGATTTGACACAGACACATTCTTATTTAATTTTTTTCTTTTTCACTACTACTAACACTTACTACTCCTTCTATAGAGTGTATTCATCTACATTTAAACAAAGTGTATAAAGCCTCCACTCAACCTGAGCTTGCCCTACTGCTATAAAGGACCTGCACAACAAGTATATTCTGAGGAGAAGTATATCATTAACAGAGAATTAACAATTGTTCTGAAGTCCTAAATTGTTCTAAAATTTTTTCTGAACTTATACTTTTTCCTAAAAGCTTGAGCAGGTAAAAGACTTATTTAATGAGACCAAGAATGACTTCCCCTCTTCTACTCTGTGCCTACCTGGAAACAAAGTTTGGATAACCATAAGGGAACTATTACTTCTTCCTCCTCTGAATGATTTATATCACTGCCATCCTCTGCATAACCAGCTCATAAAAGCTTCCTCACAGTTCTAAACCAGCATGTAGAACACACTTTCCTATAGACAAAAGTGAAGAAATGTTAGAAATTTCCTCCAAACACAGTCTTAAAAATTTTGCTGAGTAAAAGTAGTTGGAAACATGGCAAACATGTCCCTCTAAAAGTTTTGTTCTAATCTTCAAGCAAGTCAGAACCATTGGGAGAATGTGACCAATAAAAAAAATACAGCATCTATTTGTCCTTAGCAATAGAATTTACTGTACTGACAGCATGAGAAAGCAACTAGTTAATATTTGAACATCTGAATTGTTCTTCCATTTACCTTCCTGTCATTAAAAAAAAACCAAACCACAGGCACCTTTGTAATCATAAGAATGACATGCAGTGAATCATATTTAATATAAGCCTGCCTAAAATAAAAATTCTGTGGTGATCTAGAACACTTAGCCTTCTAAAACTTCCTATACATTCAGGTGTGTTGTAGATCATCCAGGCTTGAATGATCATATATATTCAGGTATGTTGTAGAATGTAAAATATGTCAATCATTAACTATTCAATTATATATAATGGCATATAAAGTTCATGAGATTTAATTATACATAAAACAATCAGCTTACAAAAATAAACGGCATCACAGACCAACTGATTTACACTGCATAGAGCCCAGGCTTGCAGGATGTGCTGTGTCTGGTTTCCTATATGTTAAAAGACATATAGGGTCAGATGAAAACTAACCAGAAATCTGGGTTTGACCCTATAAACAGTGTCCAAGTGTGGCAGAGCAAGGCCACACACTAGAATTCAGCAGACACAAGACACCATACTGGCATCAAGATCCAGCAACTCTACAGGCTCTTTTGAATAGAATTTTAACACCCTTAAAATGAACTGCATTTTGACAAGAAACATAACAGATTGCTGAGTAAAATTAATGTCCCAGTTGCAAAGGGGTAAAATTAGCTGAATTTACTCAAGAAATATGTCTGGCTCTAGGACAGAGCCTTCAACGGCATAACCTGTCTTCAAACATGTTTACAATGTAGTTCTGTTGCACATAGACTTTCCAACTCTGTTGACAGCAGCTTCATTTTAGGTTTATACTGCTAAGTCCTTGGGGAAACGATCAATTTTTAGCCTATTACTAAAAAGTACAGTAAATATTCTCAGTGTCTTTATTATTTTACCAGATTTTAACAGCAACATCAAATCCTTCCTTCACCCTGCTACCAATAGCAGCAAACATGCACAAGAAATGGGAGTTTGGCTCGCCCATTATTAGGCAAAGCCAAGGCAGAGCTAATTCCCCCAAACACTGTCTCTCACCCAGTGCAGTGTGGGGAGGAGAGCTGTGTTGACATCTCTCTCTGAAGTCTTCTGACTCAACATCTGTGCCACAGCTCCAAACATCAACTTCACCAAACTCTCCCCTCGTGGTTCATCAAAACTGTGATGTACCTGGGGCAGGTGACCGCAGTCCTCCACCCTGCTCCTGTGCAAACACACAGAGTCTGCAGTTTCATTATTGATGTTTGCTTTCGTTTTAAATGTTTACTAGGATTGATTTTTAACACTATTTCGTTTCACTGATACTGTGTTTGGCTTTAGATAGCAGCAATGCCTGTAGCAATAAAAACAAATCCTACTAAATAAGTATCATAACATAATAATGGTCTAAATAATATGTGCCCCAATACAGGCAAGAAACCTGATTAAGATAGACAGCTTGAAAGACATGAAAACAGGTTTATTAATTATTACTTGAAGGGACAATACCCAAGCCCACAGCCCAAGCAGAAAAGAATACACGAAAATTAAATGTCAGTGGTACTAGATGCCAAAAGTTGTTCATTTGCAGTGGCCAAACTGTGCTTTAAAATTATACAACTGGATTCAAGTACTCCTCTATCCTCACACCAGGTCACAATAGGAGATATTTTTCTTTCTGCAATGAAAACCTTGTTCCAGTCACAGCATGGTACTGACCCATCTTATTGTTTGACAATATAGCTGAAGCATTTCAAGACAAAAAAACCCAACCCCATGCACCAATGCTATTGCAGTTTGCATTTTTGGATAACCATTTACCCTAATAAAAGGAACACCTTCAGTTAATATCTTCTAACCATCTGACAATAATCTGTAAAAATAGCAGTGGCCCTTTGTCCCAGGGATGAGGTGGGTGGTGCACGTTCTACAGCTCCTGCTCCTGCCTGGCATGTCCTGCTTCTTCACTGAGATGGGGATAAATCATGGCAGGGCACAGAGAGAACAGCCACATTCACCTGCTCTCCCCCCACAGCCACACCTTGTGCCAGGTGAGTGACAGAGCAGCAGCCTGAGCAGCAGCTCTTAACCTCCTCTTTTCATTCTTTAAAGAAGCACAGCAACTGTAGTCCCTGAAAATACCCACAAATGAGATAGGGTTAAAACCAAAACAAAGCCTATGTGCGTTATCTTAACATCTTACCTTCTCATCAGACAACAGAATCTCACAGAACTTCTTCAGCATTGGAGTTCTTGATACCTGACACCTTTGAGACATCACTCTTAAAGCAGGAGGCACCTGTATTGCCTCAGGTGATTCCACTGTAGCTGAGGAGGTTCTTCATTCCTCCCAGGTGAGCAGCAAAAGCAGAAGGTACTACAAGCTGCTGTCATGTGATGGTCTAAATTCATTGACTTCACGGTCTCCAGCTTGTTCTTGTTGATGACAGCTGCAAATCAAAAGGGATTTTGGGGGGGGGGGAAAAAAAAAAAAAGATAGACAATGCCCCTGCCTGACTGAGAACACCACAGTGTGAATTGCATCTCTCTATGCTGCCTCTATTCTTTGCACAAACAGAATCTTAAAGTCCTAAACCTTAAATTAAGACCAAAAATCAATTTTATTTTTCAAAAGAGCTGGAAAACCAACCAAGAAATCAGAAACCATTGCTTGTGTTCTTTCACAGCACGGTTTTCTCCAGTACTCAGAGGAATATAAAACCAACTGTGAATGGGACTGTGGTGAGCAAGAAAATTGCATCAATACATACACTTCCTTGTTCTCCCATCTATATTAACTAACAGCAAAGAAAAGCTGTCATAAGGGGAAGTAGAACACTTACATTGCTCAGAATCAACACTGGCAGCTGGCATGTTGAAACCAAATGTAAGGGGGTGTAGGCAGTAAACACCATAAAAACCTTTTTCTAATTTCAATTCTTCTTAAAACTAACTACAGTTTCAAATGTTCAAAATGCAGGGATCAGTCTCCTACCCTCAACAACAGAAGGCAGCATGGGGGTATTTGTAAAACTTTGAGAGATTTTGTGTTCCTCTTATATGTAGCCCACATTTTCAATCCTTTAGGAACTCCAAGATGACATGTGCATGTACCTTCTGGACAAACACGAAAAATAAGTTTTATTTAAGAAAGACAAAAAAAAAAAACAAACAAAAACAAAACCAACAAGATTTTAATCTAATTACTTCCTCAAGGAAATAAGGCTTTAAAAGCACCAAACATAACAAGAATTGGCAATGTTCTAAATAGGCATCTCAGCAAAACTGTCAGGAAACTATTCACTTTTCTGGTTTATAAATGAATTGTATATAAAAGTTCCTTCAAATGAGCAGAACTTTGGGGTGGTCGGGATATAAGCATATCTCATTTTAATCTCAAATTCTTAAGGCTCTATTCTGAAAACAAAAAAAAGTCTCTGCAGTAACTTAGTTACACAAACATGTTGAAATTCACATGATTGCATCTGACACCAGGATCTTCGCCAGCACAGCCACTAACTTCTACATCTCATGCTCCAGGAAAAAAAAAATAAACCCATCATTCCACTTAAACTCTGCTAGGCACAGAACATTACTCATCTTCAAGTTCTAAAACACAGTAAATGAAGCACAGAGATGATAATTTCTTCTAGGTGTAGTGCCTATCCACAGTCTCTCCCCTGCAGAGTGCTCCTGACTCAATTACAGCTCTGCACAGGCACATGCAACATCCACAGAAGCAAACCCTGATAAAGTAGGAAAAACACAACTCAGCTCCAAGTTAGAAAAAAATGGCAAGCAGACCAACTCAAAGAAAAAACCCTTGCTTAATTGGTATAAAAAACTGCAAAGATAAGCAGTAGAAATTAATGTATGTTGTTATCAAAAGAATCTCTAAAGTTACAAGTTCAGGAAAGGCAGACTTATTCCTGTTTCACCCGGACATCAGCCCAAGTTTATAGCAGCTAGGCCTTCACATGACCAAATTCAGTATCTCTCTCATTGTTAATCCATAAAGAGTTCATGCCCTTGACAGAGAAAAGCATGAAAACCTGGAGGAAAAGCCTGACAGAGAACACAAACCTCTCACCCCAACCTTAAGGCAAAGCTGAAGACAATGAACAATGCTTAGAACCCTTCAAAAAGTGAATCTACACAATAGACCACAGACCCGCGTAGAAGGTTATGGGTGGAAACTCCCACCACCACCAGACTCTTCACACCTCCCACCACTATCAGAAAAGAGGAAATGAGAGCAGGCATTTGAGAGAGCAATGAAGACCTGCTACAAAGTGGGGCTGTGAAAAAAAAATGGCAGCAACGGCCATGACTGTTTTCTGTTCTGAAATTACACTTTTGCAAAAGTCTTCATCTCTGCATAAATGAGGTATCTACCATCAGGATTAAAATCAGGTTTGTTTGCTGGAGGTAACAGAGACTGTAGATATAGTCTTTCAGCTCACAATGGATTATTACACACTTGTGAAAAGTAATTTTGCACCAGTCTGCCTCAGAAATCTTCAGAGGAGTAGTTCTTAACTTCCATTAGAAAAATTTCGCTTATATTTGCTGCAGAAAAATTTTATCTCTAACTTTTGTTTCTAATGTGCATGTTGAAAGTCACATCACCCCTTACTGTCATCCTGTCATATGGCAAAAATTAAGTGACCCCAGGTAAAGTAGGTTTTCTCTATGTGAAAATAGAGGAGAAAATCCAGTTGTGAGAGGCCCTGGCAGTTCATCTTCTCACCAGAGATCCCCTGGAACAAAGCAGTGATTTACCATGGGATTGGGAATTATTGGGATGTCTATCCAGCTACCAAAGAGATGACATGTTTTAACTCAGCTTGAGACTTTTCTTTTTTTTTGAAATATCCAAAGGCACATTTCAGAAAAATGGATCAGAGACCGTAATGCCCTTTTCCTTTCCAATAGTTACTCTGTAATCACTATGAAATCCAGTATTTCTTACTATTTACTTAGAAGCTGACAGAGAGTACTGCTAAAGGATGTTCACTTAGAACTGATTTTCACCCCCCTCTTAAATCCATTGCACATAAAATGGCTTAATAAAGCCTTCTGAGCTGCATTAGAATCTATTCTGAGGAAAGACTCTCTCCAGCTGTA
Source organism: Chloebia gouldiae (assembly GCA_003676055.1). Taxonomy (NCBI): domain Eukaryota; kingdom Metazoa; phylum Chordata; class Aves; order Passeriformes; family Passeridae; genus Chloebia; species Chloebia gouldiae. The sequence goes on along the minus strand of QUSF01000032.1, from coordinate 141,427 downwards.
GGAGCATTTCCATGCATTTAGCACAGCTAAGTTGTATAGGAAAAATTACAGAAAATAGGCAGCAAGAAAGTCTCAGTACCAGGAAACACCTCAAATTTCCAAAGTCACATTAATAACTGAGAAGACTCTCGCATTTCATTTCCTGTGAATCAAATTTTTACATCTTTACTCAGCCCTAATCCAATTTGAGCCCATTGTCTGAGCAAAGATGTGAGAGGCAAAGCTCCTTAGGTCCTGCAAAATTTTCCACAGTCCAAATGAGAAATGACTCTTTGTTTCAGAAAGATTTGGACAAAAGTAATGCTCTAAATAATTGAAATACAGCAGTAGTTAACTAATGGTTTTTGCTGCAACATTATATGGTCAGATCACAAATGAAAATGGACTCTCTCTGACCTCTTACATGCCATTAAATGCTCAAAGAGCATGAAATTAAATAAAATACATTTTAAAGCACTGTTTCCAAACTTCTCTGGAAGTATTCAAATGAGGAAAATTCCTTGCCATAATTAGCTTCTGCTTTTTCTTCTCTCATTAAAACTAGTTTTAGTTTTGCTTTTATTACATGACATTCATTAACTGCTCAAGCATATAAAGCTTCTCCAGATTTCAGCATAACAGCAGTCTATACAATTTTAAATGAGGGTCCTCATACAATTTATTACAGCACCATAGCTAATCAGGTTACATTCTCTCCCAAAACAGGGAAATATTATTAAATGTTCCAACCAAAAACAACACCCCACACTTAATCATGCATAAGAACATGTATCTGTACAAACTACTACATAGTTTAATTTGCAGCAGAAGTAGAAAGGATATTACCTCAGATGACTCTGTTCCTTTGCTTTCACACAAACTAATATATCTACTAGAGCTCTCAATTTTGAAATATGTTTCTTCAAACTGGACTCTCCAAGTATAAATTAACTATTGACTGATTTATATGCCTATTATAGTCTTTCCAAGATGATGTCAGACAGAACAAGCAAGGAACTTTGACGTTACCTTATAACTATCAAGTGAAATGTTCTGGAAAGCAGCTGGACGTCACATGGGTGGAATTTGGCGTTTCAGAATGGACTCTGCAGCAATGTAACAGCTGGGTCCCAGCCCCTGCAATGGTGACACCTCCACTGCACACCAGGGGCTGGCACCTGCCCCGATAAACGCCCAGTTACCACAGCACCCCAGAAACACTCGGAATTTCATCACCGTTTTCAGCTAGAGCTGAACGACGTCATTTAAGATGAAAACATGAGAGCAATTTAACTGTGCGAGTTAAAAAGTGATGACAAAGGTCTGCCTTGAAGTGTAGAGGTGTTTTCTCTGGTTCCTACACTTCACACATTCCCGTGCTGCAGCCCATCCCTAAAACACCTCATTTTAATACAAACGCTTACAGCACTTGAAGGAACACGGAGCCCCATCGCTCAGAGCAGAACACGGACTGGGGGAGCCCCGGCTGGGCCGCAGAATGACCCGGTGAAGGCCTCCAAGGCTGAGGTCTCTGAGGTGAGCTCGCTGAGGCGCCGGCAGTGGCCACAGAGCTACGGGCTTCGGCCGTGGCTCCTAAGCCACTAAAGAACGTTTTAACCAAAAGCGCAGTACAGGCTGAGGACGCCTGAGCGCAGCTCCTCGACGGGCAGCGGCACCTCAAAGCCCGGTGCTTCCCCGAGCCCGGGTGACCAGCGGGCCAACACCTCCCAAACCCCAAACACCGCAAGAGCGCTGCCGCGGCCGCGGCCCCTCCCTCGGCACGGCAGCGAGCCGGGCGCGGAGCGGAGCCCAGCGCGGGGCTCCCCCCGAGGGCTCGGGCGCTCCCACACGCGGCCAGCGCCCGGGGAGCGGAGAGCAGGGGCCGGCAGGGAGGGGCCGGGGCCGCGGGGAGCCCGGGCGGGGACAGCCGGCGCCTGGCACGGCAGCGGCGGGGCGGGGCGGCGGCAGGAGCAGGTGAGCGTGGCCGCAGCCGCGCCGGGGCGGGGCGGAGCGCGGGGCGGGGAGCACCGGGCCGGGCCGGGCACACTTTGCTCCGTCCCGCCCGCCGCTCCGCCCGCGCTCCTTCGCTCTCGCTCTCTGTTTCCCGGGACGGCGCCCGAAACTCGGCGGCGGCCGCGGCTCCCGACGGCTCCCCGGACGCGGTGAGTGGCCGTACCTGCCCCCGGCGCGGCGCTGCCGCCGCCCGGCAGTTCCCGCCCCGCCTGGGGTGAAGGAGGAAGCGAGACGGGCTCCGGCTCCCTCCGGCCCGCCCGGCTTCCGTGGGGCGCCCGGCGGGCAGAGCGAGAGGGAGGGAGATGGAGGGTGCCGGGGCTCAGCCGCCGTGCCCCGGGCAGCGCCTCGGCGCCGGGGCGGGCGGGAGGCGGCGGGGCTGCGCCCCCGGCCCGGGGCTGCCTCCTCCGGAGCCTCCATGTTGGGCTGCGGCGGGCACGGCGCTGTGCCCCGCCGGGCAGGCGGCGCGACCCCCGGGCTCCGTCCCTGACGGGAACACGGAGTTGCCTCCCGGCAGAAGTGCCCACTTTGATGCCACCAACTTCTTTTCCCACCCGGCTGCCCCGAGTCTCGGTTTCAGTCTCCGTGTTGCAGTGAGTTTGGGCAGATGAAATACACAGTCTTTCGAAGGGTCAGTTTCCAGCCGAGTGGCGACAGACAGTAAGAAATGGAGGAGCAGGAACGCCTGATGCTTTTGTGTACGTAAATGCTAGGCGTGCATCTATTAACAAACAATTTTCAGTTGATCGCTGGAGAATTCCCCGTTTGCATTAAAGCGTGAAATATTAAAATAATTGGATTACAGCATTCTGTGGTTACATCTGACATCAGTTTACTCGCGGGCCCTGACTGTTGCACTGCTTCACTTCTAGATTGTCCAAGTAGCACAGAGCAGAGTGTAGATCTGGACCTAGGAGGTTTATGTGCAAGGATGACATTGCCCTGTATCCCATCCTTTGATTTGTCCGAGGAGAGAACTGACTGCAGAGCAGATGGGTGTGGGAGAATCAGTTCTAGTACTAGATCTTTACCTAGTTTTAGAGACTAGTTTAAAGCCTGAACTGCAATGTTTAGTATCTCTACAAATAGCCAGTATCAAAATCCTTGATACCTTTGCAGTGTGTTTGGTTCCTTTTAAATATTTTTTGCTCCAGACTTGTACAGTCAACAGTCTATTAACAATGTAATTGCAGATTAACTCTTTAGCTTTCCATCTGTCAAATACTGCCATGCAGCACTGTGCTAATCACATAGGAAGCTATAACTAGCATAGATTTCTGAGCAGGAACACTATGAAGAAGTGCTTCTTAAGTGGTTAAGCAATAATTCATAAGCATTTTTGAAGCGTATATGCAGGCTTTCCTGTTTATTTTAGTTCCTGAAAATGGCTGTGTTAAAAATGAGCTGTGTGTCTTTGGACTGACAGATTTCAGTCACCCCATGTCACTGCTGTGGAAACCTACAAATATGGAGCAGAAAAGGAAACAAGTCTGTAAAACATGGGTTTAGGTTTTTTTTAATGTTTCTCATGCTCATCTTAGATTTCATAATAAGATACAGGTGTGTGCTTTAATTTAAGAAATCATTAAATGCTGGCATTTTCAGTTTCTTTGACCCACACAGTTTTACTGTGTTTTGTGAAATTGAATACATCCAAGTTCTAAGGACTTGATTTTCAGAATGAAGTGCATTACTTTTGAAACTTCAGCTAAAAAATTCAAAGGTGCAATAAGATATTTCACTAGTTGTTATTATTTGCCTGCATTGCTCAACACAAAAGAACTTGGGGGCAGCGCAAAAGAATTAAGATTTGGGAATCCTTTGAGATTTTCATCCTGCATCTCATAATTGAGATTTAGGTATGAAGGAATTGCTGCCACTCAGTGGCTGATAAAAACATACAGAAAATATATTCAGTTACACAGATGTGATGTCTGTATGGGTAATGGGAAAGTTATAAGGTGATTCTGCTCAGGCAGTATGTGTGACATAATTGATCGGAAGAGGCTCATATTGTTATCACCAGAAAAGAGCTCATTGTTAATTTCTTTGCCAGTTTTTGCTTCATTAATTAAAACCCACCTTTTCATTAGACATGATCATACAGTAGGGTCCTATTTTTTTTAATTGAATGGAAGAGTGAAATAGCATAGTAATTTTTACTTGTTGATCACACAGCATAGATGAAAAGATACTCTGTACAGAAGGAATTATTTAGAAACTATTTCTAACTTGAAAAATTATATTTTCTAGGTACATTTCTTAAAAAAAAATCTTTAGAAGAAACCCTTAAAGAGAACTTGGCTAATTGATACTGTATAGATCTAGGAAATAACAATAAATCTTGGAAAGATGCCATCTGTTACTAAAGTAACTGATTTCCCAGGAAAAGCATAGAAACTTTCCGGCTTCAGAGTTTATTTTGATGTCTAAAAGCTGCAGTCATTACAGTTAGTCCATTCAGATTAAGTCCCATCCCTGGAAATGTTCAGGGCCAGGCTGAACAGGACTTTGAGCAAGCTGCTTTAGTGGAAGGTGTCCCTGCCTGTGCCAAGGGGGTGGAACTGGATGATCTTTAAGGTCCCTACCAACCTTTACCAGCCCCTGATTCTGGTGAGTACTTCAGGGCCTAATAGTTTAAATTAACCATTCGTCCTTGTTCCCATTTGAAGTGCTGCACTGTCAGCCTGCCTCTGTGCAGGGGCACAAATCTGCCCTCTGCCCGGCCACAGCTGGAGCTCAGCGCTGGCTGCTGCTCCCACAGAGAGGGGCCCTTCCTCACCTCTGAGTGCCCAGCTGTGCCTGGAGGTGGGGCTGTGGCAGGTGTGCGTGTGCCAAGGTCGCTCAGGGCAGCTGATCCCAGGGAGCTGCAGTGGCCCCAGCCCCAGCGTGGCCTGTGCACTGTAAATACCTTGCAGGGCTGGCCAGCGCTGAGGTGTGTGCCTGGACCTTGTTCACTGACACAGGTATTTCAGCTCCCCACAGCTAACTCAGGTGTGTCTCTTCCTGATGCAGTCCCAGTGCATTGTGTGCCTGTAATCCACCATCCCCTTCACTGCATTTGCAAAGTATGTACTTCAGCTACTGCAAAAAGAATGGAGGAGGAATGAATAGTCTGGGGATTGGACTGTTTGTTGCAGATGAGTCAGAGCTGAATGTGAAAGATGACAAGAAGGGATTTACCAGTGGAGTCTGGGGGCTGGCTGACCTCATTAGGAGCCAGATTCCTCTGTTAATCATCCACTGATGAGAAAGATTATGTGACTTTTTACTCTGAGGTTATCCTTGCATTTGAATGCATTGTCTCCATTCTTATCAGGTTCTGTCCAACAGCTGCCTAAAAAGCACTAAAACAGTTTGTGTTCCAGTAGTTTTTTAACTACTGCTCTGTGACAGAACTCATCATCTTTCCCTGAGTCTGCCTTTATCTGCATAATCCAAGTGCAGAATTTGTTTCTGTAGAGCTCCATGTGGAACCAAAGGACAAGGAGCATGAATAAGGAAAGGGGGAAAGCTGCACCCATTCAGAGCCATTTGGGTAGCACATTAAAAAGCATCATTCTGCATCCTCTTGGCTGCACTTTGCAAAGATGCAATTAACAGAAATGAGCCTGGGAGAGGTCTTTACAGCCTTGGTAAAATAATGCTGAAGTGCCCTGTGCTGTGTTCTCATTTCAAAGGCAGTTATTTCTACCCGAAAGAGTTTTTACACTTTCTTAAAGAGGCACTGCCTCTTCAAGCCAGAGCTACCCGACAAGTTTTTACAGTATTTGAGTACTTTTGCAGAAACCTGCTCTGTAGGAAGCAATGGATTGCCTCTAGCTCTGCAGGACCTCCTAGGTTATCCATACTGTCTTTATGCCTGGAAGCTGCATCAGTGTGCTGCTCTGACACCAGGAAAGGTAGTGAAATGAGGGATCTGGCATTCAGGAGTGCTGGGAACTGCACAAATCTGACCTTGGGAGTCATGCAGGATTTATTTCTGGTCTGCTCTAGACTAGACTTTGTTATTACACATAACATTGCTACAGAGGAAGGAAATCTGACATGTATATCTGTGTGCTTCAAATAATTTTCTGTTGATTCTTTTTTTCTTCTGATTAAAATTTATGCAAGTGGGATATTATGTCTGATTTTTGGTGACAGCAAGGTGCCCTAACATCCATGAAGTTATGTTTTGAACCTGTTGCTTTTTTCTAATTGACAATAGACCTGACAGTTTCTGACTAAAAGATGGAAGTCATGCAGCATAGATTTATGTCGATAGCTGCAAATCCAAGAGGCAGGCCATAAAATAAATTCTTTGCAAATACTGCTCAAGACAAGAAAGTGCATAAAACCACAGAATACTTTTTATGGTATCCTCTTACTGAAATTGATGTGTTTTCTGGTAATTGCTTTGCCATTGAGTGTGATGCTCTATCTGGAAAAGTTTATTTAAGGATAATAAGCATAGTTGGTATTCATATGATAATAATCACCATCCATAAAGTCTGGGAATGACTATCACAGATAACTTTATGGAACTGATCCATGTTAAGCTTTTAGCCTTGGATGATGCTTGCCTTACTTCTAAGGGAGGAGTGTGTGTGCTTGCCATCTCCTCCCATTTAATCAGCCAACGATCAAACTTTAAAAAAAATAAGCAGAAATACCTCTCCATGCCTCAGAACCAGGTTATTCGGAATTCTGAGGTGCTACCTGCTTTTGAGAACAAAGCAGAGTTTAATGTATGCACATCCCCTGCTATTTCTGGTACTTCTGCTTAGAGCTGTGAGCAGGCTATGGTTGAGATGTAACCAGGTGGTTCCACTTTTACCCATTGGGAGTGGGAGTGGAGTCAGGAGAGCTCTTTGGAGGCTGGATAACAGGGCAGGGTATCATTGCTGTGGACACTGTGGCAGAGATCCTCCTGAAACAGGCTCTTCCCAGACCCCTTTGTTAGGGTGCCCCTCTTTTCTGAAGAGGTACATGTGGGCTGACATCCTTTCCACCCCACAGGGCTCAGAGGAGTTATCTCAATTAGTATCTTGTTTCTCACCTTGTGGATAGCTGAAAATCTCTAAAATGGGATGTAAATTTGCACGTGAGTGGCTTTGATTTGTGTTTTGTTAATCCTTTGCAGTTTCAGAAATTATTTAGGTATTTATGGACTTGGTTTAATCATGGCTGCCTGCTATGGATACAGCACATCTTGAACCATATGCATTAAATCTAAACTTATTTTCCCACACCCCTGAGCTCTGATGTAATTCATGCTGCTGATCTGGAGCTGGAAGCCCAGACCTGTGTTGGTTTAGCTTTGTTGTTTATTTTGTGATAAATTTGTACTGATGAGATAACAGAAAAAACTGCATGGCTGTTTAGCACTCAAGTGTTGAGCTACTCTTTGTGTTTGATTTTATCTGCTCCTATCCCCATCAACACCTATTTAATAGAGATCTAATAAAATCCTGATTTGTATACTTGACTCTATCAGATTCTCTGGTTTCTCGAGGAAATGCAATTTAAGCTTTGCCATGGCTTTTCTGCCAAAGGAACTCTTGAAATCTGAGTGTTTGTCAGGATCACTTTGTTCCTCATCATTTCAAGAATATTTAATTTACTTCAGTGCATTGAATGCATCAATATTCACTATGAGAAACAGTTTAAGGAAGAAATTTTGGTTGTGATACCAGATTTTTCTTTGTGATAGTAAAACTTTTATTTTTTTTCAAGATTTAGATGCTTGAACATGTGGCTAGATATTTGAAAAGATGATCAAAACTGTCTTAAGAGCCAAACTTAAGCTTGGCTTCTGAAGTCTGCCTTTGTGTGGGAAATTCTGAGTACAAAGGTAGCTAAGCAATTGCTAACACATTATTTGATGTGACTGTTTGAACTGTGCTTTTCTAGGAGACTGTATTTGATTGTTGCTTAAACAAAAGAGGGATCTTGTATTAATTTCTTAAAAGAAACAGTCCCTCCTTTTCAAAAAGTCTTGTGTGCAGAGTTTGGTAGGAAGATATGGTCCAGCCAGTAACAAGCAGTGCTCATCATGTGCTTTCAACTTGTATTCTCATGGAAAAGTAAGATAAATAGACATAGTGCAATAACGTTGAAAGACTGTCATGTTTGAAATATGACACTGACTGCCCTGTACATTTTATCTCAAGATGTTTATGATATGTTTTGGAATGCCTCCTGGTAACTGCATTTTGCTGGTGTGACTTTGTAACCAAAATGGGTACTTTGTACCTCAGTGATTTTATTAAGGCTGGTTGAGAAACTATTTCACTTGCTAAGGAACACAGTTATATGTCTGAATATTTTACTGAAAAACTCTTGTGAAAGTAAGATTTATTCTTGCCTATTTAAAGAAAAGAAAAAGTATTTAATGTATATTTCTGTAAGAATGAGGACAGATGGCTGCCTTACAGCAAGCAGGTGCAGACAGATTCTATAATTTTGATAAGGAATGCTTTAACTAGACCTGAAACCCTTAGTCAAACAAGTATCTCCGCAGGTGAAGGAGTAGATTTGACTATAGATGCTTTCAGTATCGATGGATTTGGGTTTTTTTAAAGATTTTTTTTTAATAGGCTGGTTCCTGCACTTCCTGATCAATGATGATGACATTTCTTGCCATGCAGCGTGCTGGTCTGTAATGCTGTGCTCATGCTGAGCTGTGAATTGCTCAACAAGGGTTCAGCTGTTTCCTTAAGTGTCTAATGACTGTGGCCTTTGCTGAACTCAGATAGTCTCACTAATGACTTGGGGGTGCTGATTGCCAAATATCCAGAGCAGATTAGTGTGTCAGAGAATTGTGAACCCTCTCAGGTTACATTTGCTTACATTCCTCAGTAGCTGACAGGAGCCCACAGATTTCTGTTTGACAAGTTTGCCCAAGAAACAACATCCCAGGGGCAAGAGCTTCTTGCTGTGGACCTACACTTTCCCAGGTAACTTAAGAGCTAAAATTCATCCCGTTTTGCTATGATCTGAATGCAGTGAGCCATTGGCACTGGAACATGTCTTCTCCTGTTCTCTCACAAAAGGAGATGCCAACATCCCCATCTACCTCATTCCTTCAAACCTAGCATAAGTTAGGGAAGGACAGGTTAAACCAGGGGTCAGCAGACAGCATCTGCCTAGAAAAAAATCCTGTAGGAGAACTAGAGAGGAGGAGACACAGCTTGAAGCAGTATTATAGCTTTGGCAGGTATCATGGCCCCAGCTCTGCCCAGTGAAAGAAGCATCTCATGTGCAAGTCCAGTGATGTCATTGGACTGGGGATTCCTCACCTTTACATTAACAAAAGAGAATTGTCATGAAGGAACATTGCCAGGTATTTTTTCCTGGTGGATTTTTTTTTTTTTTTACATAAAGACCATTTGAAGAAACATGTTATTTGAACCAAGAATTTATGGGTCTCTCTATTAATCCCTTCCATGCTTGTATGAGGTTCTTAGGACTTCTTTTAGTTTCTCTGGTTTCTTGGACCCTTACCGTGAGGGAATCTGCAATCAATTTGTACCTCAGCTCATCTGTAATTGCAGAGGATCTATTCTGTTGCACATACACCTTAGAACATCTTAACTATTGAAGGTCCTCTGGAGTCTGATTCTCCCCGTGTATTTGGTCTCATTTCACTAGAGGTTGGCTTTTCTCTCCAGGAAGTCAGGGCGTGTCTGTCTCATTCCCTCAGTAGTCTCAGCTGTGATTTTTGCCTTCCCTGGCAGAGCCATGGCAGCCTGGGCACAGGTTTCCAGGGCTGCCTCTCTGCACAGCAGTCAGTTCCAGGCAAGGGTGGGGTTTGTGGCACATGTGCAGCTGTTAAAGTGCTGGCACTGCACCTGCAGTGCAGGCTTGGTGTGCAAGCACCTCACATGGCTGACCTAGGGACGCGCTGTAGGTGTATGTGTGGGTTCCTTTTATCCAAAATTAAAACAAGTTTTGTCCAAAGTAAGTGAGAATGCTCAGTTGCAGTCTGTATGGGTTTTAACTCAGCCTTTCCACGTGGCTTCATTTCCCAAAACATGAAGTTGTTGGATCTGCACCACAGACACCCCACGTCTCCATTGAAGGGAATGTGGGAGTTGGTGGCGAGGGAAAGCAAGAATTCTGAAACTGCCATTTGGGCAAGGAAGTTGATTGATTTCTGCTGTAAAGCAAGAGCAGGTGGGAAAGAGGAGTACCATGAGTGTCTAGACATGGACCTGGAGCGTGGCAGGGGCAGCCCAGAGTGATGAGAAATGCCAGGTTCTGCAGTGCTGCTCATCCATGTCACACCCTGTGCTGCCAGCCCTGCTCCTGCTCCAGCCTCAGGAACTCCTCCCCAAAACTTCTGTAATGCAACCCAAATGCTCACCAGGCCAGGGTGGAGAGAGGCAGTGCAGCTCTAGTTCATTGCTGTGTCCTGGTTTTTGTTTCAGTTTAATTTGCAAGCTTGCTGATTTCTTGCAGTGTCACTGAGAGTTTTCAAGGCAACCTCAGGGTTTTAATGTAATCTGTTCCAGTGTCTGTCAAATTGATTTTCTGACTGATTTTGGGTCTTGCAATTTGGAATTAATGTTGCTTTCCTTTTCCAGTGGGTGGCAGTTGAAGCAAAGAGAAATGTTTATTTGCTTGAAAGTTTATTTAGATATGGATTTAAGTGGAAGAAGCCAAAATAAGCCAGTTATTCCTTGTGTCTCCTTATGTTGAATTCTGTTCTTTTTGTCTAGCATCTTGCAGCTGAAGAAAAGAACAAAAACCTCTTGTGAGCAAAATCCGCTTTTAGTTTCAATCTCCTACTTTTTGTGTGTTGTTCTGAACTCATTTCCTTATTCTCTTACCGGTTAATAACTGTGAACCCAATCTTTCCATCTCTAGAACTCTGCATTGCATAAGCCTCCTTTCAAAACTTTGAAGCAGGGAGCTGCTGACTTCTTGCAGCAAAGTGTTCACCTTCCCAGAACTGTATTTTGATTCTGAATGTGACATGTAATAGCAGTTCTTTCTCTGGTAAAAAGCTCATCTTGTCAAGAAGTCTTTAGTACTGATTATTTGAAATTTCATGTGTATTTAACTTCTAATATCTGTGTCCTTGCAGGGCCAAATTTTAACTGGAAATTACTTTCATGCACATTTTTCATATGGAGTTAGTGCATATCTTTGAGCTGAGTTCAAGCATATGTTATTAAAATAAGAAGTGAAGTGCTTAGAATCCAATGTGCTAGCTAAAATGCACATTAGGGCATTTAGTAAACACTTCTGAGTAAAACATTGTTTATGGGAATATAAATTGTTGAAACCAAATGTGAGGTTGGTAATTATTGTTGGACCAAGGAGCAGAATTTAATGTAATTTAGGAAGAACCAAATTTTACCTTTTTTTCTTTTCTCCAAAATACTCAAATCATGAAAGGAATTTTCCAGGATTTCCCAGTGCTTTATTTTATGGATAAATACTTAATGTAGCATAAAAAGCAGGGGAAGTCTTTTATTTTAGTGATTTTTTTTCCCCTAGAGATGAACTAGCTATTCATCTTCTATAATGTGTGATTACAGCTAAATTAGCCATTATCTCCATCTTTTCCCTGAAGAAAATGAGCTCTTATGTAGGTATTTAATCACTGAGTCAGTTTATCATAGCTAAGCCTTGTCTAAGCATTTGTGCCAGTCCACTTGGAGTCTGCTCTTAAATTGATGCAGTTAAATACAAAAGCTTGTGCAAACACAGTAATTTTAGATGTTTATAAACTGATTTGCCGCTTGTGGGGATACAAGTTCTGCTGTTTCTGTGGTTGATGGATAAAACTTGAAACTGATTTAGGACTCTAAATGGAAAAATATCCAGGAAGAAACCTTTCTTCCCCTTCTGGCCAAGTGAAATGACAAGAAATTAATTACCATTGCAGCAACAAATTGAGCTTTGTCTGGTTGATAAAACTGATTTTACTTAGCAGCAGTACTCTACGGCTATATTACCCTAAAATGGAAAACTTTTCAAAGTAAAAAGTAGTCTAAAAGTCATAACATAGCATGATCTCAGTTTTGTCAAAGGGACCCATTCAAACAGAAGATGACTCCTTTGAAAGTCATTACTTTTGTTTTGTTTGTTTTTTTTTGTTACAAGACTCTGTAGTAACATCTGTGATGACTTCAATGCAAGTCAGTAGGAAAAAAAACCCAATTTGTATTTTCAATTCCTTTATCTGTCAATTCCTGGAATATCATTTGCTGGAAAATAATGCTTCTGTAGATGGTGAGGAAAAGGCTCTAAATTACTTTAAAACTTTGATACACACATTGTGTGTGATGGCATGCTTGAATTCTGGAAGGCTTTATACTTTCTTTAAGACTCCAACTGGTAGATCTTGTTTGGAGGGCTGTGGAACGGTTTTAGCATTATTCCTACTCTGGATTGAAAAAAACATCTACTTGTATTATCGTTTGGGTATTTTTTTTTCCTTTGCTTTTCATTTTTTGAAAATAAATCTGGTTTTCTTGCTGCTATTTCATTCTGCTTTCCAGTGCATAAGGCTGATCCTAATACTAAAAAAGTTTTGAGTGAGTCTCAAACAGATGGATGTTTTCTTTGTTTGCTTTAAACAAACCATGTGGGTTACACGGCTGTTTTGAATTAACAGCTCTCCAAGCTGGGCTGACCACTTTTCAGACTCTGAGGATTCAAATACTTCAAAGGAAAGACAGCCATATCTAATGTTTCATCCTCTTAAAAGCACAAAAAAGGATACCAGACTCATGTAATTGAAAATGTTTGCTGTAGGTAAGGTGTCCCAGGCAGGCCAAGGTGGAAGAACCTATCCCTGTTCTGCTGTGTTTAGTTTTACTTTGGTTAGTAGGGACATTCTGCTGCCTAATAAGAGTTAAAGGTAAGTTAAAATTTTGCCTGTTTGTGTCTCTCTGATTTTGGTTTAATTCTTGTGGTCCTTTAGCCCTTATTTGGAGTTCTAGTGGGTGAAGTCAGACTAAATGGAGAGCAGCATGCATAATGCTCTTCTGATCAGGGTCTTATTTTCCAAAGTCCACTTAATACCACTTTTTAATTGCTTAACCATTCAATATCCCAAAGCAATTTGTTAGGAAAGTTACAAAAAAACCTGCACTTTGCAGTCCATCAGTGTCTGCTGTGTAAGCCTTTTAAAGCCTATGTATAAATACCCCAGTGTGGTTCCGTCTGTTCTCTGTGCTCAAGGTGAGAGGCAGTGGAGGGAAGCAGGGGCAGATGGGGGAAATGTTTTCAGCTGCATGTGGGATTCTGCAGGGGTAAGACAGTGACAGTGCTGTTGTAGTGGGTAGCAGAATTGTTCTGCTTCTGCTGGACCACTGGCAAGTTGAATAGTTTGGGTAAATTGTTTGCTTGCTGCCTGCCCAGGTCATGGGTAGTGAAACTTGTGTTTGTTCAGGGTTTTGGTTCTGGGGGTTTGGGTATTTGGTTGTGTGGTTTAGTTGGTTTTTTTCAGGTTGTTTTTTTTGCCTGTTTTTTTCTATTGCAGTAGCCCAAGTGTAGGTGCCTGGTTGGGACACCCCAGCAAGTCCTGTCAGTGTCCCGTGGTTTGTGCCTGCCCTGTCTCTGACAGGCTGAGCACTGAGCTGTCCAGCTGGGACACAGCCCACAGCTCCCATCCAGCAGTGTAGGGCTGAGGTCTGCTGTGTGTGCTGCAAAGCAACGCCCACTGCTGTCCTTGCACAGCCCGAGCCCTTCCCTGGTGCAAACTGGAGAAATTTCCATCTAACTGACACTGCACAATACTGTAGCAAAGCTGGAACAAAGATGAGGTGGATGTTCTGCCAGCATCCTAGTGAGAAGCAAGTATTCTGAGACTTGTGAATTTTTCTGTGCATTCTTTGTGACTTTGTAATAATAAAGTTTCTGAGATATTTCTCTCCCTCAAAGTTAGGTTTTAAGTGTATAATTCACTTGTTTTGTGCCTGTGCAGGTGTGTTAATAAGATGGGGTAAAGTAATTGGAGTAACTGTGAGGGTTTTGTCCTTGTGGAAAAGCTTTTTTGGTCCATTTCATCTTTCCAAAGATTCTAGCTGGACCCTCTCAGTATCACTTGGAGCCATGTTCTGAAACTGACTGCTTCTCTCTGGAAGCACTTACACAAAACCAGGGTAGCAGTGTCATACTGTCCTCACATTTACCTGAGATTGTGGTTGGCTGGGCTTGAGAATCTTCACACTCAACTGTACAGAATTTCTCATTTTGAATCTTCTGAATGCTTGATCTGATAAATTACTGGAAGGGCGTGTTCTGGGTATGAGTGAGTAGAATCTTTTCCTGTTGGAGACCAAGTGTGGTGAAATGGAAGACAGAAGCTATGGGAAGCCCCTGTTGTGTTTGATGCAGCCACAAGCTGGAGTCTCAGGTTGTAGGTCAAAGAATGGGAGATGTCCTTTAAGCCTTTTGGGCTTTATGCAGTGCAATGACTTCAAGTGTTACAGCATTTTTTTCTTAAACTTCTCTCAATATTCCCATGCTATAGAGAATAAGCAGCCATGTAGTTTGTGTTCAGCTTGGCTTCAATATCTAGAGGTGCAGAGGATTGGCTGAAGGACTTTGGCACCATTTTTCCATTTGTTGCATCTCGCCAGAAACTCAAACAGTAAAATTGCTCTTTTCTATTCAAATGTGTAATGCTGTGTGACATCAGGTGCATATGGCATTCATCAATAATGAAAATGTTCAGCTGAGCAGTAATAACATCTACAAATAAGAAATAATGCAAATAAGTAATGAGTAATCCCTAGCAAGCAACATATTAAGAGGAAGTAGGCTGCTTGCTTCTGTTCCTTTAATGTAGATCCTGGAATCCAGAGGTTGATTGTGTCTGACTGTGCACTTCATAAACACATTTCTGAGCTCTTTCCCACATCATTTATATGCTGAAGTTGTCCAAGTTCTGAATTGACCTTTTGGAGAACAGGGTTGATGCTCTTTGTTTTCAGGTGTTGCCAAATATTAAGAAAGAAATAAAAATGTGAGCTGCAGTGAGCTTTTACTTTGCAATAGTTTTCAGATGCTTGGTTGTGTGTTCTAACAGTGCAAATCAAAACTGCATTCTGTGTAGGTCAGTAGAAAGGGCTGAAGTGGTAGCAGGGAGGTGGCCATGGGCTGCTTGAGGGATCTCCACTGGTGGGAGATGCCCAGGGACCTGAGAGGGGACTGCAGATGAATTTGGTCCTGTTAGTCCTATCCAGTGCTAACAGTGCTGGAGGAACCTGTCAGGGAAAGCAAAATGCTCATTTATTTACTTCAACCAAGAGGCAGAAACCTCTGTACTTCACCCTGCCCAGAGCCTTGGCCTGCTGCAAAGACATCCAAGTTTATCTGTTGCTGTTAGACTTTGCTTTGCCTATACATCCTCAAATAGTGCACAGCCCATCGTATCAGGAAGGAATTTCATAGTGACTGGAGTTACTTGGGCTCACCAGACTTTGAACAATGTCTGAGTAAAACCAGATTGGAAGCAGTACAACCAGTTTTCCTTTTGTTGTAGCTGTGTTTACAAAGATTTCAGTACGGCCATAATTCACCTGGCTTGGTAGCACTATCATTGACAGAGAAATTAATGAATTCTTATATTCATACTTCATGCTTGCAAGATTGTGCTTCAAGAATGAAATTTCCCTGATTTTGACCAGAAAACACATTTAATTAAAATGTTAATGAAACTGATTTTTTTTTTTCTTTCTGCTGCAATTGTTTTAACCAGTGCCATTGCACCCATTAAGGGATGTGGGCTATGTGTGTCCTCCCCAAAACAAACACTGAAGAAAAGCCCTCATCTTTCGTTGATAAAGTGTGAAAATAGTAAAATGCAGTATTAAGATTGCCTTAAGAAAGTGACAAATCAATTTCAGACCTCAAATGCTGTACTTTAAAACACATTTTGGCATTCTGGTGACATCAGTCTTAGTCGAGCGTACTTCACAGAACTGAAACTCATCTTTCACTTTTCACTCTTCGTGTGCCTGTGCTCTACTTTCTTTTCTCCAACTTTTCTGTGCTTTGCTAAAAAGGCAGATGCAGTCCAATACTTTTTTTTTCCTAAAAGGCATGTTGTACAAAGAAGTTCTGCAGCGAAACCTTTTAAATCATGAAACTCCCAAAAAGATTTGATTTTTTGTTTCTCAGCTTGCTCTCTGCCTTGACCTTTGCTGTGTTTTAGGATACATAAGTAGCAAACAGTCAAAAACTGATTTTAAGAAACTTTACTGGGTTACTTTGATTCTCCCTCTTAGTTTAATCCTTTCAGAGATGAATTGCAGTTCCCCTGGTGCTCCTAGGAAACACTGAAGCGAGTCCATTTTTAAAACAAATAACCAATTCCAGCAGTAATTCTAGCAGGAAGCAGTGGATGGCAATTTAATGAATTTCTGAGATCAGTCATTAAGTCATCTTTCTCTGTCCTTAATTTGTTATATGGAAACTGCTGGTTTTACATGTGTCCTGGTTTTGGAGAAAAAATACAAATTGATGATAGCTGCAAATGTATACAGTGTTAGTGTCTAGTTTATTTAGAAATAGATGGTAAAACTCCAGAGAAAAACATGTGGTGTGGTACAATGTATTTGCTCAAAATTCTCTCAGTCATCTTAAAAAGATATGGGAGTATTTGGAGTTTTTTCCCATTTTTTTCTTCTGAACAAAATCCAGTGTGCTGCTGTCAAGTCCTCAGCAGTTTGCAATCAGATGTTCCCAGCATCTGTCACAGTAATTAATTTGTGTGACTCTCTTCAAAGCAGCAACTTAAAAGATTTTTTTTCCTTTTAATTGCTGAAGTTTGGTACTAACCTTCCCAATGATTTGTTCAGTATCAGGCAGTGCAGGGGAGTAGCACAATGAGCTGGCATTCAGAAGTTGCTCATAGCTGCATGTTTTTCCCTTTCAAAATACTTTGTAAAGTCAACAGAGGGGTGAAAACTGTAAAATTCAGAGCAACGGTACAGTGATTAAACAATTCTGCAAGTGAGTACTGTGAGTTTCTCCAAGTTCATGCTTGTTTTATTTGGTGAAATACTTTGAAAGAGTTGATATGACATTAGTGTGAAGTGTAAAGTTATACAAATAAAGTCATATATTCCTATTGAACCCCACCTCTGGCAATGTATTAGGGCATAGAAGTTTTGGTTCTTTTACAGTAGCTGGTTTGTCCTTCCTAGTCAGATTTTCCCATGTTTGAAAGGGTCTTTGTTGCACTCTTTGGCTCGTCTTGCCATTGATACACAGGTCTGAGGTTTTCCTGTTCAGGGAGAATTTGGCTGCACTCACCGTGCTGCTTCTAGTAAAGCTCACAGAGCAGAGTTGTCTTGGAAAATGTAACAGATTGGGTTTTATTCAGCTGGTATATTTTGGACCTTTACCATGTTCTCATTTATCTCTCACTCACAGAAACACTCTAAAATGGCAACCATGTAA
>QUSF01000032.1:38612-124017 GCA_003676055.1 Chloebia gouldiae | reverse complement strand
CATTTATCTCTCACTCACAGAAACACTCTAAAATGGCAACCATGTAATCTTTTTTAGATTGTAAAGCCTTTGTTATGGCTCCAGAGTTTGATGCCTGACGCTTTACTGCGGGCTTTGATCCTGATTTTCTGGTTTGTGTTTTTGTTTGATTTGGGGATTTTTTTCCCCTGGTGCCTGTAGAAACATTCTGATTATTTTCAGGGACTAATATAACTTTTTATGGAATTATATTGAAAAAGGGCTTTGTTAGATTAGTGAAGCGTTCATGTGCTTTACTTCATTTGCAGAGTTGTGTTTTTTTGCTAAACCCTAACTCTTCTCTATGAGGGCACGACTTGAATAATTTTACTTTCTGCTTCCAAGCTGGCTCTTTGTGAACAAGGAACAGATTCCTGGTGATGTTTCATCTGGAGCATAAGGGTTCATCTGTTGGCTGTTCCTTGACTTGGTTTTTTGTCATTCATATTTGAGTTACTGTCTAAATTCACGATATTTAGTTGCAGTTGCAAGAAGCTCTGTCTCCTTGTAGAGAGCCACATGTAGTATTTCAAATAATTATTCTTGATTCAGTGTTAGTGCTCAAGAGAGCAAGGATGAAGCAGTTCCATTTGGCTGCTGCTCCATTTACAATGTGGAAAGCTTCTCTCTTGTGGCTCTGCCCAGTTTATCTGGAAAAGCAGAAGTTTTCAGGCTATAAAACTCATTTAGGTGGATTCTTAGTTTTAGTGGTCAACTGTAATTTCCTGCCAGGTGCAAACACTTAGTCCTGGAGGACTTGGTCAGTGTGGCTGAGATTTACCACAGCCTGGGTCTTAAAAGTTGTAGGTTACCTAGAAAACTCATCTGTTGAGCCAGATACTACCAAAGAAAATTCAGGCAAAGGGGTGAATCGTGAGTCTGCTAAGTATTTCTTTTGTTCTTTATTATTTGAGTTAATAGAGTTTAACTCAGTACAGTGAAATTCTTGTGGTTAACCTGTACTAGAAACAGGTAGGAAGCACAGACTGGTGTGCTGGGCTTCCTAAGAAAGACAAACTTGGTGACTTTTTTGAGTGCATTACTCATCAACTACCTTGTGTATTCAAGGAAAAATTCCAGATACTCCCTCAGTGATGTGACTGTTTCTGTCTTGCCTAAGTGTCTTTACAGCCTCTATCCAAGAGGTTTAGAAGGCAGAGTGAAATCTTTGCCAAGTATGAAATACAGGTATGACAGGCAAGTACTCTTGGCAGACAATTTAGTTTATTTTGAAGCTATTTGAAGGGGCAAGCTGCCAGCTTTCCACGTTGAAGTGAAGATAATTGCCTAACAAGGTCACTGGAAATAAGGAATACTGTGGGATAAAAATTTTGTTCCGTCCCTTGGTAGAGCAGATCATTTTATTTCATTGCATGCTGGAAGTACCCATGGGGCCTAAATCATGCCAGTTCCAGACATTGTATGTCTACCATGTCTTCCACTGCCAGCCAGAAAAATGTGTTTTTGAAATGTTGGAAAGTGCCCAAGTGAGGACTAATATGCAAACTAGAACTGAGGCTGGCAGTAGTAGTGTAGTACCTTCCTTAAATGTGTAAAGAAAGGAGGAAGTTGGGGTTTTTTTTGTTTCTCTTTAATTTAGTAGTAATGGTGTCTTATTTGGGGGGGAGTTTTTTCTGTTTATTCGCTTAAACTGCACTGAAGATAGTGTCAGTAATTTTCTTGTTCACTGTGTCTGTGATTAGAATAATTCACATTTTTTTTCGGGGTAATTTCACTGTGTCATTGAGGTGGAATTATTTGCATTTTAAAAGAGGGTAATTGTTATAGAAAAAGTAAAAATTTCTTATCTGTTTAAAATACTAATCTCATATTTTAGAGACAGCTATACCTATGTCTTCAGAGTACATTCCAGGTGATTTATAGCCATATTCTAATAAAGAGCTGAAGGGTTTGGATGAAACTTAAGAACTCCTCAGAGGCAGAAAACCTGCAATGTCTGTGAAACTTCAGTGTCATGATTAAAATTAGACATACTTGTAAGCAGCTTCAGAGGAGTTTGCTGGCAGTCATGACTGTAGTGCATGTCAGAGGCTGTTATTGCTGTTTGAGTGAGTCATTTGGGTAACAGAGGTCATAATTTAATTTGTAGTTGTGTACCTAAGTACACAGAGCATGGGAGCCACCTGTTAACTACTGCATTTTAATATGTTTTTACTGTCTATCATTCAAAAGTGTATTTCCAAAGGGAGAGGAGCAATCTGAAAGAGGTATGTGCTTATACAGGTTAAACTGCATTTATTCAGAGAGAGCTTTATCTTTCTGATGCCACACTGAAATATTTATATGATCCTCAAATAATGCATGTGAAATAGACACAATGAACTGTTGGTCAACTTCCAGAAAAGTTGCTCAGTGTTTTCTCAGAAGGCACTATCCTTCAGTTTCCTGGTAAAAGAGTAGCCATTGTTTGGAAATAATACAGTGATCCATCTAATGATTATCCATAGCTCAGCACCTGGTGGAAGATTAAAAAAAAAAAAAAGTGAATATTTGCTTTTCTGCTGTTGGTGCTTTTTACCTTCTGAAACAAAGTGCCCAGCTGCACTCACAATAAGATGAAGAGAAAAATAAAAACTAAAAAGTCCTTGACCAAAGTCTTAAAATGTTTTGGGGACTCTCCCTGCCTCTGCAGCCCACGACCAGCCCTCTCCTACA
The DNA here is from genome assembly GCA_003676055.1 of Chloebia gouldiae. NCBI lineage: Eukaryota > Metazoa > Chordata > Aves > Passeriformes > Passeridae > Chloebia > Chloebia gouldiae. Next base: position 121,323 of record QUSF01000032.1, on the reverse strand, counting down.
TCTCCCCCCATGCAGCAGGGATGGCACATGACTCCAGTCCCAAGCTTAGGGGTGATACTGATTGGTTTTGCTGAGCCTGCTGAGGAGCTGGAGTCCATCAAGGCTGGTTTATCCATCATTTCTGGTCCTGGCAGATGCCTCCTCCTAAGACAGGTACTGATTTAGGAGCTCAGCTGAACTTATGATCCCTGGAAAGCATGGGGACAAGGACACTGCCACTCAAAGGAGTGTGGTCCAAACACTCACACATGAGTGAGTTTGTTCCCTTATCCATTTAGTCCCTTAAAATGTGGAGTGCTTCATTCCCAAGTTGCAGCACAACTGGTTTTTTCCCCCAAGTACTTAATTCCTATTTTCAAGACCTAGGAATTTCCAGTATCATAACAGTGCGCTCATGGTGTTAATGCTTTTTAGTTTTTACCATGTTTTTTAGTAAACTCTGTATTCCCATGTACTCTCCCATAGTTTGTCTGAGCAGAAATGTTTGTCTGTAAACTATGCCAAAAAGAGGGGTTAAAATTCTCCAGAAGTTATAGGAGCTAACTGAGGAATTATGAGAGGAAACGAATTCTTCAAAATATACTTAATGAGGGGTTGTCACTTGAAAAAATGGTAAACAGACTCAAATCTCTGATAATCCGGAACTATGTATCTGTAATCTGTTTGTTTGCTTGAGAAGGAAAAATTGTTTATATTGTATCCCAAAATTCATCAAGGTCTGTCCCCTGGATGATTAAGACACAGGTGAAAGGTAGCAACAAAAGTAAAAATTTTCAAGTTCCTCTCCATCTTTCCCTCCCACCTTTTGCCTATTTTTAATCCCATGCTAGATGCAGTTGACAAGCAATGATCTAAACTCTCTTAACAATTTGGCTTTCAAACATGTTTGAGTTGCTTGTTCCAGATCTAGATCTCTCATTTTTGCTCTGTGGGTTGGCTTTTACTGACTTCTCTCTGCACACTGTGTGGTCCAGAACATTTATTTCACCTGCTGGATACCTATGGGAAAACAGTCTTGAGTTCTTCAGGAGCTCTGGTTTCTCTATTTGTTCATCTTATGTTGTAGTTTGCATTGCTTGTACTGTTGGCTCTCAATGTCATGTGTGAGTCTCTCTCCTGTTAGATACTTAAGCATTATTTATGGAGTGTTTGTAAACTGACCGGCAGTGTCTGGGAATGTTTGGTGTGTTCCCATGGAGCTGAACTGTATTTTGACAGCTGATAAATGCCACAAAGCCTCCAGAGGCCACTGCTCTCTATCTGCCATTCCTCCACCATTTAGCTGACCTGTGATAGCTGTTCTGCAGAGAGAGTTGTGATTGACCATCTCAATTTCAAAATATAGGCTCTTCCATGTATCTGTTATTTGTAGGACTAGTCCAGAGCAAGTAGTTTTGCTTTCCTCTGTAAATGCATATGTTTGAAATTGAGCTGAGAGTTGTTGTTAACAAACCCTGTTTTTAATATTAGAGTTTCTGTTATGAGTCTTCACAATTAAAGCCCTTTGTCAAGTGTATATATATCTATTGTTTTATTAGAGCAAACTAAGGAACAGACAAGTTAAAAGGTTTCTCAGTGTCATAGGGCATTCAAGATCAGATTCAAAGGAAAACAGTACAGTTCAACTTGGGACCTTGTCTACGTTTATGGTTACTAACACCCCTCCCTGTAGCAGCAGAAGTCACCAGTTGCTTCTCTGCAGTCTAATCTCTCCCTGTTGTTTATGTTTGGATGTGAAAATGAGGTTTCAGTCATCGTTTGTAGTGAGTCCAATGAATGCTGAAACCTGAAAGAATGCTGCTGTTTCCTACTTGAGAGGTGCCTCCTGAAACTGAGGCCAGCTGGGCCTTGGCCCCAGGAGGAAAAACAAAGAACCTGGACTGTAGTGTTCCTCAAGGTAAAGGATTTTTTTGGTTTTGAGGTGTTGTGAAACTTTTGTCTAAATTATTCCTCACTTGTGCATAAGAGAATGAAAAAAAGAATGAGCATGTTGTAAGGCTGGTCTGGTCACTGGTCTGTCTTTGGGTACCCCCTAGTCAGGTGGGGGAGTAGATAACATGAAACTCTTGCTAAGGATGGGTAAAAAGCCAGGAAGAGAATCAAGTAGAATAAATTTAGTATTTCTATTTTAAATTCTCTTTTTTCACTTCCCTGGGCATTTCCATTCTCCATCATTCCTGTATTCAGCTTAGTTTACTTATAATTATTTATTATAGGGGAAGTCAGAGGGTTTTCAGGGTAACAGTTTTGTAGGAAGAATAGGTTTCACTTAACACTGTGTAGGATATCAACTGAGAACTTGTCATTTAAGGTGCTGCTGACATCTACACCAAGCCTGGCCTATAGTCTTCTTATCCCAAACTAAAATGCAGTTATGTTCCTCTGCCCTTCAGCTCTTCAATGGATTGTCCTTGAGGCTGATTCAAACATCCCACTTTTCCAAAGGCCCTTAAAAGGAAAAAACTTTAGAAAAAAAATCCTTATAATTTTAAAAATATGTGTCTCAGGTGGATAGATAGTGTGCAAACGTCTTGAGATAACCTTTGGATATTAAGTTCAGTAAATGTGTTTCAGATTGAAAAAAGGTTGTTGAAAGGGAGCTTTAGGAAGTGTAGTGCTTTAATGAGTATTTGCAATGGCACATTACCTGTCTGTGCAGTTCTGAGCTGTGTCCTTACTCAGCACTGGCTCCTTGGTTTATGAGTAAGCACGGAAGTTGGGAGTTTCCACCAGAATTACTCAGATCAAGGAGGAATCCTAAGAGGCTCGTCCCTGTCTGGTCATGGAAGCAAATTAATTAACCTGCTTGCATAATGTGTCTTTCCAAAATTACAGACTCTTGATTCTCTTTGCTGTAGGAGATGGAAAGTTCTGAATATAAATTCAGTCACTTATTGCCTCAGAAATGTGTTGAATTGCTGTTAGGAGCCTGTAAGTGACCATCCTGACACCTTGCTGAAAGTATAATATTGACTCTTTCTGTTGAGTGTTTTTGAAGGCAATGGTTAAAAGACTTTTGAGACTTTAGATGATAATCCTTAGCTATGATGAGGTAGCCAAGCCTGTCAGTAACCATTTTTGCAGCTTCACTTTCTGGTAGGTAGGTCATGATAGGAAAAGGGAACAGAGAAAGAGAGGTCAGCAGTAAATGGGTCACAAACGCAAACCTTGATTTTTTTGACTCTCTCATACCAAGATCTTAAATGTAATACTGTGTTCCACTGAGCTCCATACAACTGCCTGGAGTAACTTTTTCTCTGTGTAGCTCATGTAACTTCTCTAGAAGATGCTGGAAGAATTCAAACTGTGCCTTTTAAAGTTGTTACTGAAAATTGTTTAGAGATTCTAACCATTCTCTGTTTGGAGAACAGAAATTAATGTCTTCATTGTAGAGCATCCTGAAAGTTTGTTCTGAATTAAGCAAGAACCACAAAATATTTACTGACAAGAAAAACCAAACTGAACACTCTTTTCTCTTCTGTAGGCAGAGTTTATTGTACTTGCTTATCCTAAAATTTAACATGGTGTTGGAAGTTAGTTACAAACAATGGAAACAGCCCTATCCCACTACTGTGTAAGTCTCCTAAACTGCTTTTGGATCATGCAATAGTACAGATTGATGCTTAAGTGCTTCTATTTTGATTTTGTGTTCAAAGATTGAAAGTAAAATTTGATAATTGCTCAGATCTGCTTCTGGGGAGGGTGAAGAATCTATTTCTTGGGTAGGCCTACACTATGTATCTCTGCTCCAGAACTGTACTAAATACCTGTAGTATTTGTTACTTGTTATATCTGAGTTTTTCAGAGGTAGCAACATGAGATTTAAACTCTTGTAACTCCTAATGCCCCAATTTAAAAGTATTCTGATGTTTAGCTACACTGCACTGAGCCTTGTAGCTCATATTTAAGCATTTTGAAAGAGGTCAGTGTACAAATCCTGTTTGCTGTGATATCAATTCCATGCATTAAGGTGGGTTAATAAGAATATGATTAGCACAGTTTTTTAAAAGGAACTATTTTCAATTTGTCTTAATTCTCTATTCCAGATGGGTGTTTTCTGCCTTCCACTGTAAATTAATGCTATTGCTAGGAAATTGTTACTTGCAATAACAGAAAATAATCTATCTTCACCAGTTTTTTTCTATTTCTTCTTTAAGAAGCCCTTGTTTTATTTTCTAGGTACTCTTTTACCCTGTAAGTAATGGTAGGGCCGATGCAGGCCGTGCTCTGGAGGTTTCTGTGTAATTTTTGAAGGCAATGTCTGAAGTCAGCAACACAGAGTTTCTTCTCCATTTTCCTTTGCAACTCTTCCTCTGGAAAAGAAAATGAAAGCAACTTGAATAGTTTTGTATTATTTACTTGAAATGTGTAACTTGTTACTTAAAATACCATATTTTTTTTATACTCAGCTATAATCTGTAATCTTAACAAAATAAGGGAAATAATTCTACCACTGAGCAAATACTGCATGACATACACTATTTCCGGTATTTCCAGTAATACTGGAATCTTTCCTCAGTTTCACTTACACAAGATATGGGAGTTAAATTTTGCCTTTTGGCGAGGGAGCTGCTCTAAGTAGTTTTTTATGTTTGGTAGTCAGGAGTGTATCAAACTTTACTATATTCAGTTGAAATATGTTGGAAATCAAGATGTTTTTATGCAATATTTTCATCTTAACATTTTAAAATTAAAAAAAGCCCTACTGCTTCAGTGGAACAAAATGTTAATGAGAGGAGATAATTATGAAAATTACTCTCCTTCCTCAGGATATCCGATCTTTGTGCGTGTGATCCATATTTGCACATCTCACCTGATGCAGTTCCTCAGTGCACATCTTAGATGAAGGTGGGGTGCTGACAGTAGCAAGAGAATCATGAGGTTCTTTTCTCCTTTGATATCTCCTCAGATGAATTTTAAGTGATTTTCTGTCAGAAATAGGTTTCATAACTTCATTTTCAGAGGTGGATTTTGTTTTAGACCAGTTAAGAAAATGTTTATGCTCTGCTTGGAAAAGTGCACTGGGGGCAAGGAGATACATCTTAGGAGCATAAAAATTATATTTACCAGATCACCTTTTAATTATGCATTTTCCAAAGACAAGCAAATACATTTTTCAATATAGCTGGTTTTCAGGTCTGAGTAAATATTTTAATTTTTAATAGTCCCACAGGAGCAGAGTGGGGTTGTCTATTCAAGACTGGAAATGTAGCTGTCTGCAGCTCTTTCCCACAAAGCTGTCATTCATTGGGCTGATGTTGATCTAACTTCTGTTTACTCAGTACTGGGGACTCTCAAATTATCCAAGATGTGAGAAGTGGGTTATGGGCATCTATTTACCTCTTCTTAATTGTGTGAATTGCTTCTCAGTCCTGGTCTGAAAACGTGTCTGTGGGTTCAGCAGTAATTGCTAATATGGAAAAAACATCATTTACACCAGGATTTATGTACTTAGTGGTGCAGTAGAAGTAAATATCCAGACCTGTGGGGAAAAGCCAGCATCCTGTGGCCTGGGGAGTGCCGAGTACTGTAAACCACAAGGCAGAATGGAATCTTTTTGGGCTAATTTGTATTGGGTTTGCTGTAAACATCAGGAGAGCTTCTGGCCAGCACTAACTACTCACTCATTTGCTGCTTCATGGAAGTGAAAGGTATTTCAGATAGACAAAATGCCAGGGTAATTATAATTAAGCAAGCTGTGATTAAGCAAGCTGCATAGTAAACAGGATGAAAGAGCCTCTTGGCTTTGGAGAAGGGAAAGAATCAAGGCAGTGTGGACAGCACTAATTCACAGAGGAAAGATTTGGAGGCAGGACTGGGCAGACCATTAAGGGTAGATCTACTCAAACAAATGACACCATGTGGAAAGAGAATTTCCCACTCAGCTGCCTGGGGATGAGCAATCTTTCCATGCAGGAACATTTGGAAGTGCTGGGAGCGTTCTGGTTCCTGTGGGCCTCGCTCTGTGACCTCCCTGTCCCCTTTAAAGCACTGGAAGGGTTGGGAAGAGCATTGTGCCATGGTGTGTGCTACTGCCTCCAGAGCTGTGGGGCTTTACAGCCCTCTGGTTTTCCTCCTGAGTTCTTCTGTGCCAGCAGCAGCCATGCCCCATCCCTTTTAACTGAATGGTCTCACAGAAAAACCCCCCAGTCTGCTGTCACCTCCAGTATCCCAGCGTGGTTGGAAAGCAGACCATTAGGATATGTCATTTCTATCCAAAAAGTTGCTATAGAAGTTATTGTAAAGAAGCATTTCTATGGCAGAAGAAACATGCAGCAAAAAAACCCTCAGAAATAATTGGAAGGTGCAGGGAAAGTGACCAAGACTTTAACTCAGTTATCCATTAAGTGATGGAGAAAGTGAGGGGCCATAATGAGCCAGGAAAGCTTGTCTGTAGGAAAATGATTGAACACTGTTGCTTCTTTGGATTAACTGGGACACGAGAGTACAACTGTAATCAAAGAATTTGTCTTCAGTTGCCTTTTTTACCCTGGTAAGTCAGTTGCACAAATCTTCCTGAAAGTATTTTTTTTAAGACAAGTAATGAAGTCTGTATCTTGTTCACCAACATGTTCATCAGTGCAATGACCCAATAAAGTAACAAAGCAGGTGCTGACTTGCAGTGTTGCGAAGTGAAATTCTTGGGTATTTGGTTTGTGTTTCTCTCTGCGTGTAGGGCTTTGCATAGAAAAAGCAAAATGCTCCTTCTTAACTGATTCTCCAGTTTTTAGCAGGATGAGCACTGGAGGGGGAGCTGGAATAAGCCATGGCAAACAATACACACTTAATAATTTGATTGGCACTGTCCAGAAATTGGAGTCCTTCAGGCAGTAGGAATAACATTTCTGAAAGATGCCCAGAGGGTGTTCCTGACAGCACCCAGTCCACACAGCTCTTTATGCTCTCCAAACCTAAAATAGTTGAGCATGTCCTGACATGGTTGTCTTTACAAACAAGGTACTGGCATATCAAAAACTCCAGGGATTTTTGTTTAGCTTTTTCTTTCTTATTTACTGTTTTGTGTTCCAGACATTTCAATGCTTAAAGGTTTTCTTGCCCCATAAGGGTACAAAAATGATATGTTTTTTCATTTTGTGGAAAATCATTCAATATGGTGGTTAGCAGACATGAATCCTAAGTGTTTAGATCCATCAGAGTGTGGAGTTTATATGTTTAAACCACAAAATTCAGGAAAAGGTGAAAAAATAAATGTTTGCTCTTAACTTCTTATCAGAAGGATTAAAAAAAGAAAAAAAAATTTAAATGGTATTAAATTGTGTATCTCACCCTGAGTTTACGACTTGTTATGCAAACTTTGTGCTACCTTTAAGTAACCCAGATTTCTCTTAAGATCTCTTTATGCTTAAATTCAACTTGCTGTTAATGAGCTGTGTCTGCTCTTTGTATGTTTGGGAATGCCAGGTCTGCTGTAGAGCTTTATATACTCATTTCTTCCAGAAGGTGATTCCAAGGGGAGGGGACAGTTAAAAATCATTTGTGGTTCTATTTTCTTATCTCTTGTTGCAAGTTGAAGGCTGAACCTTGAAATTACAGTAGGAGCAATGCTGTATTAATTAAAAATAAGTTTTGGTTATGTTTGCTTCTTTCCAGTTTGTCCTTATCAACCCCTGTGGCTGTTCACTATTTAGCATCTCCCTGTACATCCTCAGTGGAACAGAGCTGTGCTTATTTTCTCTCTTCATTGCAAAAGAGAGATCACAGAAGCACAGGTGATGTATGTATGGCTTCACTGTTTATTTTCAGTTTATAAACCATAGCAAAAGGCCTTGATTAAGTTAAGATTGGTTATTTACATTTATTTTTTGGGTTTTTTTGCCTTTCACATTCCCAGTAATGAAACAACCAGGAAAAAAGAATAAAAGGATGATTTCTACCTGCCCTGAGCAGCCTCTGAGTACCAGAAAATAGCAAGAAGAGTATTGTGCCCAGAAAGGCAGACCCAGCCCATCTCAGAAACACACAATGGTTTGGGTGAGAAGGGACCCTCAAGATCATCTCAAAAAAGCCAACCAAACAACCCAAATAATGCCAGATGCAGTCAGGAGGGTGGACTGGATCTATTCCTACAACTCCATACACAGTTAATGAACAAAATAACACTTGCACCCTTTTAGTTTAAAAGCCTTGGTCATATCCATGGGCTGAATTGTGTTCCCCCTGATGAGGTTATCTGAGCAGCTTTCCAGCGTGTATGAATGATGATACAGTTCTCTCAGCTAATGAATATTCTAGTTTTCCAGATACTTGGAGGATTAGGTCATAAGTGCTGGCAGTAGGATAAATTTTTGACTTGGAGGCTTGTGCACTTGGAGAGGCACTTAGACTCCATGATCTGCTGATGTTTTCAAAAGAGTAAACTAAAATTGTTTTCTTACTGCAATGTTTTAGAAGGCATTTTTTATAATTCTGTTGAATGGCCCATTTCTTTATTTCCATTTTTTTCCCTCTCCATGGTTCATGGTTACTCATTAACCCAGTACATTTAAAATAAGACAAATTAAAAATTCCTTTTTATCTTAAACTGTAATTGACTTACTATCTTTATGGTATTTGGCTTTTTCAGTCTGAAGGGAATTCAGTGGAAAATACAAAAAAATCTATCCAAACATAAAACCCCTCCAGTGTTTTGAAGAGAAAGGCAGTGTTTTCTGTTTGGTTTGAAAATATGTTGGCATTGTCTATTATTCTTTCTGCGAAATACATCTCAATTGCCAGGAAGCTTATAATTGAGCAGAAGAATTACAACATTCTGGAAGGGTTTGGATTGGAAGGGACCTTAAAGCTCACCCAGTTCCACCCCCTGCCATGGCAGGAACACCTTCCCCTACCCCAGATTGCTCCGAGCCTTGTCCAGCCTGGCCCTGGACACTCCCAGGGATGGGACGGCCACAGCTTCTCTGGGCAGCCTGTGCCAGGGCCTCCCCACCCTTACAGCCAAGAATTCCTTCCTAATATCCAAGGTAGCCCTGCCCTCTGGCAGTGGGCAGCCCTTCCCCCCTGTCCATCCTTCCAGGCCCTTGTCCAAAGTCCCTCTTCAACTCTCTTAGAGCCCCTTTAGGCACTGGAAGGGCAGAAAATCTTGGATGCTTTAATGGATCCTAGATAAAAGTGTTCATCAAGAATGAACTGGAGGATGGGCTTGGCATCTGTCTCCTCTGTTAGGGGACAAATATGCTACTGGAGCATGGCTGAATGTGGATCTCTGTCCACCTGATCATGTGGTACCTGAACAGTTACTGTACACTGGATTTTCTTCAGCTATTTCTCTTTGGTTTGGCCCTTCTGAAAGCTGTGAGTAGCTCAGCTGTCCTCATGTACTGGTTGTTACAAAATAGTCTATGAAGCCTTTTGCAGAATGGCTTGCCTCCTTTGGAGAACTCATATTCACATGATAAACTTGATGTGCAGTTTTGCAATTCACTCCTGCTGGCTATAAGCTGTTGAATTTCTATACCATTGTTGGGGAAGTGAGAGCTGCTCAGGGGCTCAGATTCAGTTCCTTCAGTGCCCTCCCTAATGACACAGAGCCAGACCTGGTGTAGAGCTTGGCTACAGGCCATTACTACAGAGAAATGTAACTTCATCCCTTTCACAGAATAGTTTTCCTCTCATGTGGAAGGGATCGTGCTACTTAATTGAAGGGAAAAAACCTCAGCCTCTACTTATTCCCCTTGTCAAAGAAAAAAAAAGCTTCCTAATTAGACTTAAATTATGCATTGCATAGAGGAAAGCTATGGTTTGCCTCCTATCAAAATATTTTGGACATCATCTCATTTCATAGTGTGATGTGGTATTAATGAATGGTTTGTTCACCTGGAGCCTCATAAGGGTCTGTCCAGCCAGCCCCATTGTATTAATCCCTCCAAAATGTTGTTTCAGCTGTACTCAACAAATGATACCAGCTTGTGCTATCAGAAATAATTAACAAAGTCTTTGGGCTTCAGGCAGCCTTCCTCTCCTGTGTGTTTCCAATGTGTGATGTTTGGGTTTGAAATTCATGAAGGGGATTCATTTGCACTTTTGGTTCAAGCTTGATTTTGGCAATGGTGACAAACAGTGGCCTGTAGTGTTTCATGGTTAGTCCTGTGTGTTCCCAGAGAAAGGAGAACTCGGGGCTCTAAAAATAAATATTTAAATGACTATTTCTTATGCACTTATAAAGAAAAAACAGATGACAGTACTTCCCCCTTCTCCCCACCAAATAGTGGTTGTGGAATATTGGAAAAGCCAATTGTTGCTCCAAGTGTTTTCCATTTCCAAAAAAAGGATATTTGGTGTAAAATGCTGGTTTTATCTTTCTGCATATGCTGTGTGACAGCCTGCTGCCTATTTCAGAGTCCACCATTTCCTCTGCTTTCTAATCTTTGAGTGTAAAATCTAGATTTTTCATCCTCAATGCACTTAAAACCACTTGAAGAACAGTCAATTCTTGTTACTGAGCTGATCATGTTATCCTGTTCCCAAATAAACTGGGCTCTGTGTCTTCCTTAAAGCTCCCAAAATCGGGTCTGCTTTACCTCCTGCTTGTCTCCAATCTGCATCCCCCCTCAATCTGCATCCCCTTGAGCTTCCAGTTGTGCTGTCAAGATTGAAAAAGTTTCCCTGTTTAGAAAAATATTTCTGGTGCTCATATTTTGAAAAGCTTCTTGTTGTAATGATAAGGGAAAATTTTTATTTTTGCCTTGAAGGGTGTTGGGGAAATACCAGCAATTTAGACAGCAGCCACAAATTTGGGCAATCTGGGGACTGTCTGAGCAAAAGAAGTGTGGAAAGTTGGAAATATCTGTGCTTCTGGCCAAGGGGGATGAAACCAAGGAACATCTCTTGCTTACATGGCTTATCTGGATGGATTCTTCTCCAGACTCTTGTAACACAGTGATAGATTTTATTATGTAATGGTTTCTGTTTCTGGACTTGGCCTAACCCAGCAGAAGCAGAAGTATCTGAAAGAAAATGTACTTGGGGGAGGAAGGGAAGGAAATGGTAACTACACTTCTTCCAAGTTAAGCTTAGGAACCTGAGCCACTCGTACTATTTAAAAAGAAAAAACAAAAGACCATATAAAGCCCAAAACTTGCATAATTTACATTGGAATTCAATGTATGAACTGTCATTTTGAAATTGCAAACCAGAAAAAAAAATCATTTGCAGTAAATTTAACAGAAAGTAAATAGAATTGTGAGTTAAATTTTTCTGTTGTCTTTTCCTACTTTTCATAGAGTTGTGTAATTATTTAAAACATTTTAAGAAGATAGACTGTTTTAGAACTGTTACTGCAGAAATTCTACTTGATTGAGTTGTTGGACTGTTTTAAAAGTGCTCTTTTTATCCTTGTCTTTCTGAAGATAACTGCAATTATTAAATATTACCGGATGCATATATTTTGCTTTCATCACAATTCTAATTTCTAAATTAAACCATTTATAGGAGATAGCTGTACCTTAATGGCTAAACCTAAATGACAACTGGCTAAACCTAAATAAAAGCACAAGTGATGCTGCTGCAGGAGCAGTATTTTTGGATAATTCTTTTTTTTTTTTTTTTTTTTTTTTTTTTTAGGGACCTACATGTAGCATGTCAGTTTAGCCCTGTTTTGTGGAGAGCACTTCTTAAGCCTTCTGTGGATTTTAAGCTTTCAGAACAGCACCTGAGGATAATGGGTTTTTTTGCTATCCGTGGTGGCTGTGGGAGTTCAGCATCATGATATAAAGTGATTTGAGGTTGGATATAAGTATGTTTTTTAGAGTTTATTTGGGTAGCAGTACTGCCTGGGGAAGTCCAGCTTATAAAAGCTGCTGCTATGTATCTTTTTGACAAGGTTCATAACAGCAAATATAATAAGCCTCTTGTAAACTGACTTCATTTTTAGCTTGACTTTTACCTACAGAGCATCAAAGAAAGGCCAGGGCTTGCAGAACAGAACCTGCAAAAATTCTCTGTAGACTAATCCTAGCTGTACAATGTAGACAGTAGCTAGCACCATATTCCTTTGGTTCAGTGAATTGTCCTACAGCACAGATACTGGTTTTCTCACTTGGACCATCAGCTGAAAGGATCTAAGTGCAGGGAGTGTGGGTTGTCACACAACCCACAATAAAAAATAAAAACACCCAGTCTGCACAGGTGGAGGATGCTAATCCCTCTTTCAGCATCTTCATTTGCAGGCTGCCTTGTGTGATTGCCGTGCAAGCAGCACAACCACCTTTGCAGGCTGTACACAAAGACCACAGAGAACCTTGTTCCTGTGCTTGGAAGTGCTGTAGGGACAATAAATTGGACAGTAATTTGGTGCTGTCTTTCTTGTCCCTTGCCAGAATATGGAACAGGAAACCCTTGTGTAAAAAAAGGTTGAATGCAAAAATATAGATTTTTTCATCTTGAAGAAAAAGCTACCGCTTCATGTTTTCAGGGAAGAATGCATTGGTTATATCAGTGTGGTGCTGTTGGTGGTTCCCAGAGCAGCTGTGTGGCCCTGGAAGCAGCCTCAGCAAGGAGCAAAGCAGGAATCAGGCATTTCATGGCAGCCAGAGCAGTTCTGTGAGACAGCATGGAACAGCTGTGATGCCTTGTAAAGCCTTGCAGCTTTACATCCATCTGCAAAATGTTTCACAGAGTAATACAAGGAAATCAGAGGCACAAACCTGCAGGGGAGTTTTCTGTTGTATTTCTCTTGGATCCATGGTCCTTATCAGTGATGGAACAGCCTGGCTCTGTTTGGGCCCATTGGCTTTCAGTCTCTTCAGTGCTCTGTTGTCAGCCAGTGTCAGCATTTCCTCCAGATCATCCACTGCTTTTCCTCCAGATCATCCACTGCTTTGATGTGCCTTCCTGCTTTGTGTAAAAGTTACAACCATGTCTTTGTTTCTGGGCTGTGTTAGGGCTGGCTTGTCCTCACTGTTTATAACAAGGCAGAATTACAACAACAAAGGAACCCTGGCAAGCGCCACCTTCCCCCCAGCCCCTGAGAACTCAGCACTGTTGGAAGGAGAAACACTGCAGAATTTGTCCCTTTGGTCTCTGTGAACAAGGTTTTTAATCTAACGTGGATTTTGTGCCAGCATATCTTGATAAAATTCTCCTTGAAATATTTAATGTTTTATTTTGCTTTGAAGGTTTCTTTAAAACTGCATGTTACAAACACATCAGTGGGAAAATTGGGCATTTGTTCATCTGGCAGGTGTTGACATGGATGATATGAAGATGTTTCCAGCTTCCTCCTTTCTCTCTGTAGTTGATAATAACATTGTTGATTTTCTTTCCATATTAAATAATCAAACCCAGTGAATTTTAAAGCTCAATGGAAAGTACAGTGTATTTTGCAGAATCTGTCCCTGATAGCACAGAACATGGGTTTAGTTTGGATTAGAGAAGGTCAGGGATGCTTGACAAAATTTGAATGTTGTGAAGGACAGCATCTGATGGTGTGCTTAAAACCACTCTGGCCACAACCAGGTATTTCATATAGAGTAATGTTACTGGGATGTTTTTCCCGTAGTTTTTTGTTTTGTTTTTTTTTTTCAGATTGTACTTTGACTTTGAAACTGTTTGAGATATTGAACCTGTCATTTAGACTTGGAGTATTCTTGGAGCTCACATCTCAGTTTTTCCACTATTTGGTTTGGATAAAATCTTGCCCTTCAGGGAAAAGAGTTTGGCTTTAACACTTCATAGCTGCAGTGCAGATTATATGAGTAGATTTTACAGTCTCCCTCAATTCAAAGCTGGTGTTTTGAAGCAGTTTCAGTTCTTGACAGCCTTTAAAACAGAAGTCAGCACTTGTGCTATCACTTCTGTGACAGTCACAGAGACTGGAGGTGGACTCTTGTCTAAACTGCAACAAGCAAATCCTGTGTGCTGCTTTTAGTGTCTTTCCTTCTCAAATGTGTTCTCACATGAGTGTGTACTCAGCAGGGATTTGAGAAACTTTGTTGATTTAAAATTAGTCTCTTTCACTGAGTTTCACTGCCAAAAGCAGTTTTAGTGGGGTATGGTTTTGTTTACAGCAGTGCAGCTGATCCTTGTCAGCTATCTCACAGTACATCTTAGCATAGGAAAGGATCCAAAAGTGCATGTGAGGAACAAATCCAAACCCTCCTTTCTCACTTAACCTCTCTCTGTCACAATATACTCTACAACGTATAGTGAAGAGTTTGCATGCAGGCATTTATGATCTCTACATCTGTGAGAAAAGCATATAATGTGTAGGAGTGGAGAAACTTGGCAAGGGCAGGCAGCTGCTGAGTTTGTTTGGGCTCTTTTTAAGCTCTTGTTATATGTAAAAGCAAACAGTTATCTTCTGGTTTCCACTGTGACCTTGGACTTTGAACATCATCAAAAACTCTGGGATATTGGTGTATTCTTTTAATTGCTGAATTGCTTGTGTGTAGCATTTCTGTGTGAGAAGTGAGCACTGGAGATGCACTGAAGCTGAGTACAACAAATAACCACAACCAAAACTATGAAGCAGAGGTGAAAATATGGCATCCAAATGTATTTGGCCATTGGAAATGAGAAAGGTTGTGGGATTGCTGAAAATGTGTATGCATTGTACCTGTTTTTATTGTATCTGATAACTTGGAGATAAAAATCTAAGTTGTAAATCCATGTATTCTGTCTCAGGACTAACATTGGCTTGAGTCACGTGGGCTAAGTAAAATCAGTGTAATTGTTAGTTTGGCTTTGTCAGTGCTTTCTAATTTTTTGTTCATATAGTAACAAGCTTACTGGAAATTGTGACTTCTTGCTTGGCTGTCCCTTAGAGCAGAATTCTCCTGTGATTCTGTTAAAGAAACCTTCCAGTGGGAGCTATATGTTAGCCTACCCAGATTGTTTCTACCTATGGCCTCACTGAGTCTTAGGGCTGTTTCCCAGAGGTGAACAAGGCTGAAATCTGGTTTCTTTTACATCCATGTAGAGTAGTAATGGTATGTGATCTGCTGCTGGCAAGTCCTGTAGCTGATCACTGGGGTGTAGTTGAACAGAGTGAGCACAGGGTCTCCTGAGCAGCTAAAATATGTTCTTCATTAAAACTCTTGATAAGCACTGTGCTTAAGTTGCATTTGTGAAAGTGAGCTGTCAGATGGTATTTGTTAATTTTTACAAAAGCTGTCTATTTTTCTTTCTTTATGAGGTCACCTCAATCTCCACTCTCATTAAATGGTGCCCCAAGCTGCAATAAGCAGTGGAGTAGTGTGGGAGGGTTATTGCTTTATTTTGAGTCTGTGTGAATGAGAATTATAGTCATGGCTTTCTGTTCTTCAGGGGGATAAGCAGTGGTGCCAAGTAATCCTAAACTTGTTTTCTAACTCTTGTTTTACTCCACAGAAAGAAAGTGAGGAAACAGTCAGTTAAAAAAAAAAAAAAACTAGCTCAATAAAAGACAGTCATAAAATTTTTCCATTTTTTGAAAATGGTCCCCACACAGGGAGAGTGTGAGATGTACAAATGATGGTGTCAGGAGCTAAACGCTGTCTTTTGTAAGGGCCTTTGTGGAGATAGAAGAGAAATGTTAATTGTTTCTCAGGTCAACGTCTTTACATTAAAAAATGTCAGCACATGCAAGATTGCTTGAAATCTTCTTCATAGTGATGCTTGAGTGAGCTGGTTGACAATCTACAGTCAAAAGGCCAGCTCAGCCCAGTTTCAAGTCTTAATTTCTTTTCTACCATCTCTTCCTGTTACCTTGTTATCTCTTTCTTCCTAATCCCTCCTGCCTTGCATCCCTCATTCTCCAAATGCACTAGCATTGCTTTTCTCTCAAATGACTCTTCTCTCTTAGCCTTTGAAGAAATCCTTTTTGTGTCACAAAACCATGTGACATACAGGACAAACTCCATGGCTAAAAGTGCTGTGAGTCATAAATTGAAATCTGCTCTAAATTCAAGAACTCTTAAGAATGGGGGAAGACTGTAATGAAACACCTGTTTGCTGACTTCGAAGTCACAGGTGTTTTGAATTCTTGTAATTAACTCCTGACACTTGAAAACAGGTGGCACAGTAGCTCTGGAGCTCTTTCTACCTGTCCCTCTTCTCTTTGCCTGGCATGATGTGCAGGTTTGGAGGCTCACAGGTTGGATCACTAGCTCTGGATGCTTCCTAGGATTTGTGAACTGCCACCTGAAAGCAGTACAAGAATAGAAGCCATGTGATTGTAGCTTCAATAGAAGCTCTGATGTCTGCTGAGAAATGTCACTTTATTACATGTCTCAGAGCATGTGTTTTACTCTGTGATTTTAATTTTTCTTTCCACCTAGGTTGTGTATCACCCTGAGCAATGGCCCCTTTCCTACGGATATCTTTCAACTCCTTTGAGCTGGGACCTGTGCAGAATCAAGGAGAGCAAGTGCAGCCTTTCTGTGCTATCAAGATGAAGGAAGCACTGACTACAGGTGAGCTTTCAAATGAGGATACTTTTCTGAATATCAGTGAGTTTTTGAGCAATACTGTCATCCTCCTTAATCTGTAGTATGGCAGTGAGGCCTTCTCTTCCTGTCATGCCAAGCACTTCAATGTGAGCTTTTCCTTTGGGATGGAAGAAATGATGGCTGTTTTCTCTACCCCCACCTTAAAGCAAGGTTTCTTTGTTAGTACTCAGGACAGGAAGCTGGACTGCAGCAGGTTTGAGGGAGCTGTCCTCAAGTACAGAGCAGCAAATGCTCTTTATTGGCTTGGAGGATGAGAGGTGCTGTTTGTTACTGTTGTAGTAACTGAGGTGCTTTGGCTGAATTGTTTCCTTGAAATGACTCCCACCAAAGGTCCTCTTAGCACAGAAACACAGAATGGGCTGTGCTGGAAGGGACCCTCAATGATCACTGAGTCCAGCTCCTGGCCCTGCACGGGACCAGCCCCAGAAGTCCCACCCTGTGCCTGAGAGCGCTGTCCAAACACTCCTGGGGTTCTGTCACCCTTGGGGCTGTGCTCCTTCCCTGGGGAACCTCTTCAGTGCCCCACCACCCTCTGGGAGGAACCTTTTTCTAATAGGCAACCTGAACCTGCCCTGACACAACTTCAGGCCATTCTCTCAGGTCCTGTCACTGTCACCAAAGAGCAGAGATCAGTGCCTGCCCCTCACAAGGAAGTTGTAACTGCAGTGAGGTCTCCCCTCAGTCTTCTCCAACTTGACAGACGAGGTGACTCACCAGGCTCTCAGCCTTCAGAGACCTCATCTTTACAGAAACTAGTCCAAAGGTTTATAATATCTTGTGACATTTGGCTAGAATACACCACTGCAGCCAAACAGGATGAGAGGGAATTGCTGTATTGGGTAGACTGCAGCTCTAATTCTGCATTATGGCTCTAGAGATTCACAAAACATCACAGAATGCAGAAAAGGGTGAAGTTTCTCACAACAAGTTCTCACAACATGTTCCCCACAACATGATTGATCTTCTCCCTTACAGCTGAGGGTAAAAGTTGCATTTAAACTTGAAATACTAAGCATGGTGTCTTTTCCACAAAGTGTTGTCATCCAGCAAATGTACTCGTCTCCAAAGAAGCAGTTTCCTAATCTGGGAGAACAAAATGGTGTTGAAGGTGTTGCAGCTGCCAGAATATGTGGAGATATAAAAGTAATTTAAATAAATCCTCTGGGTTTTTTCCAGCCATTTGCTTTTGAAAAATAGAATTGTCCCAATATTTCCTAGTCTTTGCTTGGATGTGTCTTTGATGTACTAAAAAAAGGGAGAGGAGAGGGAACTGCTTGGAGAGGTGAGTAATTGGATTAATCAGGAAAATAATCTGATGCTCCTGTTGTCAGTTTGACAAGATCTGGAACAGCTTTTTGTTGGATTTGAATGCTGAAACACAATCAGGGAAAATTTTATTGTATAGGAAGAAGGAAATCATAGGGCTTATTGATTAGGCATGGAGCCAGTTTGCAAACATGGGATGTGTTCTGAAGTCAGGAGTGTGAGCAGAGAAGCCAAGGAGGCCTGAACACAGCAGAGGCAGGAACAGTGTTCTTGAAGGTTGTCCTTTGCTGACCCTTCAGTGTTCATTTGCAGACAGGGATTGTGACCCATGACAAACTTTGATTAGCATAATTTTAATTACAAAAGCAGCATGGCCAGGCTGGAAGCTGTTTGCAGTAACTGAGGCACCTTCTCTATGTTTTGTGTAGGGTAAAAATGTATAGAGGTGACTGATCAAAGCAGATATTAATTGGGACATAGGACTAGGGAGGGGAGGGGCTGTGGACAGATTGGAATCATTCTTTCACCTTCTAAGAATCTTGCAAAGAATATTACCAACTCTTTACAAACTGCTGCTGTCTCTGCAAACCCTGAATTACTGTCAAAGGTTCTGCAAATATGCAATCTCTCCTATTGCCAAGGATGCCTCCTGAATTGTGCCTTTTTGGTGAAGGGGTCTGGCTTTAGCAATCCAAAAAGCAGGCCAGTGTAAAAGCCTTGCTGTGCAGACAGCTTGCTTCTTATCCCCCTCCTTGCCTTTATTGTCTGTCCTTATAATCTCTAAATAAATGTGTAGATGTGGCACTTGGGGACATGGTGTAATGATGGCCTTGGTGGTGCTGGACTTGATGATTTTAAAGGTCTTTTTCAACCTAAACAATTCAGTGATTCTGTGACAATGTTTTCAAGTTTTTTTCATAGAACAGGGCTCTAGAAGTAGGTTTGCACTGTGAAGGGCTTGAGCCTTCTGTCTGCACAGTTCCTCAAATTCAAGATAAAAGCTTTTGACTGAGTAGAGGAGGAATGCTCAAGTTTGCTTTGCAATGGAGAGGTCCTCAGGTGGCCGTTTCTGAGCATTTTGGAATCTCCTTTGGCAAGTGGCTTAGGGCTGTGTCTGAGCTGTGACTCCCAGTGCTGCAGCTGGCAGGCATTCCCTAATAAAGTAGTGCAAGGACACCATTCCCTGTGCTTGTCTGCACAGCTGAGTGGAGTGTCCAGCAAGCTCTTCATGAATGAACACTGACTTTGCCTTGAGATTCCAGCAGGATTTTAAAATATTAAGTATCTAACAGACCACACTGCAGCTTCCAGGGGAAGGGTCCAACTATTTAATCTGCTTTACTACTGCCTTGATAGCATAACAGCAAATGGATCATTCAGAGCTGGAGAGGCACTTAGAAAGTACTTCTATTGAAAAAAAAAAAATCTTGATAAGTAGCAGAAATTGTGTAGAATGTAGAAAATTGTATTCCATTTCCTGGGCACAAATAGAGAATAATTGACTTGGCAGCAAATCAGAGGGAAACTGCATGGTGGCTCTGTGTGCCAGAGTCACAGTGAAGAGCTGGATGTGGTTTCTCAGGAGGCATCATCACTTTGGATATGTTGATGGGACTCAGATCTAGAAATATGCCAAAGTTTGTCATAGATTGTGCAGTCACTGGCTATTTTCTGTGCCTGAGATATGAACAGGAAGAAATCTGTTTAATGCGTAGCAGGAGAGACTGAAGCTGTGTATTAGATTCATAGAATACCAGCCTGGAAGGGACTTCAAGGAGCATCCAGCCTTTCTTGGCAAAAAGGAAAAAAAAAATCCATCTAATAAGAATGGTACAGCAATGTAAAACTCCTAACAAAGGAGTGTGCTGAGATGCTCTTAAAGGAAACCAAAAAATTAAAAAAAAGAACGGGAAAAAGGACATTTTTTGAGGTAATTTTAGCTGTTTTGTTATTCCTTAACTACACAAGGTCTGTATAGACTGCAGATGACAGATAAGGCCCTGAAATATCCTTTAAAAAGTAGCAGCCATGGTAGAGTACAATGCCAAGGGGAGTGACTTATGAATACAAGTGAAATGTTGGGATAACTTGGAAGTAGATTAATGAAATGTGAAGTCTTTCATCTCTCAGACTCTGCTTTCAATTTCAACTGGGTCAATGTGAGGTTTATCTTAAATTATCTTATAGCAGTAGGTATTCAGATGATGAGATGGCACTTCATGAAGATTTATACCAGAATGGAGCCATGCAGGTGTTCCCTGGCACGTTGTGACTGACTAACCCAGCTTGAGTTTGCATCAGGGTTTGTCCCTCCTGCTCTCTAGCTCTGTGTTAACCCCTTCACTGCCTTTGCATGTTCATCAGGGTGGGCTTTGCCTTCCACGTCATGGACTTTGAACTGGATATTTAAACAACAACAGTAAAAGAAGCAGTAAGTCTGCTTGTAGTTTCATGACAAGTATTCCCTCTTTTATTTTGTTGGGTTTAAATGCTAGATCTATACACATCTTACGGTTTCTGCTCTTTTTTATTATTATTATTTTGTGTGTGTGTGGCTTTCAGAGAGAGGAAAAACTCTGGTTCAGAAGAAACCCACCATGTACCCCGAATGGAAATCGACTTTTGACGCCCACATTTACGAGGGCCGGGTGATCCAGATTGTGCTGATGAAAGCAGCAGAAGAGCCACTGTCTGAGGTGACTGTGGGTGTGTCAGTGCTGGCAGAACGGTGCAAGAAAGGCAATGGCAAAGCAGAGTTCTGGGTAAGGAAAAAGATTAATTCCTCTAAATTGCTGACCTAATTTTGTTTCTTTCAAGCTGAATGAATGCCTTGTGCCTTTTAGGCTTACAGATTTTCCTAGGTCAGTAGAATCACTCCAGTTTGTATTCACCTGTTACACTTGGGGCTTTTTTTCACACTTTGATTTCTAAGACAAGAACAATTATTCAAAAGAGTAAAAGCTAATAGTGATCAGCTTTAGCCAGTTCAGTGGTCTCAAACCCTCTGCTTATTATCCACAGAACAGGTACCACATTGACATCATCAGTGTTAAACTTCTGTACCTGTCATGACCTGGTCAGAGCATCATGGCCAGCAAAGAGACCACTTAGCACAGCCTGTAAGGTTATTTTTGTGTGTGGAGAGACAGCCTGGCATTAGTAGCTGTAACTGAGATCTTGGCCTTCTATAAACTTTGCTGGGCAAATGTTCTGAGTGTCAGACACTGCCTTAGAGATGAACTCACTCATTATCCCAGTAGGATGATGGGATTTCTGGGGCTATGTTCATGGCTGTATCTAATGTAACTGTGGTTTGGTTTTGTCTGGGGACTGGATTTTTCATCCCAAGTTGTATTTAGTATAACCCAGGGGTACTTTGCTCTGTGCTGAAGTGAAGATTAAGTCACTCTTACATGGTTAAGGGCTTCTTATCTTTTATGAAGGCAGCAGTTTAAGAATTAGTGGCTACACTCTTAGCACAGGAACTGACCTCAGCTGTTGCCTTAAAAGGCACTTATTTTTTTGCTGGTCTGTAAAATTTGCCACAGAAACCATGTGTAATAGTTTTGAGGAGGAAAGGAAAATAAATTTTGATTATACCACTTTTTTTCATTGCCAGCAACAGCATTTGATAATACTATGGTTTGTACTCTCAATAAACATATAAAGGATTGTATAGACTTCTTTTAAAACTGGGTTCCTGTGCAGATTGGGTTTACTCACAGTAATAACAGAAGCCAACAAACTTCTTGGGAGAAACGGGAAAGGGACGTGGACAAACAATGTGAACTCTGACCATGCTGAACTCCTGGGGACACATCAAAGCAATGCAGCACATGAGGAAAAGCAGGAGCATAAAAGCCCTGACTCAGCTGCAATAGTGAGATATGGGAGAGGACTGCAATCAAATAGTTATTGAATAGTCTACTTTGATACACTCGAAAGAGCTGTTTAAATTCCTGAGAGATGCAGTCAACCACACACTTCACTGTTGCTATCTTTCTTTCCACAGCTTGACCTTCAGCCTCAGGGGAAGGTGCTGATGGCTGTGCAGTATTTTTTGGAAGATGCAGGTATTGTCAATAGTTTACTTTCAGTCAGTTATGTGAAAAAAGCATTTAGGTTTTGTTGTTGTTGTTTTTTGGGGTTTTTTTTGTTGGTTTTTTTTGCAGCACACAGGATGTAGCTTCCAAAAAAAATCACCTGGTGTACTGAGTAGAATCTTATTAATTAATTGTATTCATTTGATTTCTAGGTGTTTGTTTGGGTTGGTTTTTTTTTTTGTTGTTCTATGCACTCATGGCAGGATTTGTTAATTTCTAAATGCTATTGCATTTAGGCACTTTTGGATCTTTAATATGTCGAGTCACATGTTTTGATGCGATAGAAAATATATTACCTGTTCCTTTTTGGGTGCAAAAAAGTTGAATCTCTTTCTCTAGCTTATGTGGGAAAATTTTTTTATGCATTGAAGCATTGGGTCTGAGTTTCCTGGGATTCAGACATCCTATTCACTAATTACAGAAACTGATTGTAGGAATGAGTGAATGGTTTTGTCTAAAAATGCAAATCCAATCAATGATCTGAAGTACCAGTTTAAAAAGTGAACAGCCTGTCTGTTTCAGAAACCTACACAGGCTCTTTGGAAATGAACTAGGAGGGAAGCTTCAAGTACAGTAACAAACACAAGATAAGCCCAAATTTTGGCATGGATTTGTGTGTCTGGGGAGTCCTTTCCTAAAGGAAATGCTGTAAACCTCACAATGTGCTCAGCTTGTAGTTAAGACTTTCCCATACTAGAAGTCATGAAGCCTTATTTTTTGGAATAATATTGTAATTATAATTTACCTTGTCTGCCAGATTAGCCTGCCAGTCTTACAAGTTTTAATAGTATGTGTTAATAAATAACTGAAAAGACTAAACAGGAAATTTTGAAGCATGGGTGGTTTTTTTCCCCCCACAGACATTTATAGAAAGAGCACAGTTCTTTCTAGAATAAGTTCATTGAGAAGGTGCCATACTTTTTTGTACCTTCTGTGCAGAAGATACTGAAGATAGCATGTGATGTGCATAGGTTATATATCAGAGGTGATGTTTTATCTTTGTGATGGCAAAAACCTCAGTCTCTATGCTTGTTGCTTTGGTGTCTATGGAAAGCCAACACTTTAAATCAAAATTTAAAAAAAAAATACTGGGACTTTAAAGAGTCTCTGAGTGGGAGCTTTACTCAGGTTTGCATTTAAACTGGTATGAGCAAAGGCTCATATTAGGAAATATTAGGAAATATTTCTCTTGGGCTTTGTCATAGTTCCCTGTGCAAGGCTGTTTCATGGGGCAATGGTACTCTGATCATACATATTTAATGTGATATACAGAAATCCATTTCTCTTGGACACCCAGAAGTTTCTTAAGCAAACCTGTACAAACCCAGTTTTTGTATTTTCAGTTGTTTATTTAATGAGGCTGAAGCATATTTCCTCCTCTCCACGCAGATGTGTGGAAAAGTAGAGATGGCATAAGAGAAACCCTTCCATAATTTATTATTAGCTGTTAGCAGGAAGGTAATAGTTGTGTGCTGAAGGTACTACATTCATTTTACTCAGTAATCAAAATAACTTAAAAATAGATTCAATGTTCTTGCAGTTCTTTTCATTGCCTGTATTAGGGATTGCAGATGGTGGTGGATGAAGCCTAAATACCAAACAGATCATTAAGTCATGCATTTATGTTCTAATTGGCAAGTTAATATTCACATCTTCTTGCACTTTTCTGGCCTTCTACTTTGCAATGAGTTCCTATTTACCTTCTCCTGTATATGAAATTAGTCACCAATGCATTTTTGGTAACTGAACCACAGAGGTGGTGGAAATTGCCTTTCAAGACTTTTATACATTTTGTGAAGGAAAGTCACTCAATCTGATATTTTAATGTGAACACTGCAAATATCAATGCACTTTAACAAAATACTCCTCCTCAAGGTTGCAAACCTCCCTTATGTCAGTGTGTAATGCTGCTAAATAGGCAAACACTGATTTTTGGCTCATCATTGCACTGCTGTAAGTGTTCTCTCCAGTTAAATCAGCATTGCCAATGTGAGAGCTGAGAGGTTTGCTGGTGCATTGCGAGGATGTTTGTGTCACCCTCCATTCCTCACCCTGCTGAACCCCTCAGTGAATAGCTGAAGCTCAGGACAGTTCACATTCCTTCCTATGCACTTGTCACTTCATTCTCCCTCTGACCTGCCTTTGCATACTGAACTCTATGGTAGCTGTGTTTCTAAAATACTAAAAAAGGCTTGCTCTGAAACTGGTATTTCAGTTGTTCCTTGGTTTATTCAAAGTATTCCCTGGTTTATTCTATTGCTACCATTTGTATCTTTGAGTTATAGGTGCTACCTTATGTTGGAAAACCTCCAAGCAGTTCACAAAAGTGACTGATTCTTTCTTTGGCTTGTTTTGCAAACTGAAGCTGCTGTTTTTCAAACCTTTCTTCTAAGTGGTAAGCATTCTGCTACCTTTAGAGAAAACTGTTCTCCTCTGCTGCAGTGGTGAAGAGCAGAGAATGTTATTGCTTCATTAACAGGTATATTCCTAGAAAAAATAAATCACAAAATAAGCTGGTATTAATGGTTCTTCTATGGTAGACTACACTGAGACTTTTCATTTGCATATTCTTTTTCTAGATTGAGGCCTGACCAGTTAATTCAGGGATCCATATGAAAAGTCTTACCAATCTTAAAGATTTTTTTCTTCCTAGACCCTATAAAATGGGGACTGCAGTGCCCTGACTTAGAGCTGTCAAAGAACTTTTTTGTATTCTGTCTTGTGATTTGAATATGAGCCTTGTGCTGGAAATTCAAAAGCTTTTTTCCTGGTGTGTGAAATGTGAGAACAGGGTGTTAACCTCAATTTTAATTTTGAAATTTCTTTTCCTTCTACCCCTCCTTCTCTCGTTGTAGTATTGAAACTAGGTTATAATTCTGCAAAGCAGCTTTAGTTTTAATAGGTGGGAGTTGAACTAAGTTTAATGCTTTGCTTGATCTTTGTTTATTCAAATGTGGTTAATGACCTCCTCGAGTAAGAAAACGCAGAACCTCACTCTCCTGAGTGTCTTGTGCAGTGTTAGCAGCTTTGGGCTTGAGTCTTGGGTTTGAATTCTGAATTGCTGTTTTGCTGGCTACAGCTTCCTGCAAAAAGGTGCAGAGAATTTTGTCCTTAAAATGCCATTAGAAGTACCAGAAGGTGAGTAATTTACATGCAAACTTTTGATATCTCAATTCTCTGAATGCTGGGAGAGGGACCTGAACCGGAGAGGTGAAGATATTTTCAGTATGTTGCTTTCTGTGTGTTGAGTGTTGGGGAAGCATGAAACTTCGGCATTTTTCTGAGTTATTTGTGAAAAATGCTTGGGTAAATAACAGATTTGCCATTTCAGCCTGGATATTGTATGGGCCTAAAGTAAGATTTGAAGAAAGTATCTCTACGAATGAGGTGCGTGGTGGAAGGACGGTCACATTTTTAATAAATAATAGTGATGAGGGCTGAAGAGCCAGAACTGAACCTTATAGTTGTACATAGGGATGTTGGTATGATTTAATCATTTAACTGAGAAAAGGCCATTTCTTGAAATTTGACTAATGTGGAGGTTATTTAGTAGCACCTCACATCCCCTTTAATCCGCACCAGAAGTGCAGTTGCATGAATTGAACAAAAAACATCTGCAGGCTTTATCTTCTGATATTCCTCTCAGATAATCAGACAGTTGCATTTGTAGTGATTTCATGGATAGCAGGTTGGTGTGTCTGTGGTTCCTAAGGTAGCTAACATGTTGTGTGGAGCACAGAAAAATCTGATATAGTTTGTACCTTCAGTAGAAGTTCGAGATGCTTGAAATCTCTAGTTGTATATTGAGATGCTGTATCTGTTGGTTTTACTGTGCAATTTGAAAAAGAGAGAAGTTTATTTTCCAGTTTATTCCGGTTTTATTATAACAAATGAGATACCAGAGGTCTCTGCAGAAGCATTTAGCAAAACACTGAGCTGTAAAACAAGAGCTCTGTACACTGAGCACGGGCTGCGTCCACACTGCAGCTCTGGGTGGGTGGGAGCACCACAAAGGCTGGAGTGTGTTTGGTTTTGGGGATTTTTAAGCCTGGATTGAAAAGCAGGGCTTGTTACAGCTGGTGTTTTGTTTTACACTTCACTACCAGGCCATTGGTGCCTAGGAAAGGTTACACCCACACACACTGAAGTAGCTTCAGAGCAGCAGCAGCTCAGGGCCATGGCAGGACTTCATCCGGGACTTGTTCAAGGCCAGGCTGGATGGGACTCTGAGCAACCTGGTTTAGTGCAAAGTTATCTCTGCCCATGGCAGACATTGCAACTAAATGCTCCAACCCAAACCTATGATCCTCTTTGGAGGGGTAGCAGAAAAATCAGAGTGATTTAACATAGCAAGTTCATGTCACAGAGCTGTAGGCTTTTGGGAAACTTCTACTTCTGTAAATGGTTTCTTGGGATTTTGGGTTTGGTTGGGTTGGGGGTTTTTTAACAGGTGATCTTTAAAGCAGTCTTCTCTAGGACAGGTTAAAGAGCAGTTTGCCTCTGAGAGAGTCCATACAGGGAAAGTCTCTTAGTCAGGAACAAGCTTTCCCTTTTAATGATTACTCTGAGAGATTAATATTTTTCTTGACCTGAAGGTGCACTTAACTTTCAAACAAAGCCAAGTGCAAGGCTGCAGAACACCAGAAGGAGACAGACACTGAACAGAAATGTTAGTGGGGTTTGTAATTATTTATAAAGTTTCAGACAAATCTTAGCCTGAGCAACCAGCTCAGAAAATTCCTTTCCTGTCCCTGTTTGAAGTCCTGGTTCCCAGACTCTGACAGTAGCACTGTTCTCTTTCCTCTTCACAAACAGCACCGTGAAATAAGCAGGTTAAAATGAAAAATGAACTCTGAAGAGGGTAAATATTTTTTTCAATTCCTTCTTTTAAGCAAAACGAGGAGGGTTGTCCTGAGGTTGTTTTCCTTTGTTGTTGGACTTTTGAGGTTCAGTTGAGACAATGTGACATCTCACCTTGAGGTTTATTACAGCTCAGCAGAGCCCCAGCACTATTATTGTAGTAAATGTTTTCCAGGCAGTGGGTTGGGTGTTGTGTTAGTGGCTGTGAAATGTTCAGCAGGAGAGGCACTGCAGCTGAACAGAGAATGTAGGGGGTGTTTACAGCAGTCTGGGGAGCTGCACTGCCAATTCCCAGCCCTGCCTTGTGGTTTCTTTGTGAATGTTCAGCACAGAGGAGTTCTGGGCGTGTCAGATCAGCTGCAAGTTTTGAGAAGGGACCTTGAAATACATGAACATGTCAGTGATAAATATTAACCACAGCTCTCAACATAGGAAATAGATTATGTTTAGTGGTGTGTTGTGGGTGCAGAATGATTCATGTCAAGTCCAGGCTGCAGAGGTCACCTGGGTTGCTGATTCAGCTGTTCTGTACCTGCTCTTTCTGACCATGTGCTGGTTCATAACAAGCATTTCATTTATGGAAATCCTGGCGTGTTTTTCCCTTTGTGTTTCTCCACGCCCCTCATCTCCACCCTGCATCCATACAGTTGTTGTGAAAGTTACTTCCCTGTAACTGTTGATTGTCTCTGCATCTCTGAAATTAAGCCTTTATTCTCCTGTTAACTCCATGGCTGGCTGCACTGCTTAAAACTTTTCTGGAGCAATACGCATTAATTAAAGATAACTTTTTAAACATGCCCATAGTAAATTGAAATTATGCCATAATTTCAGAGCCACCTCAACTCCTGATGAACCTTACTCATAGCTGCTCTCCAAACCCCTCAGCTGCTTCTGAACCAGACAATGTCTTCAGCTATTCTTCGTTATATTGGTTGGTTTTGGCAAAGGCATCTAACAAGGCAGCTGGTTGTAAAGTCCGTGTGTCCTCACATGCAGATTTTGAGGTTTTGCTGTGCTCAAGGATTCTTCCCCATTAAAGTACACCTAGGGAAAATGTGCGAAATAAAAAGAGAAAAAGAGGAAGAAAACCCCAAAGTGATTAGTTTAGATAATTACCCTCTCAAAGAAATAAGTGTCAGTCTCACGTATTTCTGTTAAGTTTGATGTCAGGGCTTCAGACAGGGAGCAGTATCAGCAATACTAAATTGCTCCAAGTATTTCATCATGAGGTGTTTGTTCCTCACTGAACACTTGGTTTGCTTGTTATGGACTTTAGAATGGCTTTTGTCTGCTAATTTGCTGCATCACAGGTGATCTCCTCAGAAAACTGCCATAAAGCAAAAGGCCTTTCTCTGCTTCCTCACTGTTACTGATTAAATCTCCCTTACCAAGACACCCTTTATGCAGCAAACAACGTGCAGTACCGCTGCCTCTCAAGCACCTTGTTTCCCTTGCACCACACCACTGTGGTTTCCCTGAAGCATTTGGGCAGCAGTGGGTGAGGTCTGTGTGTTTGCTCAGCAGCATTAAACAGAGATAGCAGTTTGCAGACTGCCACAAGCTGAAGTGCAGCAGCTGATGAGTTTGTGTTGGGTGAATTCAGCAGCCTGTTTGAACAAGGCAAAGGAATCCTGTTCCTGGAGGGGCAGGGGTGACTCGGGGACTGTCACAGTGCACACTGGAAGGTCCTTTCAGGGGCTGGCAGGATGGGTTCTCTGAAACAGGTGGCCAATATCTCAGAGAAGTACATTAATACCTAGTGGCAAAACCTAGAGACATTTTTTAAACTTTCTTTTCTCTAATATGCTTAATCTTTCCTCAATATCTGAGCTGATGATGCCATTTCTTTTCTAAGACAGCACATGCTGCTGCAGTGTGGCTGCTGCTGGCTGTGACAGATAAATAAATTTAGGACACTCAGGTGTCACATGACAGATTGTATTCCAGGTTCAGCAGTCTGTTGGAATAGCAGTGGTGGCAGCCAGCTAAAACAAATGACAAGAACCAAGTGCATCTAGCAGCCAGAAAAACTGAGCTCCTGGGTAACTTTGTAGTAAGCTCAGGCATTGCAGTGAGTGTGACTTGGCAAAGGACACAAATCTGCTTCTGTCAGTGTTGTGAGAAAGGCTCCCCCTGATAGTGATAAAAGGCAGCAATGCAACAAAGCTAATTTGAAAAGCTATTATATTGATGATGGGAGCAATGCTCCTCTGGCTTTTTCCTTACTCCATGGCTGTGGAAATTCCCAGCCTGCAAACATCAAGATGCTGTTGCCCTCAGCTTTACAGCACTTTGGACATGTGAATTATGTCCACATTTCTTCAGGCTGGGACCCACAATCTGCTGGCCAGAGCTGATGGAGTTAGCAGTTGATCAGCTCTTCATTTCCAGCTCAAGCCTTTTTCTTTTCCTGCTGGATGGGATTGTCCCTAAACAGTTCCTTTCAGTTGACAAGAAATGTGTTCTCAGGTTAAATCAGCAGTTACCCAGTCTCTTGATACACCTGCATTAGGTTACCTCTGCTCCAAACCCCTATGACTTCAAAAATGCCTAATTAAGACTAAATAGTCTGAGTTTGTGTCTCAGTCTTACAGCCAAAAATTTGCATTTTTGTAAAAGAAACTGAGAAGCTTCCTTGGAAATGAGTGAAAATAACTATAACCTCCAAAGAGGACCTGTATGAGCCAGCTGGACTTGGAGCCTGAGAATTTGTTTGTTGTTTTATTTCTTGGCTTAATCTGCATGTGATTTCTATGTGATCCAGTATTAGATGCTACAGTAAATGGGAGCAGGTAATATTGTTATAATACTGAATAATTTGATTCCATGAGGGCTGAAAAGGGAAAGGAATGAGACTGGGACTCGTGGAAAGATAAAATATTAATGTTATAAGACATCAAAATGGAAATGTCTGACTGAAAATCTCATTTGTCCTTGTTGCTTAATGATCCTCGAGGCTGAAAGAAAGTCATCTTCCAGTAGGATGGTCCTGTGGTCACCCAGGAGGTCCTGCAGCAGTTCACCTGAATTTCTTCTGTAGTCCTGGTTCAGGAGGGCATGTGGAGCAGCAGCAGGGAAAGGCTTCTGCTGACCTTCCTGCTTCCAATAAAATACTTATATTAAACATAAATCACAGAACAGAAATCATAGATTTTTTTTTCAAGGAACAATGGTGGTTGTAACTTCTCTTTCAAAACTGTGCTCCATCCCTGCTCTGTGCTCTCAGTTCCATCAGCTGAAGGCTTTTTCTGTGTGGGCAGGAGTGGGAAGCACTTGCACAGAACACAGGGACACACTGGGAAGCACTGTGTGCACCTGTACCACCCCTGATGGACTGAAAGGATGCAGGTGTCAAATGAACAGAAACATGAGTCAGAAACAAACTGAACATTTGGGAGAAGCAAATATTAACCTTTGTAATAGCTGGAAGTATTAAAAGTATTAAAAGTGTGTTTTCTTGTGTCCCCCTCAGACTGCAGACAGTCGATGAGGGAAGAGGAGGGGACAGTAACTATCAACAGGAGAGGAGCTATCAAGCAAGCCAAAATCCACTACATCAAAAGTCATGAATTTATCGCCACCTTCTTTGGACAACCTACATTTTGTTCTGTCTGCAGAGACTTTGTATGGTAAGAAAGAAAATCCAAGCTTCCCCCAGCATCAAGGGCCAAATTACTGCAAACTTTGCTTCAGATATACTCAGATAAAACATGACAAATAAATTTGTGTTGGGAAATTGAAGTTATATACTCAATAAGGGCATTTTTATACCTAAGAGAATCATAGTTGTCTTTCACACTGAGAAATAGAGCTTGAATGTTTTTGCCACTGAAATAATAGGCAGAAACTCCATCAGCATCAAGTGATATCTGGCCATGCTCATCAGCAGCTCTGCCACAGGAGAACAGGAGGGGTGGGTCTGAGAAAATAATGGCCAGACTGAGATGTGAAGTGACTGATGGCAGCCTAGAGATCCACAGAGAAGTTGGATCCCTTTCATAGTAAGGCTGGTTTTGTCCTAAGTTAGGTTGGGGGGATTTCCCATGTGATTGAAAATTAGTTGTTTCTGGGTTTTCCTCCTAATTTGCTGGTCTATCAAATACAGGATCTTATCTTCTAAACAATGCTTTCCTAAGACGGAGGATTCTGATTACCAGAATTTAGAACAATTTATTAATTGGTTGTTTAGCATGGTGAAAATAAAAACCAGACATCTTCTATGCCAGAAAATGTATTGATTTCCTTTTTTATAATTTGTTTTTCAGGGGACTCAACAAGCAGGGATACAAATGTAGACGTAAGTTGATTTTTTTAATCTTATACTGCTTTCCACATGAATCTGGAGATCTTGAAAAAATTCTGTAAATATGCATGGTGCAATGCATCATCACTATGGGTAGTAGTAGAAGTTAAATATCAATTTTGCACAATAACCAGAGGAACCTATGATTCCTGCCTGGGGTTTCATATCAAGATTTAGACTTAGCTATTCTTCTGGGAAGTGTGTAATGCAATTGAAAGGTTGCACTCATTTATGACAGCAGTTTTTTGTGAAACCTTTTCTAAAGTGAATTACAGCTAATGAGGGGTTTTACTGCTGAATTGAAAATCACCTTTGACTTGGCATAGATCTGTGCATTGCTCCAAGCAGGGAGGAGCTATCAAAGGGCAAAACTCAAAAGCATAATATTGTTTTTCTGTTTTCAAATGCTGGGGGCATTGCTGATTTCGTTTAGAAATAAAGTTTATGGTAAAAGAAAAGGGGTGGAGGAACCAGCTTAAAAAATATTATTATTTTGATAGAAAATAAACTTTTGGTATATATAGTATGATGCAAAAGGAGTGTGATTTTCACATTCTGCCATTAAATGCAAACACCTCATCCCATGTATTTATTACTTGAATGAATCCTTTTTTTCTCTTGTGCATGTCTTGAAGAATGCAATGCTGCTATTCATAAGAAATGCATTGATAAAATCATTGGGAGGTGTACTGGTACCGCAGCCAACAGCAGGGACACAATGGTAAGAGCTGGAACAATATATTTAGAGTGTAATTATGTAATTAAACATTGCTGAACTAACAAAACCTTGTACAGAAGCTGACAGCTCCATTTAGGAGATGCTTGGCTGTACAAACCAAGGTTCTGTCTTTGCTTAAAGCTGTGTAAAGTTCTGTAACAGGCAGGGGGCAAAGCAGCTGAAAGCTCAGTGAGGGGTGGGTGCTGTGTGAGGCCAGAGGCATCTCCCTGCTGGGAGGGAGCCAGGCTGAGCCTGTGCCTGTGCTCAGTTCCAGAAGGAGCGCTTCAACATCGACATGCCCCACCGCTTCCGTGTCTACAACTACATGAGCCCCACCTTCTGTGACCACTGTGGCAGCCTGCTCTGGGGGCTGGTCAAGCAAGGCCTCAAGTGTGAAGGTGAGGAGGAGGAGGGAGCTGGCAGCTCTCCGTGTTTTTCCAGTGTTTTCCCACTGGGACTGCTGGTGGTGCACACTGTGCCTTCCCACGCGAGTCGTGTAGGGTGGGATTCGCCTCGTCCATATGGGGTTAAAAAGCTTTTGTACAAAGGAGACAGAAGCACAGGGCTCATGGGACAGCTCAGCCAAGGGGAGCTGCTGAAGGAGTCAGGAAACACTGCAGAGGTGTAATCTTCAGCATGATCAAAATTACTGCTTTGGGAATAGCTGAAATTTGGCGACTGACTCAACGTAGCATCTCAAAGTGCATTCAAAGCATTTACTGTAAATATTGCTTTTATAATTCTCCCACAAAAAGACATCATGATTCTTATTGTCACAGATTTTGAGAATAAAGTAATGATGATTGGAGGTTTTTCCCTTGTGAAACCTTTTTTTAGCCTTCATTGTGCTAAAGGATAAAAATTGCAATTTTGGTAGCAATGACAGGTTCATGTCCAGAAACCTTTAAAAAAAGGTTTCTGAACTGCACAGAACAGCCCTGTTTGTTGTAATGTCAGCATCTTCCTGATGCTTGATAACAATCCTTACATTTCTTCTAGAATGTGGGATGAATGTGCATCATAAATGCCAGAAGAAGGTGGCAAACTTATGTGGAATAAACCAGAAGTTGCTAGCTGAAGCTTTAAATCAAGTTAGCCAGGTAAGCTTTATTGTCATTTCTCAGGTAATTACTTGTTTTCAGAGCATTTGGGGGTTTCCACATCATCTTTTATGGAAAACTGTATTTGGAAAAGAGGAAATGCAAACAGCTTTGTCTTTTTTAATTTGACAGTTACAGAGACTAACAAAGATATCATTAGCCTGAAACTGAAATAGGGAAGGGGTATGCCACTTAATTTTTTAAAAGGTGTGTGGCTCCCTGAAAGCCAGTTTTGTTCTTCTGCAGTGCCAAGATTACTCTGTTCCTTTCTGTTTAATGGGTCAATTAGTGGAATCATAATGCTGAAAATCTGTTTTTATACATGCTTCAACTTTAAAATTCCAATTGAATGATAAAATTAAATTTATAAGGAGAACTATATCAGATAGTCTCATTTTTAATTCATACGATATAAATACATAAACACACAAACAGAAGAACACTCTGGAATTAATGCTGGCCCCATAGCTTGCATTGTTCATCTCCTGCTGCAGCACAATTGTTTTGTTGTCAGCTTCTGCAAATAAAGATTCAGGCACAAGCTCTGAAATAAAACAGGAAAATATATCACAAAAGCCAACAGTGCTTCCTCTGAGATGTGTATTCCTAAGCTTTCCCAGGATATTTACTTTGAAAACAGTGAGAGCTGTTGTGGCAGCTCTCTCATGACACAGGAGCTCAATCTTTTCATTACTGAAATTTGATCTCAGGGATCTCCCATATGTAAACGTTGTTTCCCTGAGCTAAGGACAGATGTTACATCCAGATATGACTTCAGCATGTCAGTAAAACAGTGATTCCCATCTCCTCTTTCACATGAACAGACATCCAAGGGGACATTTTCCCACAGTTCAGAACCTTTCCACTGTGGTTGAAACCATTATACCTTGAATAATTTCACAATGAAAATGGAACACAGACTGTTCAGGAATTTCAGTGACTTATTTTCTTGCAGTGAAGGAAATAAAGCAAATGACTGATGAAGCTGTAAAGAACGTGACTAAATAGTCTGTGAACCAAACTTATTGAGAAAAGATAGATTCTGGGAGTTAATAATTAAAAAGAAACATTCATGCTGCCATCACATTACATTTAAAGCTATTACTGTATTTCTAAAGTAACAGTGCTAATATAATTTCAAATGTTCTCCTTCTCCCCAGAAATCTACACGAAGATCTGATTCTGGACCTGTAGAAAGTGTTGGTATTTATCAAGATTTTGATAAGAAACATAAAGCTCCAGGAGGAGACACAACAGGTGAGGAAACAGACAATGTTTCAATACAGCCACTTACCTACCAGACAGTTTAAGAAGTTATTCATCAATTGTGTTAGACAATTTTTAATAAGTCCTGTTAAGAAAAGCAGAATGTCTTTCTTTTCTGCTGGCCACATGAAAAGCTTACACAGGACTCATCCCTTATGTTTAGGTTCACCTGTAATTGCAGCAGCAGATGCATTGAAATGCTGTGTCAATACCTCATTCTTATCCAAGGCTCTGAGTCCTGCAGGGTTCCTGCATCCCCTGAATTTTCCCTCCCTGTTTTGCTCAGCAGATCACAGCGAGTACGACAAGCTCTGGGAGGTAAACACAACCAAACCAGTGCCAAGAGCTGCCAGGAGAAAATTCAACATAGACAGCTTTGCCTTCCACAAGGTGCTGGGGAAAGGAAGCTTTGGAAAGGTAAGTGACAAACTGAGAGTTCAGGTGTCTGCCTGGCTTGATCTGCAATGTGATTTTTTTTCCTTTAACCAGAAAGGTCTCACAGCTTTTTGGGTCAGTAATCTTCTAACATAATTGTATGTAAACACTTTGTCAAAGACACTGGAAATTTATCAGCTGGATCTTGTGTAGACCCCAAAGTGATTCATAGTGCCCAGCAGTTTGTCAGTGTATTGAGGCAGAGGAATTGCCCTTTAATGCACATACCCAGTGCAAATGGACATTTTAGTTCTGTTCCCTCCACACAGAAACAGCCTCACAATGCCCCAGTGCAGTGGCAGGGGATGTGTGGAGAGCAGTGTGACCTCCACAGGCTCTGCCCTGCTGTCTCTGAAATTGCAGCTCTAGAGACAGGCCAGGCTTCACATGGCTGCTGTTCATACACTCACAAGGCATGGACAGAAAAACTGCCTGTTGTACATGGTCCTTGAGCCCCAGCTCCTCATCTGTGCCCAGCAGTTTCAGCTTCCCAAACCTCCCTCATCATTCCCACATAAATGAGTTTTTTAATTGTCAGTGCACCTGCTATGAACACCTTTGGCTTTCCCTCACTGATAAATCAGCACCAGTCTTTCCTACACGTGCTGTACTCTCATCTTTTATCTTTTGTAGGTTCTGCTTGCAGAGCTGAAAGGGAAGAATGAATTCTTTGCTATCAAAGCTCTGAAAAAGGATGTGGTGCTAATTGATGATGATGTGGAATGTACCATGGTGGAAAAGAGGGTCCTGGCCCTTGCCTGGGAAAATCCATTTCTTACACATCTTTACTGCACATTTCAGACAAAGGTAAGAAAAACTTAAATAGTGACAGCAACACAACAGATTGAGCCTTTAATGCATGCTGATACCAGCAGTCAAATTAAAGTAATTTAGTGATGCAAGAATTAAATGTCCTTTTCCTGCACTCTGTGCAATTCATGGGCCTAGTGGAAAGTAAATATGAGTATGTCCCAACATACCTTGATAAAGACAGAATAAAATCAGAAAAACATCTATGCAGTCTGGAATAAGAAGGAGTTTAATTTAGGTCCTTAATCTGAGCTTTACCTTCAGTGAGGAGAAAAGGATGACTGTCACAGACTGAAATCAGTAGGTCTGTTTCAGTGTGTATTAAGCCTAGAGACCCACAGAATGCAGATCAGATATTTATATTTACTACAAGACCAGGCCACTCAACTCTGTCAGAGCCTCATAGGGGTGCATGAAAAATCCTTCAGGAGAAGAGGGAGATGGCTGCTTGGTCCCCTGGAGGCACATTTCTACTTCATTTATGGTTGGATAGCATCAGTAATTGTTCCATTCCCTGGTTATCTGCTAAAGGATCATTTGTTCTTCGTGATGGAGTTCCTGAATGGGGGAGACCTGATGTTCCACATCCAAGACAAGGGGCGGTTCGACCTCTACAGAGCAACGTGAGTCCTCAGCCCTTCATTTCCCCACCTCCCTTCATTTCCCCACCTCCCTTCATTTCCCCACCTCCCTTCATTTCCCCACCTCCCTTCATTTCCCCACCTCCCTTCATTCCCCACCCCATTTCATCTCTGGGTTTATGACTTCTGGTTCTGTGCCTCTCCTTACCTGCAGTCAAGTTTCAGTGACTGATGGTTGAAAATATGTTTCTAGGCACTGGTTGAATACAATGAAGTTCACTTGATGTGTGGAGTTGGGCTTTTTGAATTTACATAACAGTGTGATCTTGTACTTGAGGGTGCTTGTTCATGGAGGTGCAAAATAAATTGCAACATGAGCCAACATGAAAAGCAAAAGGCACTGCTTCAGTGTACTTTAGGACAGTATTCTGATGGAAAAAATTGGAAAACAGCACGGGGGGAAAAGTTTAACACTTATTTACTGCTGTTGCTAAATTGACACGATAGTACAAAAAAAAGCTGTATATTCCAGGAGATGCTAATTAAATGGGTAAGCACTTTGTTTAATAAGTGCACTTGTGTCAGTTATCTGTGACTTAAGTTTTCAGCTCCAGTGATCTTTAAAGGATGCAAAAATACTGTATTATTGTTACCTCGGCTATCATTTTTAGTTTGAGGTCAGTTTCTGCTTCTTTCATCCAAACCCAAGGGCACTGTAATGCCATCATTGAAGGGGTGGCACATAAACCTTAAAAAGTAACACTGCAGAGTACTGGACCTGTCTGTAAGCCCCAGGAAAATTACTTCTGTTACTGGCACTGCACTTAGGATTGCTGACTGGATGGGGTCACAAGAAGTCTGGCATCAACAGCAGCCAGTTGTATAGGTCAGCTCCCTTCCCACTCTCCCCAGCAAAAATGTGGATAAAGCCCCTCCATCTTACCTGCATGCCAGCAAATATCTGTGTATCTGGCATCCTCTCTGTGTATATATCCTGTGCTCTTTGTTTTGGACCAACATTCATCTGCTATACAGAACTTGAAATAGTTTTGTATTTTTCCAATTTAAAAAAAGTATGGTTTTGGAGGCAGAGGGAAGCATTCTTTAAGATTTTCCTTCATGTCTCTTAGATTATCCCCTCTTTCTTTTGAGGAGAGTGCCCCTGCAGTGATGGCATTTTCAGTGTGTCTGTTGTGAACCAGGCAGGTGCAGAGGGAGACGGGTGAGGCCAAATTCCAACCTTGCCATTGGTGCCCAGTCCCTCCTGCAGCAATCCTGGAGGGCTGAGCTGCCAGTAGCTCTTTCAAAAGGCACATGCTTATCCCTAAAACCACACAAAGACTGTTGTCAAGGAGGAGGACAGGGATGGTGCTCCCTGAGGAAGTGGGATGAAGCCTTACAGCAGTTGCTGTGTGTCCCCTCTGCTGTTTGGTGTTGGACACTGCCGATGTGTGGTGAAGGGCTCACCTTGCAGGTTACAGCATCTGGCTGCAGAAACACAGAGACATTGGGATTTAATGATGTGTACAGTGCTTCTCACTCCATGAAAAGATGCCCACAGTATTATTTTGGCTACCTGCAGTGACTGTTGTAACCGAACAAAGATTAAAAGATGTTTTGGTCTTTTCAGGTTTTACGGAGCTGAAATTTTATGTGGGCTACAGTTTCTTCACAGCAAAGGTATTATTTACAGGTGAGTACCAGCTAGCTCCAGGCTGGGACCTGGGAATTGTCTTAGCACTTCATGCATCTTTGAATTCCTGACTGAGGTAACAAACACAAGCTGTCTGTCAGATCTGATGTAATTCCAAGGCCATTAACATGCCTGAGATGAATCTTTATTTGTGTGTTTTTCCTTGGCAATTGGAATGATGGTATGGGATTTGTGTTACACAAAAGCAGTTTTGTTTCAGTTATTTTCAAACACTGCCTTCAAATTATGAATCCATTTAGTGTGGAGGTGAGGGAGAGGCTCCTCGAGCAAACCACCAAGGTGAAAGTTCCCTGCTTGTGGCTTCTGGTGAAACTACAACATTGATGCTTCTGCCTCAGCAGGCTGAAGCATCAAGGGCCAAACCCTGATCCACTGCTGGTACTGGGAACTTCAGTTACCCAGGAGAAAAGACTGCCCTGTTCCTATGTGAAATTCCCTGCTCTATTTCGGCCCTTGCTAAGCAGAGGGCTGTTCAGTTTCTCTTCAGCCTGCCCTCCTTGGTATGTGCATTTGCAGCCAGATGGACAAAAATGCAGCGTGGTCAAAGGGAGGGAATGTAGCTTTTGGAAACTGCTAGGAAAAAAAAAGCTCTTTCTTGGTTGAATACTGTTGTCCTGAGAAAAGACATGAATAGGACCCTGCACAGGCAGTGCCACAACTCATGAGCATGTCCTGTAACCAGAAGCAAGTCACAGGTAGTGTTAAGAGTTGGGCAGGTTTCAAACAATCAAATTCCTGCCAAAGGCTCTCAGAATCCAGCACAATCCTCCTTTTGAGCCCTGGAGCAGCACTGCTGTGTCAGCTGCTGGGGCATTAACTCTCACCACCTTCCAGCAGCAACAGAAGCTCTGGCTGTGCTTTTGCATCTGAAAGCAAATGAGGAGGATTATACAGTCACATTCTATGTACGCACCTCAGGCTCTTCTTTTCTTTGACAAGAGAGAATTCCTCCCTTGTCCCTCATGCATTTAAAGCACAAAAGTACTATTTTGGATGGATTGTGTTGATGGATGATTATTTTTCTGGAAAAGCCTTTGTGTGTGCAGTTGGAGAGCTGTTTTATCAGTGAACAAACTGTGTGCATCTGATTACAAAAACTACTCAAAGCACAACATTTTAAAAACACTTTTTGCAGAGACCTAAAACTGGACAACGTGATGCTTGATAAAGAAGGCCACATCAAAATAGCTGATTTTGGAATGTGCAAAGAAAACGTTGTTGGTGACAACAAGGCGAGCACTTTCTGTGGGACCCCCGACTACATCGCTCCCGAGGTCAGTATGGCACAGGCACTGCTGGATTACTGCCCTGATGGCACAAGAGCTGCTGGGATTCATCACGTATTTGATGAAAAAGAAAAAAGTCCAAGTCTAATTAGAGGCAAAAATTAGAGCAAAAAAATTGTATCTGTTTTTTTAATAGAAGGTACTTGAGATTTTAAAATATTCTGTAGCTGTAGTTTAAAAAAAAACATGGGTTTGGAAAGTTAAGCTGCTCCGTTTTTTAAGAGATGGGAGTTAGGTGTAGCCTAATAGTACACCCATGAGGCTCCTGCAGAATGAATCTATATGTGCACTGCAGACAGTGAAGAGAATTGAGCCTGTGCAAACAACCAGAATTCAAAACAAAAGGAGCTTTTAAGGGGACTCTCACAGAGTTTAACTCTCTGGGTTTTGTTTTTAAACCCTCATTTGTGAAGCAGCTCAACTAAGGTATTTAGCTTTAAAAGCTATAAATTATGTCAAAGACTTCTTTAGAAATCTACTTTGCATCACTATTTGCTTCTCCCTCCATCTTGTAAAGAAACTAGAGAGGATTTTTTTTTAAGTCTGTGGTTATTTAAAGTTAAGGGAGAAAATTTCTGAATGAGAGCAAAGACCTGTCCATGAAGCTGGCCACATTCCCACAAACAGCAGCCTAGGGTAAAACCACAGCTCAGCATCACTGTCCACAATTTCCCAGAGAGATAAATTTTTATTTTTCCCTGAAGTGCTCTAGTCATTAAAGACTCTCTCTTGAAATACCTCCTGAAAAATCTGATTTTGGGGATGTATTGCTGCTTCTTGCCCCTCACCTGCACTCCCTCCTGTCGGCCCAAGATCCTGCAGGGTTTGCGGTACACGTTCTCTGTGGACTGGTGGTCCTTTGGGGTGCTGCTCTATGAGATGCTGATTGGCCAGTCCCCGTTCCATGGGGATGATGAAGATGAACTGTTTGAGTCGATCCGAGTGGACACCCCTCACTACCCACGCTGGATTACCAAGGAATCCAAGGATATCTTAGAAAAGGTAGGACTGATGATCCTTGGGGTCCTGGTACTGTCTCTGTGCAGGGAGAGACCAATCTCCTAATAACGGAGCTGTTTTCAGCAAATTGCTCTTACAAAGGGAAAGCCAGGGCAGATTAACTCCCAATGCTCTGTTTGCTGTCAGCACCCTGAGTTGCTTTAGCACCATACCTGTCATTCTTCCACTGCCATGTACCTTTGGAGCAGCTCTTTACTAGGTGTCTTCTCCTGCAGCTCTTTGAAAGGGATCCAGCAAAACGACTTGGGGTCACTGGGAATATCAGAGACCATCCTTTCTTCAAAACAATCAACTGGACAGCACTAGAGAAGAGGGAGATGGATCCTCCCTTCAGGCCAAAAGTGGTAAGTGAGCTGTTCTTTGTTCTTAGTAAACAGCAGCCCAGGGGTAAGGGGTGAATTCTGTACCTGCACAAAGGATCCCACTGCCATCTCACATTTTACAAATGAGAAAGTTGTGTATCTGTAAGCCCGCTGGTTTTGGATGGTTCAGTTATACACAGGTGCACTGTACTCTGACTGCCCTGAGATCTTCCTGTAAAGACTGCCTTCCTATTGCTCCCAAGGAGCTTTATGGATGAAATATTCAGGAAAACCAACAGATAGCTTTGATCTCCGTTCCTCCCCTGCACTGGAATGTTCACAGTTCCTCGCAGAACTTTGTTTTTCTGAAATGCCACATGGGAGGGACAGCAGTAGCTCCAGGCTGCTCAGCTGCAGGCACTCTGTGCAAGCATTAAATCTCTGCTGCTTCAAACTCACCCAGGCATCTCCAAGAGGGCAAAGAAGCAGCATTCTCTAAGCTACTGAACTTGCAATTTATGTACATGCCTGATGTTGCCTGAAAAAGCACCTGCAGAACAGACTGTAACTCGGTCTGTGTCACAGTGGGATGATGCTGCTTCAGCTCACATGGTTAAAAACCCAAACCAGTGTTTCTCCAGCCTGTTCCTGGAACAGGCAACAGTCTCTTTACTCTATGGAGGAGAGCTGTCCCCTTAAAACACACAAGCTGTTCCAGGGCATTGCTTTATTCTCTGAACAAGTACAGCCTGTAAAATGTTCTCAGGAATTTAAACATTTTGGTTAATGGCAAGAAATGTTGGTCTGATGTGTAAGTTAATGCTGCATTGCTTTTGTCAATGGATAATCTTTGAGTAATAACCCAGTGTTATCCCAAATCCAGGTTTCTTCTGCAAAGCAACCTGGGTTTGGGTTTTCTGTTGGTTTCCAATGAACAATAAGAAAGTGCCCAGTTACAGTCTTACAGTCTTGTTAAAATAGGTTAAAATTAGATTTTTTTTTCTCTAAAGCAGGGGAAGGAGGGAGGGAGCTAGAAGACTAACTTCACAGGGGAAGGAGGGACATACTAACTTCACAACATTTTGTATTTAAGTAACTTGTTCTTGAAGAAATACAAAGTTTATCTCAAACTGTCTTCCCTCTCTAATACAGAAATCAGCAAGTGACTACAACAACTTTGACAGAGAATTTCTGAGCGAGAAGCCAAAACTGTCTTACAGTGACAAAAACCTGATTGAATCCATGGATCAGTCTGCATTTGATGGATTTTCTTTTATTAACCCCAAATTTGAACAGATCTTGAACAAGTAAGTCTCTGAACAGCTGGACTTTAAAGCAAGGTTGCAAACCAGACTCCCAAGTGTTAATGCATTCCAACGACGTCGATACT
Organism: Chloebia gouldiae; assembly: GCA_003676055.1. NCBI lineage: Eukaryota > Metazoa > Chordata > Aves > Passeriformes > Passeridae > Chloebia > Chloebia gouldiae. Next base: position 79,724 of record QUSF01000032.1, on the reverse strand, counting down.
TCAGAATAATACACCGTAGTGTGATGAATTATGTTCAGCTCCTGATTTATTGGCAGTGGTTTTATGCATGGTTGGGTTTAAGGTATGTGAATCATGTGCATTATTTTCTCTGTTTGGGAAAATGTAAATTCTATTTGGTACTTGAATATAGTTATGTTATATATATATATATATACATGTGTGCTGTATATTTTGCTCGAGAGAAGACATTGGGGGACAGAAGATGTCTTTTTAAAATGTGTTTGAGCCCTTGGTTCTTTTATTTGTCTTCAATTAAAACAAAGTTTAATGTAACTTTCGCTCATGGCTCTTATGATTTTTAACAATTTACAACTTAACTCCAGTGATCTTTAAAGCACAGTGAAAAAATAATGCTTGGTCAGCCCTGATCACTTACTTAAAATACTTGTTCTTGTGAATTAAACAAAAGGAAGTGTCAGGAGAAAGCAGAGATTCCTAGTGTAACACCAGCTGCTGTGGGAAGCAGCTCAGGGCTGCTTTTGCTGAATAAATAAATTTATTCCAAGGCAGTCGAAGCGGGAGACAAAGAGGCCTCAGCATCCCAGAGCAGCCCCATCCTGCCTGGAAATGTGGGGTAAAAAATGCCACTTCCTGCTAGCAGCCACAACATTCTCAGCAGGACAGAACCCAGGTCATGACTGTAGAGTTACTTGCCTGCTCTGCCTGAGGAATTATTCTGTTTAACTGCTGAACACAAAATCCTTCTTCCAGTTTTATTTGCTTGTTTGTAACACAGCAGCTGTGGCTCCTCCTGCTTGCCATTAGAAGGGCACAAAACCAGATCCTGCTGTCTTGCAACACCTACTTTCTGAATTTTGATTTTTAGCCCTTAGAGAGAAAGAAAATCTAATGTAATTAATTGCAAAACTCCTTCCAAAAGCTATGCCCTGCAGTCAGCTCAAAAAATTCAGGCTGAAGCAAGGTTTCTTTCCTTCTCAGGAGCTTTCTGTATCTTGTAACACTACTGCAAATTATTTAATTTTCTCAACACTGAGCAGGCAGAAAAAATGTACATGTGTCAGTTCATCCAAGAGTTATGGAATGCTACAGAACTCTTTGGAGCACCCTGGAGCTTCTGGGTAATTTCAGACTGTTAATCCTGCTGAAAGAACAGAAGAAAGATGTAATACTTTGTAGAGATTAAAAAAAACACACTGCTGCCTTTGTTCTGCTCCTGAAGAACAGCTCTAGCTTGTTACAACTCAAGTAATGCCAGCATGACTCGGATGCCATCTGAGCCTGCAGCAGATGGAGGCTGGAAGGGGCAGAACACAGCTGGCATTTCCAAACAGCCAGGGCTGGCCTGCTTAACAACCCCAGTCCAAGGGGAACCAGCAATGCCCTGCAAGGTGCTGCAGGGAGAGCAGGAACCTGGGCTTTTCCCCTTCACATAACCTACAGAGGCACTCCTGCTTTGCCATTTGTCACCAGAAAGTGATTCTGCTTTCCAAGGTGAGTGCTGTGCCCTTGCAGCCGAGCAGAAACACATTTCTAGGTCAGGAATTCCAAATGGGGGTGCCAGCAGCAGTGGGTATCTGCACACAAAGAAGCTGTTATGAACTATAATTAGTAGTAAATATTCCCTGTGGGAATGCTGGCTCTCTGTACTCACCTGCTTTGCTCTGGAGTAGCAAGTGCCAGATCTGCTCAGGAGGCTTCACACAGCAACTCTTCCAGCTGGCATCTGCCTGATGTACCAGGAGCATCTCCTGCTGCCACAGCTGTGCCCGACTGCACTCGTGCCATGGGGGCACAGATCCCTTTCCTCTGCAGAGCAGCTACTCCACCCCTCCTTCAGCCCCTGCCCAGGGCCCTGCCCCACTGTCACCTGTGTTACAGCACAGGCACAAAAGCTCCACAGCCTGGGGAGCTCCTCCACCTCCCCTGCAGAACTGCTGCAGCCCAGGGCCACCTCTGGGCACCATCTGGCTTCACTCACCCCTCGGCTCTGGCTCATCTTCATACTACAGGAAGTTTCAGCTATTCAAGGATTTTCTCCAGAAAGCAGCCTAAAAGCTCTAAAATAAAGAAGTTACCTGCTCCCCAAACAGAAATACACAGTGGAGTTAAAAAACAATTAAAACACTCCTCCCACCTAGAAGAGAGAGATAAGTGGTTACCACCTGGGGGACTGCAATCAGCAAGACATGAAAATGTGAGTACATAATTCTAAAAGCACAAAGCAGTAATTAATTTTGTCCCTGTCATTCTGAAGCATAAGCACCCTGCAAATGTAATGGCCTCCAGCTCCCCTCTGCATACAAACTTGTACTGACAGGCAGCATTTGGCTGTTGGTTTTCAGCTTTCTCAAAACACCAGCAGCATGTTCAAGACAATGTAAGAACAGTGTAGCTCTGAGAGGGTGGAGCAGATCTTAATCCCAGTGACCAGGAAAAGCTAATAAAGTCTTACCTTTCCCCTCCATCATGTGCAAATCCTGGCATGCATTTATTTAACCAGTTCTTCCAACTTCTTCCTCTATTATTGAGCTTCCTACATAAATCACAGATACTTGTCACACTAAAGCACCCACAAGGTGAATTAATGTAATCCTTACATTTCTATCTAAGCTCCCTAAACCCAGCTTGTGGAAGCTGTGGAAACCTGCTGAGGCTCAGGAACACTCACCTGGCACTTCAGCCATTGGAAGGGGACATGGAAAGAAACACACAGTAGTGCACCTGGTAGCATTTGATCTTTATTACTGGGATAAAAGGTCAAATGATTACATTTGTCTGAAAGATCACAATGAAGGCCAACGATGTAAGAAAGGACAGTTTAATCCCAGTCAAGAGACTGCATCTGAGCCAGGCACACATGGAACAGAGGCAGTCAAATGGTACAAACACAGAAGGTCAGGACAAGGGTTTTCCCCTCCCATCAGTGACTGTTCTGTCAGGAGTTGGGACACACACTTACAGAAAGTGACAATTAACTGCAATTCTTAACTGTGCCTTCCCAGAGCAGCAGTTAGGGTTACACCCTGGGAGAACCCACCACTCCAAATCTACATTCAGCTCAAATCTACATTTATCATCTACACCTGCTCTCTCCAGTCAGTCAGACGCAGTCACTGATTTAGTACCTTCCTACTGTAGAACCAACAACTTCATTTTTTTTTTCTCTTCAAGTATCAGCACAATAGTTTATTTACACTTCTATACAGCTCTTCTTACTGAACACCCATTGTAGTAAAACACTCATCACAGTATATTTGAAAGCAGGCTATAAAAATACCTACTGTACATAGAACATGTAGCCTGGAGGATGTTACAGCACCTCTGACAGATCAGAGAGGTAAAACAAAGGGGGAGAGGAGACACTTCAAGCTGTGCTCACCAGCAAAGAAAAGCAACTCTGGGCTCAGCTCTCACTGGGGAAAACATTTCTGCCCAAACTTCTTCAGACAGGTCTGAGCTTACAATCTGCCAGTAAAATCCCACTTTTCTAATGCAGCCTCCTGGGATTTTTACAGATAAATCCTGACATTCTCAGTGTAAAAACTGCTTAACCACCCCTCCTGTTCCAGCAGAGGAGCAAGGGCTGCCCTGGGGCACAGCCTGGCTTTCCCATACCACAGTGGGAGGGGGAATTGCTCCTTCAGTTGTGCCACAAAGGTGGCCTTGTTAACCACACATCAATGAATTCACTCCTCTGAGCAGTGCCAGGCAGGCTCTCTCCTCACCCCACAACTACGGGCACAGCTGAATTAATAAAGGTCTGAAATGGCATTACCATAACACACACACAAAGCTTTAGACAGCAGCGCTTGAAGCAAGTGTTCTGGTCATTCTGCACCCTACACGTTCCTCCTCTGAAACAGAACCCAGCAATGCACTATGGCTTACTTCCAAGAGCTGAATATATTGCTGAATTTAGCTTATTTAACAAAAAAAAAAAAAGTAATCACAACAGCAGCACATTATTTTAAAAACCCTGCACAAACAAAAGACAATTTAGCCCTTGCCCACAAAACTATGTTACCAGGGCCTGGTATTTCACACAGGAATTCAGGAAAGACAAAACAAAACAACAAAACAACCCCACCAATTCACATGGTAAAAGCTCAATTAATTGGAGAGAATCCTTAGAAAAAACACAGTTCAACTACCAAAGAATAGTTCTCCTCATTGCAGAGCTAGAGCCAGCAAAAGTGCTGGCAGCTCACTTCAGTTGTCTGGTAATATACATACAAAATACACTTTGATTTAGTAGAGTTAAAAGGTTGTGACCTTGACAGATACAGAAAATTCCATTTTTAGCACTGGAGTTTCACTAGGCATAAAAGAGCAACGAAGAATTGGGATGAAGGTCCTTAAAAGCAATACAAAAAACTCCAAGGCAAGTGTACCTTGTTAAAATTATTTCAGAATTTACCTGGTGTTTTTGTTGCATGAGCTGTTTGCATGGTTAAACTCACCTAACCTTTCTGTACTGTTTCCTGATGTACGTATTAAATGTGGCTATAAAAGAGAAACATATACTTTTATGTTGAAATTCATTCCAAAAATTCTCTAAAAATATAAAGACAACACTAACAAGACAAGCAGCTTTTCTAGCCCTTGACAGACTGAATCTTTTTCCCCTCTCTTCCAGACTCAGAAAAGCTGCTCATTCCCTCCCATAACTGCAGTAGAAAGCATGTGTCTCTCTCCATCTCTCTCCATTCATTTCCCACCTGTCACTCACACCCATGTCCCCACTGCCCTCCAAAATACACCTGGCCTCTGGAAAGTGTTAAAATCTTGCTAAAAGAGCAGAATTTCCCAGGTAGCAATTCCGGCTTTAATGTTTTGATTTTCCAAAGGGAACATCTCTCTTGTGAATTTCAGAAAAATTTTAAGTTGTGGCTGGCAAACCAAAGCTCAATTTAAAACATAGGACCAAAGTTCAATTTAAAACAGAGGACCAAAGTTCAACTTAAAACAGAGCTGATGTGCATCCCCATTTAAAGCAGCTTTGCAATATGAAGCCTCCAGTGCTCAAAATGTAGAATTTTGCCCATGTTAAATACGTCATCAAAAACCTCCATGTAATTCTAGGCAATCATTCACAGTAAAAATAAGAGAACTCTTAGAAAAAACACAGAAGAAAATGAAATCTAGTTAAAATCTGACAGTAAAATCGACATGGGCAATTAACCACTTTGCATTATCCACAAACAGTAAAAACCCACTGCAACTGCACAAATTTACATAAGAAAAATCTAAAACTCTGCTCTGCTCCCCACAATCTTTTCACTGATACCTTTTGAGTTATCCACGAGCACAGGTTTTGTCCAAAGGAGCAGAATCACATTCGAAATGTCTCCAAGGGAAGGGGAGGCGCATCCATCCCGCCCTGCTCCGACACCGCCGGCCCTGAGCTGCTGGAGGAAGGGCTGCTGCCCCAGGAGCTGCAGCTATAGGTGGGTGGGGACTGTCCTCAAAGCTTCTTCTCTCGACCTATTCACACCTACATTCTGCAAATTAAAAGACAGAAAAAAACCCCAAAAATATAAAGCAAAGGTCTGACAGGCAGCCGCGGTTTTCGCTCAGCACGCAGCGGTTACACGACACACAAGGTGAGCAAGTTGTAATGCTTGTTCCCTCAAAATGCTCTGGAAAACACGAGGAAAGGTCCCAGCCCCTGGGCAGGAGTCAGAACCAGGCTTGGATCTCATCCCAGCGCCAGGAGCTTTACAGAGCCCCCCCCTCAGACACCCAAAAGCAGGATCTCTGCTGCCAGTGAAATGCAGACTTGAATCACACCAGGCCTGGCAGGACAACTGGTCCCTGTACAGGTCTCACTGTTACAGCTTTTAAAACCTTTTTTTCCTTTAATCACTGTTTTAACCACATTTTTGTAACCCGCTGTCTCTCCAGTCTTTATGAATGTAGTGTAAGGAGAAACAGAACCCTGCAAAGGTCATAAACCACACGGAATCAATAAAATCTTGAGGGAGGGAAGCCCTCCTCTCCTCCTTCCAAGCACACTGCAGGAAATAATTCCTTAACACCAACAGCCATAAAGACAATCCTGATCCTAACTGTGAGCAGCCAAATCACTGAAGAACTCTGAATAACTCCCTGAAGAGCTGGTAACATCAAGTGTTCCCTGAAGAGCTGGCAACATAAAGTTTAAATGCACTTTGGGGTACACATGGCATGTGGCAGATGTCACACTGACATCAGGGAATGCTCCAGTGGTTTTATATCCACTTTTATTCGACTTTACATTCAAAACAAGTCTCTCCAGTCAAACTCTGGGGAAAGGAGAGCCCCATGAGCACACAGCGAGGGGCCCTCTCTGCACATGCACACACACAACTCCATCAGTCAAAACTCATCCACTCAAAAAGCAATACAAGCCCTTCCCCAATGCCAGTTTTTAGATTTTCAGCCATTTCTTATGAAAGCAGGCTATAAACAATCAGCACCAGATTCTCTTTGGAGGCTGAATTCTGCCAACATTGCTCTGCCCCCACTCGTTCTACATCTACATCAGCCCTTTCCTCTGTCATCAGCCTTCAAGCCCTTGGGTAAATCCTCATTTTCCACCATGAATACCACACCAAGGTTTCTGGGAACACACACAGCAAATGCTGCTGGACAGAGTTGTCCAAGTACTGGAAATCTCTGCACCACCAGCGCACAGCCTGACCCACTCACACCTCTTTGAAGGAAAGCAAAGTGACAACCCTATCTAAAAAAGAAACTTCTGCAAGAAGCATCTCTTCTGCAGCAAGGGGAAAGCATCAGTATCTGCTAAGAACACGAGGAGTTAGCAAAACAAGCCATACTCTGCATGGTTATAGGGGGAAAAAAAACCAACAAACCAACAGAACGTGCTGGCATTTGGTGTGTTTGTGTTTTTCTTAGCAACTGATGCAACATACCCAGGATTTCCCTGGGACTGCAGAGAGGTCTCCACAGGCACTCCCAGAATACTGGCTGAAATCTCCTCAGCTGAACATCTGATGTTGATTCAAAGAACATTAAATGGAGCATGAAATGGAGCATCAAAATGCAGGAATCCAGAGGTACTGGAAATTAGTCCGCAGGCAGCAAGAGCTAGACAGCTCAAACATGAAGCTAAAAGGAAATGAGGTGATTAAGGCAAGGCAGAAGATACAGCTTATTTCAGTGAATGAGAGAATTGGATAAAAGCAGCATTCTAACAACTAAGACAGACCCAAAGGGAATATTGATAAGCAGTCAAGAAAGCTGAAAGCAAAAAAAAAAAAGAAAAAAAGCTTGAATTTGAATAAATACAAATAGTCTGTGGAAGCCAAGTGTGCTGAACTGTCACAGTGAAGGAAGAAAACTGGGATAAACCCTGATAAACACCCCCAAGGGTTTATTAAACAAACACAACAGCCAGCAGAGTGAGCAAATGAACAGGGGCTTAGAAAGGGACCAATATCCTCATTAACTGTAAGTGGATTCCTACTCTTAGGAATCCCATTAGATGAAATTATGGCAACTGGGATTGTACCCCCTTTCAGAGCAGCCATGGGCACTGTGAGGGAAAAGCCATGCAACAAGGACAGTGCTGCTGCTTAGAAAGGGGACAGAGGTTTCAGCCTTACTTTTGGGACCAGAAGGTTTCCCTGCAACTGCCTGGCACCAAAGCACACCTGGACAAGTGACCATGCTGGGAACAGCCCCACACCAGCAGCAACACTGTCTGGAGAGCCCAGGAAACACAGGAGAAGGAATAAAAACGACACACCTGTCCCAAATACTGCTTCTACCCAGCCATTCCCCCTCTTCCCTGGCCAGCCCCAGCAGGAGCTTGCTGTTTGCAGAGCCTGCTCCCCAAGGCAGGAGCACTCTGACCCTGCCTTGCACAAGAGGCCATCTCACCCAGTCCTTCCTGGAAAGACTCAAAGTACACAGATTAACTCAAATACCCTCCTATACCCTCCTGCTGTTCTCGGCAAGGCCCTGGCCTTTGGACATTTTTGTCCTACAGGACAGAGCCTCCCCCAGCAAAGTGCTGTGGGTCTCCATCAGGACAGGCCTTGTTTTCAGTTTTGCTTTGACTCAGCTCCATGTGATCTTTACAGCAGAACAGGAAGATCTTGCAGAAAGGCTCCTGCAAGCAAAAGGAGGAACCTGTGGTGACAAGAGCCAGCACAGGCATCAACATAGAAATAAACAGCACAATATAGACATCCAGCACTCTATCAGCCAGCTTCCCCTCAGCAAGCCTCACATCCAGCATCAGGCCTTCCTTTTACTGACAAAGCAAGGGCTGCTAAGCAGTCCTGCCCTAAGAGGAGACCCCTTGGAGCATTCTGCTTTTAAATACCCACTTCACTCTGTGGCACACATCAGCACAGTGAGTGCTGTGCTCAGCAGAGTACAACATGCAGACACAGCCCCAGGAAATGTGGCTGGCAGCAGCTGGCAGGAATGGAGGGTCCTGGGTGCTCCTGCTGCTTCCCTTCCCTCTGCAACCTCCACCAGCCACAGACCAGGCAAACTTTGCTTTCCTCTCTGGCCAAGCTCCTGCTCCTGTCCTCCTCCCTCTCAGTTTTCTCTGACAGCCCAAACCATCCTTTTTCAAGCAGCAAAACTCATTTTTTCCACAGCAGATGCCAACACAGGTTTGGGCTCCATAAGAAATACAATGCATTTAATTTCATTTTTCCTTAGCTGTGGCCTGAGGAGGTGACAGCACTCCAAGCTGTCTCCATGTGGCTCCTCAGTACCTGGCTATGGCCAGCACCCCTGTGAGCCCTCAGGGTGTCACCTCAGCTGTCAGGTAAGAGCAAGCACACCCACTGTTGTGTGCAAGGGGGTAGAGCAGGCTCAGGTGCTCCTCTGGGCCACCTTTCACAGCAAAGCTCATGCCCAGAGCCTGGAGCAATTAAACATGGAAAAGTGGCCAACCACTCCTACATCACACCAGGATCACACCACCACAGCAGGAGGTTCTCTGGCCAGAAGGTTGTCTGGTTATGGCAAACATTCCCAATTGCTACAAACTTCTGAAGATATCAGTACCGTTTTAGAAGTGCAAATATTTAATTTTTTTTTTTCCCAAAATCCTGGTTTGGGAAAAACATACCACCTGAGAAACCTAACAGCTAAAAGCTTTCCACAACCTACAGTCCTGCTTACTTTCACTACTTAAAGTCCCCCTCAGAAAACAGTTCTGAAGCTCAGTGTTTTTCTGCCTTTCCCTGCCTCAATGCCACCTGCTCCATGGCACAGGCACTTCCCACAGCCTTGTGGTGCCCATGGAACACCGTGGCAAAGGCACCAAGGGACCACATCTCCCACAGCCTGCAGTCTCCTCCCTCCTGCAAGGGGCTTTCCTGTCATCCAGTTTGGGATTCATGCCCTGCTGGCTTGAGATCTGTGTCTGCTGGAGCCAGTACCCAGCCACAAAATGCTCTGGCTAACTCTGCTTCCATGTTCTGGAATGGTCAGCACTGCTTATTTTATGTGAAGACCACATAAAATCTGGGTACACAGCACTTGGGGTAGAGCTGTACGTGCTCCAGCACCCACATCCACACAAAGCAGGAAAAGAGAGAATTTTAAATCTCTTCTCTAGGCAAACCCTAGAGCCTGGTTAATGCAGAACAGCTGTTAAGAAAAGTTGTATATTAAAAACATTTATATACATTCCTGTTCCTTGAATAACTGTCCTGGAACTAAGTGAAAACTTGCTACCCTGCTCCAACAGCACATCCTTAATTAGCACATGTAGAGCACTAGTGCTGTGGATCAGTGGGATTAGGGATTTACAGTAATTATGGGTTGTTATTTTACACTACATGGCAGTCCAATCACTCCCAAGGGCCCTGAAACAGATAATACTGGTGCTCTGCTGGGCAAAACAAATTCTGACCTTCTTATCTCACACAGGATGTTGTGTTTCATGGCTTTCATAAATACACTGCAGCTAACACTAAATGATTGCTGGCTATTACAATAAAGCTTAATGCTGCAGGATATTTAAATTACAGCAATTTACAAAACCAGCATTCCAGTGAGAGCTGATCAAGGTTTGATAACTCATCCACAATAAATTAGCCAGTGCAACAATTTTATTGTGATTTGATAATTTTTTTCAAGTCATGTGCTGTACAAACATTTGGTTTGAGTTATGAGTTTGGTTTGGGTGTGGCTATTTTTTTTTATTTCAAAGCAATTGGAATGATTAGTTTTTGAATTTATTTTGAAGTAGCAGGACGAAACAGCACCCAAGTTCGATAGTTGGTCAGGACACAGGATTCACTGATGAGCAGGGACTGTTACAAGAGCCTCCTCGGTAGGTCTGGAAATGTCTACATTCTGTATAATAATAAAAATACAGAGAATATTTATCATGCAGCAGTAAGACCAACAAAAACCACCAATCAGGTCCCTTCACAAGTACACAGCTGGTTTGATTGAGAAGCAGAGATGGTTTCAGCCCCCCACACCCCAAGAAGGCAGCAGACTGAGAGCTGGTCCCTGTCCCAGAATGAGACAGCAGAGAAATGTATTTACAGTAAAAATAAAATAAAAAATAAAAGCTTTTGAAATTTTCACAGTCCTTTGAGGAGCAGTTAAATACAGCTCCCTTGCTGACAGCACTACCCAAAGCTCGAGTCAGTCACGTTTAGGAGGAAGTCTTTTACAGGCCCAAGCAGGAAACCACCTTACCATGTGCTTCAGCACATACACATCTCACTGAGAAACTTCCAGGGTTTCACTGAATATGCCACGTGCTTCTGTGCCAAGAGGAAGCTTTTAACATGTGCTTGCATTATAGGCAATGTAACACCTCTCACAAAATGAAATATATGTTCTCAGACACCTTAACCATTCAAGGCTGATCACATCAACTAGATCTCACCTCCTTTTGCAGAGGCTGCATAAAAACAATGATATTCAGTGCAGCACTCAATTATTCAAAACTGAATGAAAACAAGACCCCAGTGCAGCCAAACAGGAATCACATCTGCTATGGCATCATCTCCTGCAAGTCCCAAAGCCTGTGCAATTGGTGTTCTCCCTCCTACCAAGACAGCAGACCATGATAAATGGCTCTGAACTTCCTTACAAGATCCATTTTAGGCCAAATCATTGCCAATTCTTCAAACTTCACGCTGATGGGATTCATTAGTCCTGCTTGTTCTGCACTGTGGTAAGCCAGCTCACCTTGCACTAACATCTCCCTCCCCCAGGAGAGAGATATGAGTAATAAAAGGAGATGTGATATGAGTAAAAAAAGGAGATGTGATATGAGTAATCCCCTGTCTGTCATTCACTGACTAAGCCAGAGGTGCAAAGCAGACATTTCACCCCAGCACTTGCTGGGTCCCTTATCTGGGCCAGAAAACAACAGCTAAAGCAACTCCCCTGAATTATTTTCTGTAAAAGACTATAGACTCCTTCACTGGAAAAGGTCAGAACTTCAGCCACTACAAGGCTGAACACAAGGTTTCATTCTGCTCCAGGCAAATCACCATGGTACTTTGAGGTTCACACATACCACAAACAAACAACCCAGAGCTTTGCCTGCATTTATGTCATGTGAAAATAGACATTTTCAGCTGAGCCAAAAGGAGGGCACTGTTCTGGAGCACAGACTACAAGTGACTGGTGGGTCACAGAACAGCACACTGGGCAATTCTCAATCCAATAGCTTCATTGTTTAACAATGCTGTTGTGTGACACTGTATTTAATTAAATGCTTTCACTTCAATAGACTACTTGAAAACTTAATTTTACAGAAGTAATTAACATTTTCATAGGTGATTTAAATGAAAGCTTTTGAAATTTTCACAGACCTCTGAGCAGCAATTAAATGCAGATAGGACCAGCTTAAGTCCTTCATTCAGACCCACTACCTGAACAGTGTAACATCATCCATATTTACCAGGCTGGGTTTCCTCTGGGGCAGAGGGAGAAGAGAATTTGAGGGTTTTTTAGGAAAATGCCAATATTCCTTTTTTTCTTCTTATAAAATTCATCCACTCAATTTATTTGTGTTCAAATCAGTCTTTGTGCCCACTGCAATGGAAGGGTCTTCCTGATCCCCCTATGTGCACCTGAATAGAGCCACCCCACAGCAGTGCCAGCATGGCCACATCACTTGCCAGACATGTGGAAAGTCACTTGGTGATTCAGGCAGAGCTTTCCTCCTTGAAACAAACCCCTTCAGTTAGAGGACTGGCATCTTCAGCAACATTTTAGCAAGCTGTAAATTCAGCAACGATATTTTGATCTGCCAAACTAAAGATGTTCATCTACCTTATTTAACACAGCCTGCTACTCTTAAGACACCCTCATGGATTTTTCACTATGCTTCTCCAGCTTTATGGACTGTGAAAACACAGACTGGATTTCCTAAACATGATAACTCAAACTAAGATACAAAACAGCAAAGCAGAATGACAAAGCAGGAAAAGGAGGAGAAAGGAGATAATGCAATGCAGTTGTTGAAGAGATAATGTCCAAAAGCCAGTATTTTCAGAACTTGGAATACCCAAGTCAATAAAACAAAGCTTCTTTGCAGAAGAATTCAGCAAAGAATTCCAGCATGAATTCAGAACAAAAGTGAACCCTCAGTTACCAAAGGCATTTTATGTCCCGTGCCTTGTTGAACATACAGATAAAACCTCATTTCTCACTATATTCTTTTTCTCTATAACCTGTTGCTCTGAAAGCCACCAAACACAGTCCTTTTTTCTCATGTTATCAAACTGATTTCCAGTTCAGCAGCAGGCACTGCTCCTAACCTCAGCAGGGAATCAGTGCCATGCCTGGTGGCACGAGCCTGAGGATCTGCAAGGGAACCAGGGAGCTTTAACCATGACACATTTCACACCACTTGGATGCTAAAGCAAAGGAGGAGCTTGGCACAAGCAGCAGAGTGAGCCTGAGCTCAGGTGGACACCGAGGAGCACAGAGAGCCTGACGCAGGCAGGGCACAGAGCTGCCGTGGGCTGACATCTTCTCTGCACTTACATGTCACAAACACGCTCAATTTCCTTCCCCCGGTTGTCCTGCTGTTTCCCGAGATCTAGTCTTCCTCTCCAGCTTTGGCTTAAAACACAGGTGACATCATCAATTCCTCTTTTTCATACAGCAATGACAGCAGGGATGAAAAAGCTGATGATTTCTCTCCCCAGAACAGGTGTGGCATTCATAACACAACTGTGGGCTACACCTACTTCTGCTGAGGGACAAAGCCTGGCAGAACTTTATACAGTTTTTAGCCTGACACCACATCTTCAAATTCTCATTTCTCAAAGATAAACCATTCCAGCTGGAATTCACATATAAGATAAATTCAGTCAATGAGAGATTTGCTCCCCCCTCACAGTAAACCAGTAGCAAAATATGTAAAATATATGTAAAATGTAATAAAATATGTAAAATAAAATACACTCAGCTGAGTTATCAAATCAATTCTAGCCACAAGGACAATGGAAATTAGCTCAGAATGTACATTACATCAAGTTCTCCAATTTGAGAAATATTCTTACCTCAGGTTTATCTCTGTGTGTGTTTACAGCTTCGACATTCAGAAATATAGATTCTACTTTACATCCTGTTGATAGAAAACACATTTTTAGTCCCATCTGCTTTGAAAGTGAAGCTATAATAAAGATACAAGCTAATTTTGAGATGGTGAAGGTTAATCACTTTCCCCTTCTGATTTATACCAGAATTTCCTGAATTCTGAAGAGCTAAAGCTACTGAAATTAATTTGTTCCCCCTGGATAAATCATATTGACAATGTCATAATCAATCTCCTCAGCTTAGCTCTATCATTATTTTCTTAGAAAAAAATCCTTTTTTTTAAACATACATGAACATTCAATAAGAAAGTTCGTATTTGTAACTTTCTGTGTTTTAAACATCCAGGACTTTTGTACTACAGTAAAATTCTAAGAAGATAAATGCTGCTCTCATTCCTTAAACATAAAAACAACTACAAGAAGGTACAGTGTGTTCTCAGCAACCCCCGTCCCTCTATACGTGCAAAATGGTTTTAACCCCAAGCTAACAGAACTTCAAAGCTGACTCCTAAAAAGGCACTTCTGCTTTACATTCAGAAATTCAAAATGCCAGTGAGGCAAGAAAAATTAAAGCAGTGACAAGAAACAACTAGGTAGTATACATAATAAGGTAGTATAAACTGATCCACTTAGAGAATGATATAATTACTCCATACACCATGGCCATAGCACTTCAAGCAATCTCTGATTGCCAAATCCTGGCTTATCTCAGACAAATGTGACTTTATAAGCTACCACAACTCTACAGAACATCATTAATAGTCACTTCCTCTGACACACCAGAGTCCATCCTCTATCACAAGCAGCTTTCCAGATTTTTCTCCTCATTTATTCCCTAAAGTTGTAACACACTCCATCAAGTTGCTACATGACAGAAAAAAGGGGATTTCCTTAGAAAGCCACAGCACTTAAAAAAAAAATAAAAAGAAATTAGTAAGGCCAGTATTTGCCCTCCCTTTGGGGAAGCCTGTCCCTTTAAAGCCCATTTGTCTGGAAAACTGTGAGCCAACACTGCGGGAAGGCCAGAAGTCAGAGAAACAGTGAACCATAAAACAGACTTTAAGGAGGAAAAGCTCATCATCTCCCACTGGAGCAGGATCCTTACTCATCCTTCTGTCCACAGATCCATTGTCAGAGACCAAGCCAAGCTCTGCGCCCTGCTGCTGGCCATTCCCCAGGCCTGTTACACAGCAGACACTTCAGAGCCCTCGCAGTCCTTGCCACAAGCTGAGTTTAAGACCAAAGAGAGCATCATGTGGAAAGCTTTAAACACAAAACAGAGGGACATGCCTTGCTCCACAGCAATTTCCACCTGCACACTCCCAGCTCATGTTTAATTACTGATGAGCAAGTTCATACCTACAGCAAGCTGCACTTCTCTTTCCATAGACCAACACTGCCCTGGACTGCTGGGTAAAGGTCTCATCCACCCTGATCCAGCTGTCAGGCTGTAACAGATGTTCCTCCACTGCAGGTCAGACTCTTCCAGTGGCAATGACGCCCCAGGAGAGTCATTTCCCCAGAACAGGCTTAGCTGGGAGGTATCAAACACACCAGGTCTGATGCTGCATCCTGCCTGGAGCCAAGTGATACATCAGCTTGGGGCAGTGACATCAATCAGTACTGAGAAATCATTTACACAGTCCTTGTGTTCCCAGATGGCTGAATTCCATAAAGCAGGTTGGCTGAAATGTGCTCATCAGACATACATATCAAACACCTTAAAAAAGGACAATGGCATTTCTTTCCCTCTAGTCAGAAGGGCAAGGACAGCATTTTGTACTGCTTTGTTTCCTTCCTCTCTTAGTGTGTGAGCAAGCACTGCAAACATCCACACCCTCTTAAAATTTATGAACAATCACCCAACTTCCCTCCCCCAACAAAGAAGAAAGAAAAACAGCAACAACAACAAAAAAATCACCAGATATTTTTTCACCCAAAAATCCAAGGAGTACCCCAAAACAAAGCCTTGCTGTGGAAAATTGGCATAGACTAGCAGGTCAGAAGAATCCAGTTTTTAAAAGCCCAAGTTTTAACTACAGAGAATCTTTATTTTCAAAACCCCAGCTTGTCATGCAAGGCTGGGAGCACCAGATGTCACCACAGCACAGGCTTTCCTTCCCGTAAGAGGAAACTGCAAGCAAATGACAAAAATCTCCTCACACAGATTTCCCAGTGAGTGTAGCAGCTACTTTGTTTCACAATATTCTTTGTTTCAACTTCATTTGGAACTTAACAAAAAGCAAAGGACAGATCTGGACCGCTATTTTTCAGAGCTGATAATCCAAAGACAGCTTCCAATTAATGACTGAATCAACATTTCTGGGCGATACATTTTTCCTAATAAGCCATGCAGATAATTCTGTGCCTGAGATGATCTTCTGAAGAGGGATATCAGCAGACCCAGCCATAACTGAACAAAAATGAACAGAAGGCACACACTAAGCTAAGGTGGGAACACACACAAAACTCCTTCAGCAATCAGCCTAAAGCCCAAGCAGGGCACCCTCAGCCCACACTGCCCAGGGAAAGACCCTGAGCCAAGCACTAGAACAGCTGCTGACAAACAAATGCCAGCACCAACAAACAAAGTGAGTTCATGGCCTACTCTCATAGTCCATGGAAAAAAATAGTTCAGGAAAAGAGAACAAAGTTATTTAAGGCTAAGGGAACACATTTGGCAAGATGATAAACCTTCACAAATGCAAATTTTGCCTGTCTTCTGAAAAGCAATACCCTCCAATACATCAAAAAAAACCTCAGATCTTGCTGTAGCAGACATGTAAATGCATGGGTTTGCCAGAAGAATTAGTGAAATAGAGTATGAACTGAGCCCAAAACTGTCCCCTGCAGCAGTTACAGCCACTGGTGGTTTCAGGCCTTCAGCAACACATGTGTTTCCTGGCACAATGCAAAGCAAGGGTAATCCAGAGGATTCATTTATTCCAGCAAAGCTCTGCAGGCATACATGCAATGTCAAACCTGACTACTTTAAAGCAGCATAAAGTGTGTTTTAAACACTCCACCACCTTTCCTGATGACAGAGACAGTATAGCCAGACTTGTATAATAAATATACAGAATTGCACCTACCATAAGCCACCGGGGTTAGCTTTAAGACGGTATGCAGTGGGCACTTCAGGTAGGGCAGTTGTTCTGAAAAATCAAACCACAAATTACACATGAAATACAGGTTACAACTGACTTTTCTGCTATGTTTCAGGTCAACTACTTGAATGACTTTTTACCTAACAGGATATCTCTTTTCCTAGCATGCAACAGAGATGCTAATCAGAGCAAAAAACAACAATCACAGTATTTCAGGTGAGGAGCAGCTCAATAACATCAACTACCAGGTTTCATGTGGGGGTCAAATGCAAAAAAATACACTTGGCTACTTGCCTAGCAAAACCAGCCTCTGATGATACAGCAAATTGTTAGAATTTACTGTTTGAAACATTAAGCAGTAAATTTTCAAAAAAACCCACACTGTTTGTAATATATCAAGGAAGACTTACCTGCGGGCTTGTCAAGGAAATATGCGAGCAAACAGCGCATGACAGCTTGGTGACAAATGACAAGCACATTTTCCTGCCTTTCGAGTTCCATAATTACTGGTTCCAGCCTCTGAACAAGATCTTCATAGGACTGGGTGGGGAGGGGAAGCACATTAAAAAGGGAAAACTCTTTGAACAAGTATATGTATACAGAAGGGTTCTTACTTTCATATTATTCATCTTCTAAGTATTACTTAGTGCACAGACAAATACTGCAGTAATAATTTTCATTCAACTAAGAACACAGTTCAGACCAAAGCACATACATAACACATTTTATTATACACATAACAAATCTCCCTCATGGAAAAGCTTTAATAAATTAGCCACTTTGATCAAGAATTTCTACAAAATCCCTAGGATTTAATTCACATCTGCAAATAGGAGTCTTGCACGTTATTTTCCATAGCTCATCTTCAAAAGCATCTCTTTTCCAAGCCCAAATCTTGGAAGCTCAGCCAACAATCAGCATGCAAGGAGTTCACAAAGCCTGACTTGTTCAGGCTGGCCTTTCAAAACAAGCTGTGGGCATGTTGGACTGGCCTGGTGACAGCAGCCACCATCCCACCAAGAGCCAGCACCAGGACTTGCTGGTGACCTGTCCTGCCTCATCATGCACAGGGAATTGCTGCTGCAGAGGAACAGCAGGATTCCTGCATGGGCACAACTGAACTCAGTTTCACATGCATGGTAAAGACTCTGCTTCCAAAATGTGCCAGGTACTTCCAGAATGTGTCAAGTTATGTCCATAATTGTGTCATGTACCACACATGGAGAGCTCAGCACACTGCCCAGCGGGGCAGGGACCAAGCACAGCAGAAAACCTTCACCTTGGTCCCCAAGCAGGACCAAGGGGCACTGCTGACTGAGCCCTGGACAACAGAAAGCCCCAGGCCCCAGAGAGCTGTGCACACCCGGACACTATCACCAGACACAAAAGTGCCTTGGGTAAATGAGACCAATTCATCCCCACAAGGCACTGAGGGAGTTTGACATGCCAGTCATCATCCCCAGGACTGCACTGGTTTGAAAAACAAACACTCCTTGTTCAAATGCATGAGGAGAACTTGCAGCTTAATGACTGCCTCATTAGCAGGACCAGGGTCACACTGCCAGGGACATTGCTCTTGTCACGGGGATTGCTCTTGAGGAAGAAGGCAGAGCTCTGCTTCCTCACAGCTCAAGCACAAGTAGCTGGGCCAATCCCTCTTCCCAGACCCTCAGCCCCCAGCAATGGCCCTGTGACCATCTGGCCATCACTGCACTGCACTAGGGCTGCTTTAGAAAAAAACATCAGCAAATTTTCCCAGAGGAAAGGAGTTTAATAACGTGGCTGGAGATTTCCATACCATTTCAGCCAGAGCTGCCTGCAAAACAGCCAGCACCAAGAGCAGGGATGAACAGAAACAGGCATCTTAGCAGCATGTTTGCACATGCAACAGTTGAAGCCCTGCAATAATTCCTCCTGCTTTATCACTGCAGGACCAGCACAGGAATGATGACACCCACAAGATCAAAGCTCTCCACTGTTTTTCTACATTTATGGTTTTATTTTTCAAGCCCTGAATCAATGTAAGTGGTCTGGGCTCAATCTTTGCAAGATCCTATATGCTTTTCCACAGAGAAAGGAACAACCTTTTCATTAATTTAAAAATTTATTTTTCCTTCCTAAAGTCAGCATGCATGTATGCAAGAAGACAAGGAAGCGCTTCAACTTGAGATTAAAAATAGCATACCTCTCCTTTAGGGTATCTGTATCTGTATTTGTCTTGGTCTCTCAGTGCAAATTCAAGAGGATAATTTTCCTGTATTTCTTCATATGTCATTTCTTCACACACTCCCTGTCAGTAATGAAAATAATTAAAAAACATGTATTCCCAGTAATGCAAAAAGCAGATATCACTCTTAAACAAAACCATATACAAATAACCCTTAACAGTTTGATTTTGCTACTCTGACACTTAAAATTGTCACGCATGATAAACAGGGCACTCAGATTGTCTCAGAGGTGGTTAGCAGGAATCATTACCTCCCTGTACAGGTGAAGTTACATCTATGGACAAAGCAAGGTCATGTTTTATCTACTGCACCTCCTATTATATCTTACAGCTGCAGCTGGAAATTGCCAGCTAGTAAAACTCCCCCACCATAAAATTCTTTCCAAGACAAACTAACCAAAGCTTCATTACATCATCGCTTCTACAGAAGAATGTTTTACTGGGAATGTCAAGAAAAGAACAAATTAACAATGGAAAAATAGATTAAATGTTTAGCCTTGTTTAACGTTTGTTAAGTAATGACAATTATTTCCAGCCTCTAGAAGCAGCTTCAATGACTTTCTAGCCCATAAAAGACATATTATTAAAAAACTAAGTCCTTTCTTCACCCCTAACAATCAAAGCAACTTATTAGGCATTTAAAAGAGAAGAACTTACTGCATCAATCTCGTTCAAAACCTTCCACTGTTCATAAGGCACTCCCAAGGCTTCAGCAGTCTGAATTGTCCTTTTCATCTGGCTGGTCCAGACTTTCAGATCTTTGATATTTTGCTCATTAATAAACTGTGCCAAACTTTTGGCAAACTGGAAGAAAAACCAAGAGATACTGGGTGAGGGCTCAGAGCCAACACATGGCTTTCAGTTTAAAATACATGGATTCCAGCCTCTGTAAGCTCACTGTAGCTTTTCCAAAAGACTGTCAAAGTTTTTGCTACAAAATACAACCTATTCCATTAGCCAAGAGGGATAGGAGAAAGAAAAGAAATACAAGGAAAATATTTGTATTTTTAGCAGTTCCTAGCTCTCCTTCCACTAATTTTCCTTTCAGGTTTAAGTTGTGTACACGTTCCCAATTACCCAACAAATCAGGATTTCACAAAAATAGTTAAAAAATAAAGCCCTCTTGCCAACTGCTTTGTGGTGTGAGATAAAAAAGAATTTCACCCAACAGAAAGACACACAGATAAAAGAGTACAAACCACAACACGCAAAGTGCCCGTCCTGTTTCCACTACCCAAACACACAACTAAAGAAGTCCTTTAAACTCATTAGGAGGGAAAGGCTGCAGGGAGCCCAGCACAACCACAGAGAGCACAGAGTTACACCTGGCTGGAGGTCCGTACCTCCTTCCCCCTGACAGACAGCCCAGGATCTCCTCCTATTCTCCCCTTCAGGTTGAGCTCGCTCTCCCCGTGGCGGCAGAGGTAGATTGACCGAGGAGTCACATGAATATTCATGAGGTAGTAGACAATCCGGCTCTGGATGTGATCCATCACTCTGTTCACCAGGTAACTCCTTCCAACATCCATAATTTTAATGTAAGAAAGATCCCTTTCATCAGCAAGTTAAAAAAAAAAAAAAAAAAGTAAGGTTCCACATTGTTGCCATTAGCACGTACTACAATCTTTCCACTCTCTCTGTCGTTATAGAACAAAGGGGCAACAAGCCAAAGAAATTAAAAAATCTTCAATTAGCCATGGAATATGCATTAGTCCTAAGAAATAACACAGTGCTCCAAAGGTACAGGATGAACTCTATTCCTTTCACGTGGAGCTGCTCACATCACTTTCTTTTCTGGCTCCTTTACTTGCACTTCATCCAAATCTAGATCCTACTCTTGGAAAAATACAGCCCACACACTGAAAGGGAGATTCAGTGGATTCACTTAAGTTACCACAGCTGAATAAGATACATAAGCTATTTTACAATACCATTTGGGGTTTTTTTTTCCCAGGTTACAAACACTTTCCATCACCAACTGTTTGTCTGATTGCACCCAGGGGCCAAAAGGAATGGTCACTAATTACCCATCTCATTTAAGCCCTCCAGAAAAAGTAGGGCACCAGAAGAGCCTAGGAGCAGTATGAAGCAAGACATTTTCTCAACTGTACTGTAATCTACCCCACCACTACCTTCTCTCAGCATCAGACAGCTTATAATTGCAATTTTCACTGCTTATCCTTTACCATCTGAGCTATAAATCTAGAGCAGCCTCTTGTTCACACAAGGAAAGGTTTCTTATAAGCTGAAAATAACCCCCATTGGTTTCCAGCTATGTGTTTGAGACACCACACTGCAATAAAACAAGAGAACTGGTAATAAAACCAAAGAGAGGTAGTGAGAAACAGGCATCAGCGCCCTCATTCCTGCCCGTGTTCCTTGGAGTTAATCATTACTATTGCAGCCAGGCAGAGCCATTAGGTCCATCATGGGAATTACACACATGAACACAGCCGACTGAACTGGCTTCACGCTGCTCACGCTCAATTACATTAAAATGCAGCTCAGCCTCTCTGCAGCTCTGGCCTGGAACAAACCAGGAGCACCTGGGATGGCTGCAGCTCCAAATCCTACTCTGAAATCCTGGGCTGTTGCAAGAAGAAAGGGGCTCCTCCTCACATGATTCATCCCTACCTTATTCTCAAGAGTTCAAAGTTAATAAAAACCAGAAGAATGCTTTGGTGTGAGGATAAATAATGTAGCTAAGACAGTTGCCCAGAGCCCTGCATCTGCAGGATAATTTTGCAAGCACAAAGGAATTTATTCAGAAGTCACATTTTTAAGACTGATGTGTTCATAATTAACCTTAACTATGCCAAACAATTAAGTTATGCTTACAAATCACTCATGTCTCCTCTATGTACCAAAAAAAAACAAGTACCACCCAAGCACTTTAGAAAATCTGGAATTGCTAAATGCTGGTTCTATCCCAGAAGAATAAATACCATTCTTCAAGTGGGAAAATCAAAAAGAATACTGTCCCAGACTAGACTCACTAGCCAATTTTCCTCAAACAAGGAAGTTTCCATGCTACACCCCCAGAGTCACCTCTAATTTGCCAAAGGAGAGAGAGAGAGATCAAGCCACTAAAATAATGACTTCAAAGCCCTAATCCCCAATACAGGATGCCCTAACCCTTAAAATAATATTTTAATAATATTGTGATCACTGTCTGTAATAACAGTGTTGCTCCATCACTTACTTGTCCAGAGTTTCATCTAAGGTCTCATACGAGTTCTTGTAGCACTCTATTCTTTTCATGAAGTCTTCTGTTGCTTCATCATTACTACAATCAACATAGTCAGGACTACCCAGCTTCACTTGCTGTTTAAAATAAAACCAGGAGAACAGTATTTAAGTTTCCTTCCCTTCTTCATGGATGTTTAAAGAAATAGGGAATGGGAGAACGTAACAAAAAATTTGCCTACAACTTCATTAAAATACATGTAAAGCAAAAAAAAAAACCTACTCTTCAGAGATTTAAACTTCTGTACTAGTAACATTCACATGGACAGGGAAAAAAAAAGAATTTTTTCTATTAATGAGAGCTAAAGTGGGATTTTTGCTATTGGAAGTTCTTATAATGTACTTCTAAAAAATACTGAGCTACTTTAAACCTCCCAATGTCAAGCTGTTAAAGCAAGCTTTCCTTTACTCACCACAATATTTGCAGCAATGACCTCTGGATCGACACATACAGACTCCACAAAAAAAGTCTTCAGTCCAAATGGGAGGAAGAAGGAACAGAAGGGGGGAAGAAGGAAGATGCATGAAAACACCTCTGGATACTAACACACATGAGCAGCATGTCACCCACTTCCATGCCAAGGCCTTTTTCCCCTCCATTTAGGGAAAGCTTCTCCAAACCCTCTCATCAGAAATTCCTGGCTCCTCATTCCATGACACATCATGCTCTGTGCTCTTTTCCCCAACAATGCTTGGAAGTGGAAAATTCTTGCCGTAATAAAAACGTAGGATGGAAGAGGAACAATCAAATGCAGAGGATGCTAGTCCAGCCCCACAAACAGTAACTAACATTTCTGAAATAACATTTTAGAAGCCTCCCAGCTAATGGAGTAGCCTCACTTATAAAGAGGCCTGTGTTCTGCTGTATCAAAGGCTTACAGAGATTAAGTTTAAAGGAAATGAAAGATGACTGGAGAACCACTAAATGTAAAACCAGAAGGCAGAAAACCACTGAGCTTTTGGTTTGTACGGAACTAACACAGGACCCCTTTTGTGTTCCTGCAGCAACGACCTGAACTGCATGAAGAACCATACTTTAAATGTTCTTTCTGACACTGCATTCATGACCACAGGTCCAGGAAGACAAAACTGAAGCTGTAGCACAAAATAGCTTAGCTCCAAACAGTACAAACACTAAAGATGAGAAAAACAAGGACTGAATGACTTCTAATCACAAACAATGCTTAGGAACACAAAACATTATTGATTAAACATCCAAGAAGAATGTGGGTCGTGCTAGTGCACTTACAGATAAGGGTGCAACTATCACCGGCTTACCTGGACATGCAATAGCTCAAAACTGCTTTGCTTTGACTCACCTTATATCCATTTTCTTCACCAAATTTATAAATAGTTTCTCTACGTTCTCGAGTTGTGTTTGTAGCATCAAAGACCTACGAACAATTAAAGGGAGAGAAAAAGGAATTTAAAAAGCAGCACAGCCTGTGGAAAGCACTGTGTTAGTTGTTAAAGTCCCTCGGTGTGAAGGAAAGCAATGGAAATGCTTCCCCTTCCCTCTACCCCACTATCTGAACAAGAAAACAAAGACATTACTACTTTACACATATAATTCTCTAAATACAAAAATTTAGTAATATTTTGAAAATTATTCTACCACAACTATGGATTTGGAAAAGGAAATCAGAATTTAAGCCTAGCACATAGTGCAGAAGAGAATCTTCCTCCTTG
This sequence comes from Chloebia gouldiae, assembly GCA_003676055.1. Lineage (NCBI taxonomy): Eukaryota > Metazoa > Chordata > Aves > Passeriformes > Passeridae > Chloebia > Chloebia gouldiae. The sequence goes on along the minus strand of QUSF01000032.1, from coordinate 55,920 downwards.
CCCATTATCAGCACCAAATATTAACATACAAGTTTAAGTGAATTTAGCTACAAAAAAACAATGCTGCAGTTCAATGGGCTGTTCAAAATTCAAGAGTAAAATCTGCAAGATTTGTAAATCCTGCCCATGAATAACACCACCAATGCAGCTATTTTTGTAGGAACTCAGTTTACCTCTGAGCACAGTATTTTACTAAAGTATGAAGTTTGCCAAAGCTGAACATTTACCTCATGTATCCAGCAGAACTTATAGTTCATGGTTTTCCCTGATTAGTTAATGAAAACCCCAGAGTTGTGTCAGTAGTCTTAAGACAAAAATTTTAAAAATTAGTCTGAACATGCAATATCAATAGTTGAGGAACTGATGGTTTGCATCCTATTAGTAAATAATCAGTATGCAGCAACTTATAATAAGTTTCTCCTGGTCTCTTCACACATTTCTCATGCCAGTAACAAGTGCCAAGAAATACAGAGGATACTTTTTGTTCAGCAAATCTTTACCTTCCACTTGGAATACTGAACTATCAAACAGACATGTAAGCACAATGGCAGATGTGTTTAATGGTACATTGTGGAGCAATGTCCTATAGTGATGTGGAGAGAAGGTGGACTTTTTTCTTGGTGTTATCCTCTTCTCAGCTAACCCTTGCTCAATATGGCATCATCACCCTGAAATTCAGCTCTCACTTCTCTGCAGCAGCAAAGCAGACCTAGCTGCCAAGGAAAAGAAATCTGCTATATTGGACAGCTGTTGTTATCCCTCAGGCTGTGTATAATCCAGCAGACACACAGTGTTTAGTGCAGGGGCATCTCAAGAAGGTGTCTCCAACAAGAAACTTACAGCCACGTGCCCGTTCTCTTCGCTGAGGTACTGCCGGACGTCGTTCAGCGCTGCTAAGGCACACTGTCTTCAGAAGGAAAGAATCACAGTCAAATGCTAGATAAAGGCATTTTGTTAATGCACTTGGGAGCAAAGGGCCCTGAAAATGGTAAGATAATTTATCTCAAAAACACAGACCTCCCTCCAAACATGGGAAAAAGCCAACAGAGGTCAGCCAAGCTACACTAAGGAAATGTGGTCATGTCACCTTGCTCCTCTGTGTCACTGAGACAGCACCACATGTCACTGACACAGAACACCCATCAACTTTGCTGACCAGGATACACTTCCACTGATCTAAAATAGCATCACTGAAATATCCCTGCAACTGTATGCTTTTCCCAATTACCTATTCATACATAACTGCTTCTTAATATGACTTGCAAAATAATAAACAAAATGAACCAAATTAAGGCCTTTATCTTGTGGCACTAAGTTGAAGTGAACAGACAACTATCTTTCAGTAATCTACTTACTCTCTTGTGAGCTACTGAAAACTCCTTATGTAAAAAAAAGAAAAAAAGTTAAAGCAGAGAGCAAAACAAAGGTAGCATCAAGTATTAGTGACTGAGGTGAAATATCATCCCACTGCAGTCACCAACCCCATGTAATTAGTAGTGGAGACAGCTGAGGGCACAAACACCAAAAACCACCATCCTGATATATTTTACACTTGTGTTAAATCTGGACAAGAATACATGAATATGCAACTTTCCTATGTCCTCAGCATTAGCATTATCTTCAAAGTCCATTAAGATTCCTAACACATCAGTAATGCTGGAGGGCAACACTGTACACGATTTACTTGTTAGCAGAACAAAGCCCCATTTATTCCCAGTAAGTACAGCCTCTCTGCAGTACCAACATAAAAGCCTGCCCATTCCAACAGCCCTTCCCTACATTTCTCCTGAATTTTGACTTCCAGACTGAAATTCATAACTCCTCTATTAACCACCTTCTGGAAGCACAGTTTTATCTTGAAAGAGAAATGAAGGCTTTTGGATCTTGACAGTATTTCCACATTAGCACAGTTAACAGATGTCAGGAGCTGAGATTCATCACCCAGGTCTTCACTGAATAAATACAAACCATCTTTACTCACTGCTAACCAGGCAGATTATCTCACACAGCCCATTTCATGCTACATCCCTCACCACTTAGCCTAATAGGTGGCACAGAGGCACATTACAAGGTTTGGCTCTACCTGTAAGCAAAAGGCAGTGGCTTGCAAGGCTAATGCACCTCATAACTGCTCTTTATCCCCAAGGATTCCTTTGGCTTTAGCAACACTCAAGGCTGCTGAGAGGGAGAAAGGGAAGAGAGAAGGGGGAGAAGGCAAGGGACAGCCACAAAAGAAAGTCCAGATATTTTTGATGTCTGGAGCTGAATTAAGAACAAGACAGTCCATACTTTAAGTTGCCTAAATAAATATGATTTCCATCCACCTCAAATTTCTCATTTCCTTCTCATTTCACACTGCACGCTATAAGTGCTTTCCTGAACACACTAAAAAGTACAGGGGATGTCCAAGAAAATCAAAAGGTTTTGTTGTTTGATCTCCTCTAGGAAAGAAGCAGATCTCTCTTGCTCTGACCTTTCTCTTCATCCACCCTTTCTTCTCAAGGTCTGTCCCTACATTAAAGCACAGCCTCTTTCCAGGCAAGAGCAGGGCAACTGCTTCATCTGGACACAGAACTCTGGTTCTCTCCTTGCTTTGCACAGCATTAGCAAAACATGGCAATTTTTGAGGCTGTGCATTGATGGACTGAATGAGGCACCTGCATGGTGGCCAAAACCACCATTTCAGGGAGAAAATTATCACATTTGATTCTCACTCATTTAAGCATATCATGATGAATACATTCAAAGTGCTCCAGATAAACAATTTCATTATACAAATTAAAAAGAAAAGCAGTTATGTGGGTTTTTTCCTTTATGAAGCAAACAAAAGCTCTAAAATGGGATTTTAGGAATTATGCAGCAGAAAAAGTCACATTTATTAATTGGTACTTTACAACAAGGTAGACAAAGTTATAATTATCTGTTAAAATAGCTTTTAAGTGAAAATATCCTAGAGTATCTACAGGAGTAACAGTAGTCACATCCTAATGAAAAGGAATCAAGGACTTCTCTCCATTTTTTCTGCTTCATATGAAGAAGCAAACAAAAAAAAAAAGACCCCCAAATTTTAATCAGGCTAAAGAAATCACTATTCTACCTTCTCTAGAATGTCTTCCTGCAGTCTCCCTAAGGGTTTTGATCATACAAAAATGCAACTTCAAGCAATCTCTAAGAGAAAATTACAGAGGATATCTTTTTAATATGATTAGCATGGTGTACCAAGCACAATCAAAACTTACTTCCTGATTTTCAAGCCTTCTTCATTGTCAGGCAGGAAGAATTCAAAGGATTTATACTTTTTCACCAAATCTCGACGATACTGACCAACATTAAATTCTGCCAAGAGAAAAACCAGCATTAGCATGAGCCAACAACAGGCACATGAAAAGGACAAAAGTTATGACAACTTTGAAACCAAACTTCCTGCAAAGATAAAATAACTTGGCCTGTAAGTTATCACACTCCTTATGAAGTAAGATAACTTACTTCCTACTTATTGTTGTGTTTTGTGAGGCTTAAAATAGCAAAACAGCAATAAATCTTGGAAATAGCTAAAGAACATTTGGGCTATAGTCACTCTACTTCAGTGGCCACACTGTAGTGCCTTTGTCTGCCAGTTTGCCTGGACAACACCAAGAAATTATTTTCCTCCTTTTCAGGAGTAACTCAAAAGTCTATAAAGGACTAGTAATGATTATTGGTATTAATAATAATTTATTATTATCATTAGTTTTTTCTTCTACGTATATGTACAGTGAAACAGTGTTCAGATAGCACCTCCCAAAACTTACAACCCTTACTTAAGCACAAGGCAGAGCTCTAAATAGAACTAAACAATCTTGCTTTAAATAAACAAAATTTAAAATTCCAGTAGCGAAAACATTTTTTCAGAACCCTGCTCTAATATTTCTACTCCCTAAGGATTAGTATTTCACAACCCTTACTGGCTCCACTTACTGGGAAAAAAAAAAGATAAATTGCTAAAACAAAAAAAAAATTAACAATCATCCTAAGTATGAAACAATCTCACTGTGGTCAAAAAACACCTTCTCCTTATCTGGACAAAGGTGCAAAAGGTCCATGGCCAAACACAGTACCAGGTCACCATATCAGGTATGGGATTAGGGCAAGACAGTTCTGCTTTGCCTCAGAGCAGAATGACACTGAACCCTAATTAATTTCATTCAACGGCTGTGAAAGTAGGCCTCTGGGATTAAATTAATGTTTAAGTTGTTTCAGAACTACAGGTTTTGTCTGTTGAACTGAAAAGCTTTTGTTTTGGGGTTTTTTTTAACATTAAACCACACTGAAGTATTCTGTTTGAGATGCTGCCAAGGTACAACTCTATTTGCCAGACTTCATTTCTGGAAAGAGGAAAAGAAGCAGTAGACACAATTACAAGGTTGTAGTTAAGGAAGAAGATAGAGAATAAAAGAGCTCATGAACCACGTGTTGTTTACAGATGACTGTTGGGATTGGAGGCAGAGGATAATGATATAGAAATTATTTTTCTCTCCCAAAAGTCAAGTTTTGTTTGAGCTCAGCAGTGTTGATGGAATTCATCATGACATGGATTACAGAACAATCCAGGTGATTCTGTGATGGTTTTAATAAGCACTAGCCACAGTGGCTACATGAAAAGGTGGGTCCTTGTAAAACAAATGGAAGGCGCAAGAAGTTCAGATGGCCAGTTCAGTGTTCAGTTCAGAAGTTCAGTGTTGTCAGACAAAAGCATTTTAACAGTCAAAAATAATGAATTTCATGAGAAGGAATAGGTACTGCCAGAGGGCCATGCACAGCAGAGGAGAAAGTGTTATCTAGTGGGACAATCTCCAGCCTTTATTCTTGGCAGCCATGTCTATGGAAAAGTTTCCCAAAGCTCACTGGTATCACAACCACAACTATTGAAAAAAGCTTCCAAGGCTCAGTATCTCAAAACCACATTGCAACACAATTCTATTCAGACATCTAATTGACCTCATTTCCTTCAAAAAGCACAGACGTAAGTCCCCTGTACTTTTAACCATTTCACATTCTATACAAGAGAGGATTTTGGAAGGAAGAAAACACAAATATGACGACCGATTTAACCATTAGCAAAAGCCTGGGTTATTTACCTCCACCTTCTGTTCTTGAACTCTCCAGCTTGCTTAATGCTACATGAAAAGATGGCATTTATCTTTTCTCTGGTTTACATAACCTCATAATTTGAACCATCTGTCTCGGAGAACAAGAACTCCTGCTAAATTAAGCACACACTAATTTTAAGACATTAAGAGCCATAGGGTAGCAGATGTTAGGGCTACTTGATACTGATCCTGTATCAGTTCAGTTCCACCAAGTGGAAGAATTAAGGAAAATGTCATCTATTCCCTCAAACAGGCAGCGAGATGTTTTACATGGACTTCAGTAAAATTGCATCACTGAAGACACAAACAGAAAGGCTTTGTGGTTTTCTGAGAAAATCTCAGTCACCCTTTCTAACAAAGACAAACAATACTCAGCAACCAAGGACAGAAACACATATGGCAACTTCATATTGCATATTTTTGTAAAAACAGGCAGCAATGCTCTACCTGTTTTTTCATCAAGCACAAGTGTGTGTTTTCTGATGTGCTGCTCACAGTAGCCCACAGAATTTTTCCTACCAGCTGAGCCAAACTCTACCTACAGTAAAATTAGTATTTGGGATACATTCAACCAAGCATGAGCCAGATGTGGATAATATCTTTCTTGGTGTCCAATACTAGACTTCTGCTTGTCAAAGATCACAGTGAAGTGCTCAAACTCAATGACATTTATACATTATACAATTCATAAATTTAAGTTACATGTGTATCTATCACACAAACATTTTGTCTCCTTAGATGTAGGCTAAACTACTTGGATTGTTATTCCATTTCAGCCTAATGGATATAACTGAACTCTGAACTAACTGATACTTGTCATCAGAAGGGTTAAACCATGTGAAAACAGTCACAATCAAGTGATAATTTAAATCCTGTGAACTGTCATACTTAAACAATATAATACATCCCCCATAATGTCTCCTCTAAATAAAGCACATTATACCAGTTCCTAAAAATTTAAGAAAACACCCACGTAAAAAGCTTTACCCTAGAATCAAAAGGCAGCTTAAATATAGGCCAGAATTTTTCATCTTGACTTTTTAGAGTGACTAGGAAATACATCTCTGAACAGCCAGCCAAAACTGCACACTTTAGTATGACCTCATATGCTTAATGTCATTTAAATTATTAAACAGGCATAGATCTACTATTACTGCAATGGACACAGAATGAGAGTAAACCAAATGTGTCTTGCTCTTCTACAGAGAAAGAGGAGAAGGAAGGGGAGGTGGTTGCTCAGAACCTCAAATGCACTTAGGTCCTGTTTACTGGGGCCACAAGAGACTACAGGAGTCCAGACAGGTCCTTGGCACAGCCAATCTGAGCCATTTCCTGCTCAAAACACACAGAAATCTTTAAGGAGTTGATAACAAGTGGCAACTGGCTGCCTCAGTCTTTGGCTCTCAGTATTTAGACAAAGAATTGCAAGTAATTCCACAAACATAAAGAAGTAAAGAACTGCAAGTAGCACAAAGCTCACGGAGAAAAAAAAATGGAGGAGTTGAGAGTTTAACCCAAAAGTGCCGACTGCTCAACTGCTTGTAAACAACATTCCTTTTCACCCACATGTAGAAAACAAGGAAAAAATAAATAAACAAAAAACGGCAGTATTTCACAATAAGGGAAAAAAGTTGATTTACGCAGAACAAGAAGGTGAAGGGAGAGTCAACATAATTTGATTAATTAACACATAAACAGCAACATGCCCATGTATATTATTGCTTAAAATTACATTAACAAAGCAGGAGGATTTTAGGTAGTCAAACTTGGCAACAAAATTACTGAAAATCAGGTTTATAAACCACCTAAGGTTGTGCCCTGTCCTTCTGATGTAAACAACAGTAAACCCATCACCTTTTGTCGGCACTCCAATCCAATTTAAGTAGCGTGTCAGCTTCTTGGAGATGTAGGTTTTTCCTCTTGCTGGGAGACCCACCATGACAATCAGGGTAGGGCAATTGGTCATACATACTGCAAGAGAAACATGAAACTGGGATTTACCAACAGCATTCCCACAAGCAAAGGCTGCTGCTCTGCAAGCCCCTCTCTGTGAGCTCCCACCCACCCAAGCAGCTCCTGCACTGTGGGGAACCATTTGGGGCTCCACAGCAGGACAGGGAGCCTGACCACCCTTCTTAAGCTGAATTTTGGAGGGGTGAGTCAGTGGTAGTGCAATGATGTACGTGTGAGGTGTAAACAGGCAGAAAAGAAATCTGTGTATTTGCATACAAAAATACCAAATTAAAGGCAACGGACATCTTACGCCCCTGTGTACCTCAGTTTAGTGCTTGCATTGAAAGGAAACAGCAAGGTGTACAGTTTTAAAATAGTTTTTCTATTTTTAAGACAACATCATTCAACCTTTCCTTGAATTTGAGCAAAACGAGCATGACAAACACATCTTAATACATTATAGTAAGACATGCTACTCACTACTGATTACTCCTTTAAGTATAATTAACACTAAAATCTCTCTTGAGCAGAGCTCATTTGGCTATTACTAAGAATAAGACAAGTATTCTACACAATCAAGTGCAATAATCTGATATAGATATATGTACACACTCTTAATCAAAGCCAGAGCATTTAATTAAAAAAAATCCCTCAACACTGTAGGAGGCTGAAGGAATAGTATGTATCATTTGAAAACTGGAGGCATTTCCTTTCAAATTACAAGTTTCTGAACATTTTAACAGCACAAAACTAAGGATACCTTGCATTAATCTATCACAGCTACAAGGAACTGCCTAAAAAGAAAGAAAATATTAAAGTGATGCAGATACCACCAAACTCCCTCCACCTTCTATTTTTAAGGGAATTCATTTCTATACAATCCACATGTGTATCAATTTCCTCCGTGACTTGACAGAGGAGACATCATTTCATTCCAAAAGACCAAATCTCAGTGATTAGCTGTAAGGCATAACTGAACTGTTGTACAAAGGGCTGGGATTGCTCAAAATTCCCAAACTGCCATCCCACAAAGCCACTTGCATAAATCTAGTGCAGATAGTTCACATAACAGATTAAAGAAAAAAGAACCAAGCAGATTAGCAAAGGCAGATGTGCCCTTTTAAAATGCACAATGAAAGACAGAAAACAAAAAACATTAAAAATACACCACTTTTCATGAGGGAGAGGAGGTGAAATGGCACCCAACCTCAAATCCATGAAACAGCCAACTACTCCCTGTAATGACAGCTACAGGGAATTAAATGCAAAGCAAAACAGATCCATCCAAACACGACCAAGTCTCTGGAAGGACACCAATAGAAGCCCTCAGAGTAAGTTCCTCTGTGCAGAAGCCCATAGACAAGAAAGGTAATAATTTATTTTCCTCTTTGTCATAAGTTCAGGCTGTGAACCCCCTCTCCAAGAGGGTGAAGGAAGTCTCTAGGGAAACTACAAAGTCTATGCAGTGCCAAGTGCTTATTAAGCTTAATAGCCTCGCTTCCAGCTTTAAGGACATAAAATAAAACACTGAGACGTGAGAAACCCCTGGGCCCCAAGACATTTTAAGAGAAGACATTTTTCTTCAAAGCCTCTTCAAAAGGTCCTTCACCTGAAACACCTAGCTCAAGTTTTGAACAATTTTTCAGAACAAGCAGTGAAGTAAGAGCTGTAAAAGACAAACCAGGATTAGCAATTGTGGTGTAACAGGCTTTTCTGCCCATTCCAAGCAGAATTTGCCAACTTTTTATTCTTAGAGCATCTTTTTTTTTTTTCCTTTTCCTTTTTCTGCTGCTGGGATCCACCATACAAATTTCACCTTCTCACAGAATATTTGTCTTTTGGTAATACAACAATAAACCTATACTGGAATAAAACTGAAGTCTGGGAAGCTTCCATGAAGAGACCTGCAAACCACTTAAATTAAATGGCTTAGCTGCTTCACAGATTATATCAAGAGCTAAATTTCTAAATTAAGTCCTACTGCCTGCGTGGTTTTCTAACCAAGCAGCAAACTAGATCAACACCACTACAACATGCATAAGGGACATTTGCTGTGCCAGTCTGCTACCATCTGCATTTTTATACATATTTCCTCAAAGAAAGTACAAAACCAGCAAAGCTGCCTTTGTTAGAACTCCATGTGTCCAGTTTAACAGGCACATCTCACCTGCTATTCCAATCACTCTGGTAAGTAACCACAGAGGAGAAACCAAGAGAAATATCCCAAACAAGTGTCAATCCTACTCTCATTAGGTGCCAGGCTGACCAAGAATGTTTTTTCTCTACAGACAGATGCCCCTGTCTTTGTAAGGAGAACACCACTGATGCCAATGATCCCAAATCTGCTTTTACAAAATGCCACAGCCCTGTAAGCAACACTACACAGGACATGATGCTGCAGGAATGTGCCACTCCTCAGCGCTTGTCTTTAACAAGAGGGTGGCAGTTCATAGTCTAAAATTCAGGGCACCTAAAGAAGTGTTTGGTGCTCTGGATTAGATGGCCACCAATGGCTGCAGCCTCATACCACCTGCACAGATGGCACTTAGTGACAAACACACCTGTGCACTGACAAGTAAAAGCCAAAGGCACCTGTGCTGGCCAAAACAGCCCATTCACAGCTAAGTGGTGGGACTAAAAAGCACACAAAGCAGCTATTTCATTTCTTCTGTATCTCAGTGTAGCATTCTTAATACACAAAGACTCAGCACAGCAGACTTTATTTCCTCCCTTATGATCCTGTGTAATTAACAAGGCTTAATTTTGTTCATTAGCTGAATAAAAAAGTTAAGACCAGAACAGAATGCCAAGTTCTGAGGATGTATCATATACTCCAAATAAATTAATTATCTTTCACTTTATCTAAACCACAGCTTTCTCAACAGAATATTGCCAAGACTTACTGTAAGCAGGGGGAAACAGTCATTCCCATAGAGGTATTTTCACTATCAGTGTCTCATGGTTTACATTTTCCCTTGAAGAAATGTAAGCAAGTTTGACATGAGGAAGTAGGCTGATAAAATTAGCCAAACATCCCACAGTTACATATACGTAATTCCTGGTTTCCCAGTGGCACAGTGTTCAACCTCCCTTTTCACAGCACCTTACCATCACTCAAATTTATATAAAAAAACTTCAGTGTGAGCTACAGGTGTGTGAGCTAGAGCCAAAGTAGACTCCTAAAGGCAGCTTTCTCTCCACTTCTTACCACTGCACTGTCTGGTTTATCTTCAGAAATATCTCTACACAGTCTAGTCTCCAGAAACATCTCATTTTTCACTGCTGCTTCCCTTATGTAACTCCTAAGGGCTTCTGACAGCCCCAACCTGTGCCACCAACACTAATTTTGTTAGATGAACATAGGCACTCAGAACAGCAAAACAGAACTTACAGCTTGTACACCATCATTTGCTAAAGAGGCTCTAAGACTTTAGTCAGTTTTTTCTTTAAAACAGATGCTTGTGATATATGCATTTAAGAGTGCATGTTTATAAACAGCATCGCCAAAGGAGAAGGAAAACACACCCAAAATACCAATCAGTGAGGGAAAATGGCCAAATGATGAAATGCTGCAACTGAAGCAAAGTCATTATCCCAGTTTAATATTTCTTAAACATTAGAACAACACAGCAAGCTGCAGTTTGAGAGTAAAATTATGACTGCCTACCCTTCTAAAGTTTAAGACTTAACAGTCAAGGAAAAAGAAATTACATGTTTATTTCTTGCCTCTTAGACTCTATTGTGAAATAATGCAAAAGAAGGTTGTGAAACCAAACTGGGACACGGAACAAACTAGATGAGTTGTGCTGCAATTCATCAGCCTTCAACTCTTTTGGATCTTGTGAAATCCAAGTCAAGAGTTGATATTTTCCAGGTTCACTTACTACCAAACAAATTATCAGCTGTCCTTTCCTTTGACCCAGAATTAGATTTTGTTTTTTTCTTATATGTGTTAAGGGCAGATGTTTTTTGTATCATGCTGTTACAGTTAGAGATTTGAAGTTTACAAAGTGTTCTTGCAGTTTCTATGGCCTTCAATTCAAGGCCTGTTCTCCAAAAATCCTGTACTATTTAGAGGCTCATACACAAATACCTCTGACTTTAAACCAACATAACCACCCTTCCAAATAAGGTTAGCCCTACATGTTTTACCCATTACTTATCCAAGTTAACCATTGTTAATCATATCCTTTTGATTAATTAAGCATCATATCCTTTTGATTAATAATGACAACCAGTCTCTCTTCTTTGCATCCCACAGGGATGAGTTCCCCATCCTGCTGTTCTTCCTGAAAAGCATCTGCTCCTAGACCTGAAGAAGTCCATTATCTTCTAATTTGTATCTCCTCTTTCTGTCCATACCACCAGTTTTTATCATCACCTTGGTCCAAGTGATTTAGAATTCACATTTGTCCCTGGCCAGCCATGTGCCACCAGCTGCTCCAAGCCACTCTGTCATTCACTTCCTCAGGATCACCTTTTGCTTCCTACAGCTTTGATGCCAAGAGCAAGGATCCCATCTCACATCCTGCTCCTCAGGCACCATCCTCACCTCATTCGCTCTCCTATTTTCAGTTCCTAGGATTAAAAGCATAAATACACACAAGCAGCATGTGCTCAAAGGGTAGAGTTCTTTAGAGCACAGATAATAATTTGATACTTTTTTTTTTTTGGATGTACCTTTCTACTGCTGTATCGTCAGCAAATGACATTTATTAGACTGACCAAATTTTAGCAGCTGTAGGGAAATAAAGCACTTAACTGTACTGGGGGAGGAATGTTTAACCACAGGAAGTTCACTATTTATCTCTCCCTATAAACATCCTCTGCTGGAACAACTTTCACTAGGGCCTACTCAGCTATTTGTTTTTTTATGTCCATGTTTACAGCCCTCTCCTTGATTCAGAGGTAACAGCAATCTGAACATCCAATGTCAAGAACAGCTTTAACTCAACCTATTCACAGACAAAACTCTTCACAAGTGACCACAAAAGGCAAGCCACAGCTATTAATAACAATATGCACTTCCAGTGCCTTCAGGTGTGACTCTGGAAGGTCACCAGAGCAGTCACCTCGGCTGCACCTGTGTCACCAGCTGTACAAGCTGCCTGCTCAGGAGGCTGCACATGGACACAACTCATTCTCAAAGACCTTGTACTGACAGGCTGAAAGAACTGGCTCTTCAAAGCCCTGTGACAGCTAAATTCAGGCACAGCTCAACAGATTTCTTCTCAAGACAACAGTAGTTGCCACAACATTTAGAAAATCACACTAAAAAAGGCTAACACTGGTAAGCCCTTTTGTAGACAAACCTGCCGAGTCCTCAACTGGAAGTGTGTACAGTTCTGCTCATCCACCTTCTAGAAGGATAAAGACTAAAGGTACAGCAGAAAAAGGTCAGCAGCACAAAGCAAAAAATAAAAAAAAAAACACCAACCAAAGGAGACTGAAAGAGTTCAGCTTGTTTAGCCAAGAAACTCAGAACAGAGAGTAGCTAACTTCACTTTTCCCACTGCAAAGCTACACTTGAGGACACGAAAACCACTTCCACCTTGAGCTGGTATTTTTGGAACAGCATCATCTGACACAGTTACCTGAAGGAGCAAAGAACTGGAACTGGTCAGCCCAACACAGCCACAAGTCACCCATCTGGGCAGTCCATCCTGAGCTGTCACAGCACAGCTACAGCACCCACAGTTACACTGCCCCACCAGAACACAGGGCAACACAGGATGCATGGAAATCTTAGGGAAAAGGAGTCTACAACACCCCTGCATGGGAAAAATTATTAAGTGTTCTCAGTTTGCTGACACAAGGAAGAGTAACTTCTGCTCCTTTGCAGGCTGGTTGTAATTCTTACATATCACAAATGACTGCAGATTTTTTACAAGTAGGGATGCAAAAGGATTTTTCAAAAAAAGGGCAATCTCTTTTTGCAGCAAAAGGTTTTTTTCATTTATAAGGGGTCTTAGGAATTAAATTTACAGAGTCCTACTAAAAACCCCACAGGCATGTGAAGTATTTTTTAATTTACAGTCAAGTGAAGCTAAATAATTCTGCCAAGAAAACAATGTACATTGTCAAATTACACATGACTCATACACAATTTTGTTCTTGGGTTTGGGGGATTCTTTTGTAAAGCAGTATCTGTGTCAGAGCTATAACAGATATTACTCTGTTTGGAAAAGAGATGCCACATTAAGACTAAAACGAAGCAGTCTTCTTAGCATGTTTATAAAGCATTTATACACATTTTCTGACTCTTCCTATTTCGGCATTCATCTCAATCTACCATGGTTCCGATGCTGCAGTTCCCACAGAAACACAATCCTGCCTGCTTGCCCAGCACACAACAAGAGAGGTAGGGGTGGTTTGGGGTTTTACTGGGGGGAGGGGGTTTGGTTTTCTCTTTTAGCAAGGGCTGGACCAAAGCACGAGCAGAGAGCCAAGGCTGCAGCCCATGGACTCCTGCCACACCGGCAGAGCCTCGGCTCTGTCAGCACAGCCTCTCTGCATGACAAATACAAACAATTCCACACGACAAAGCCCCTTTTGTCTGCTAAACTGCCGTGTACCGGACCTCAGTTACTTAAGTAAGGGGGGGAAAATGAAAGGAAGAGGGGGAAAAAACAACATGTGAAGCAAAGTTTGTTAATGAACTATGGTTTACAAACGCCACAGCCGAAGTCTCAGGCGGCTGATGACTTGGCTGGCTGCACCTCAAAATATGGGAAGTCATTAACTCATGGAACAGATGGGCTGATACAGCATTGGCCTTAAAGGATACAAAAATACAAAGGAACACAACAACCAAAAGAAGAACACTGACATTTTTAGGCCTCTCTCCAAGACGAATATACCGAACATAAACGCTCCCTGACACCAGAACGTCTCACCAACACAAAAAACCCAAACACACCCGCAGAACACCAACAAAAGCAACCAGAAACCACATTCACTCCAGCTGAGCTCCCCTGCCTTCCGCCGGGCACCGCGCCAGCAGCAGCGGGGCTCGACCCCGCCGGGGGAGCCGCGCCGGCCGGCCCCGCGCCGCTCACCGCCGCGCTGCGCGCTGTGCCCCGCGGGCAGCCCGTTGTCGTAGGGCTCCCACGTCTTCTGCAGCGGGTTCTGCGTGAGCTCCCGCGCCGCCGGAGCCGCCGCCGCCATCCTCGGCCGCTCCCGGCTCCCACCGCAGCGGGGCGGGCGTGGCGCGCCGGGGCCGCCCCCGGGGCAGGGCCGGCGGCGGAGCCCGCGGGCCCGGCCAGGGCCGTGCTGCCGCAGGGAACGCCGCGCTGCTTCTGAAAAGCCTTAAAAAAAAAAAAAACCAACACACAACCAACCCAAAATCTCAATATAGAACGCCCAGGGAGCGTGCAGTGTATTTTAAGTGTTGCATCAAGACGTTTTTCCAATTAAATTCTGCTTCGCCCGAAAGGCTAAATTAATAGCAATGCAGAAAAACAAACAAACCATAGGTGTCCTACATCCTATTTGGCTTCCTGCAAAAAAAAGGTGTTAACAAATGGCCCTGGGAAGCTGCAGTGGTTTGACCAAACACGACACCCAGCTGTCGCCTTTCCACATCACCTTTATCAGCTTTACAGCTTGCGGAAACCCACCTCATTAACTGGCCTGAGCAAAGCCCTAAAAAAGCTCAATATTTCACATATATACACCTCTCTATATATTTTACAGAAAATAAACGCAACACAGTGAAAATACAGTAGTGAAGTGCAATACACACACTATTAATCCCTCCAATATTATGACACTGGCCTAAACACAAATGAAGCGCAGTACATACCTTCTCTTTTAATACTAACCAGGCTGAGGATTATTTTTAGTCTTTCTGTTGTACTACAAGCTAAAATGTACCTTTCTAAACAACAAAAAAATCAATTCTCAGAGACATGTGGCAAGACACCTCTCAGAGGGTCAGCACTGTTTCTCCAGAACCATGTTTGCTTGATATGCTTTTTCCTCTGTTCAGTTCCTTCTCTCCAACACCATGACAGTTTTCCTCTGTAGGTGCCCTACACTATATTTTTATCCAAGATTTTCTTCATGATTTTGTTTTGGGCCAATAGCTGACTTGGGGAGGGGCAGAGGGGCTACAAGAGTTTCACTGCAAGGGTCAGAGAACTAGGAGCAGAGAGAGTGAGGTTTTGAATCCTTGAAACCTTCTTGGTTTCTTCTGTCAGCTGTGTTTACTTCCAACAGTTGCCCAAAAAGCTGTGAGCAGGAACAGCTCAGTCTGTGTCCCAGGTTTATCCCAAAGCCTGTCTCCTGTGCACACATGGAATGCTCAACACACAGGACACAGACTCCAGAGTAGAGTCCAGCACCAGGACACCCCCACCTTGCCCTCCTGTGATCACAGCAAGGCCAACACCAAGATGCTCCAGCTTTGCTAGCAATGCCTCCAGTAAAGCCAGGAGAGCCCACAACAGATGTGATATTAACGGAAACAATAGATGAATAGAAACACATTTATAAACCACACTTCTCAAGTTTGTTTTACATGCATTAAGTAGAAAACCTACTAAGTCCTTCCAGCCTCTAGAAACAAAGTTTGTACTTCCTTTCTGCAAATCCACACCCTGCACAAGAACTGGAAGCCCGGTCACACCACTGCCTCATGCCAAACACTGACCTGATGTTATCCATATAATAGCATTTTTCAGAAGCCTGTGGCGTCAATGGTCACATTTCTAAGTCTCATCCTCAAAGCACCAGGCACAGGCTCAGTTAATTAATTCCTTTCTGCTCAGGCAGAGTCAAACCAGTGGCACCTGCACAAAACTTCAGCTAAGGGTTTGTCCAGGTGTCTCTAATAACATCAGAGGTGTTCAGAGACACCTGCTAGCCTTTGTTTTTGTGAAGCACGGAGTTCAGCTTGGTTGACGACAAGCTTATGTGACTATATTGTATTCAAGGGTTAGTTGATTTGTGGTTTGTTTTGAAAACTCAGTGCAGTAATGAGGTATTTGATAAAGGACACAGAGAAAGCAAATACAGGTATCTTGTGCTACTCCTAAGGTTTCCTTTCAAAACATGGTTTACAAGGGCACTACACTGGCTTACCAGGAAAAGACAGAACAAGTGTTGCCTGTTAGATTCCCAATAAATGACAGAGATCACCTGCTGCACAATCTCACTGGCATCAGCAGCTGCATTAATGCAAAGGCTGGAGGAGCAGAGCTGATACCTGCAGGTGAAGAGCTTTGTTTGCTACAGGAAAACCATGAACAAGCCTTGAGTCCAGGGAAGGCTAACACAAAGCATGTGCTCTCAGGGCCATGGTGGGGCATGGTGGGCAGAGAGCTTACCTGAGAAACCACCTCTGTCCAGAGGCAAAACATCAAGGGGAAGGGCAGTCCTGCAAACTGAGCTGCAGCATGGAAATAATGTACTTAAGCCAAGTGACAAAGTTACACTCACTCTTTGGAAACAACTGACTGACCAGACAGGAAATGTAGGGGTTTAATGCCTACAGCAAGTGGTAATTATTTAGAGATAGGAAGAAATAAAAGAGATTGAACCAAGGTTTCAGCTTCATCCTACAGAAACCCAACCTGTATCTGTGAACACGCTGTATCATACGGCAGTCACATAATCCAAATTTCACAATATGTGCCAGTAACTTACACATACCTCATTTCCCAAGTAAAGGTATTACTTTTTAGCCTGACAGCCCATACAACATCCATAAACCACATATCGTCTCTTCCTCCTGTCCTTCCACCATCTCCCTGGCAGCACACGCTCGCTACTTGGAACTGGGAAAGAAGATTTCCCAATCTCCCAGGTCCTCAGCACCCGAGCACACACAGCTCACCGCAACCCACCCTGTGCAGCGCAGGGGATCCGCGCCAGAGCTGAGAGCCGGGAGGGATCTGCTGCACGACAACGAGAAACAGCCAGCGGGCAGTAGAGGAGTTCTGGAGCGTTCCGGCAGCTCTCCCGCACCGCCCGAGGACATCCCGGGGACATCCTCGGGGACATCCCGGGGACATCCTCGGGCTCCCGCGGGTGCTGGCACCGCCCGCGCCGCCAGGCGGCGCCCTGGGCCCTCCGCGGGCACTGCGCGGCCGCCCCCTGGCGGCTGCGGCGGGCAAAGGCACCGCCCCCGACAGAGCGGGGAGGACGGACGGACGGACGGACGGACACACGGCCGGGGGACGGACGGACGGACACACGGCCGGGGGGACGGACGGACGGACGGA
>QUSF01000032.1:27486-38602 GCA_003676055.1 Chloebia gouldiae | reverse complement strand
GACGGACGGACGGACACACGGCCGGGGGGACGGACGGACGGACGGACACACGGCCGGACGGACACACGGCCGGGGGACGGACGGACACACGGACGGGGGACGGACGGCCGCGGGGACGGACGGGCGGACACGGCCGGGGGACGGACGGACGGACACGGCCGGGGGACGGACGGACGGACGGACACAGCGCTGGCCATCCCTGTGCCTCGAGCTGCTCTAAGGCCGCCGAGCCGCCCGTGCCCAAAGAGCTCTCCTGGAAAAATGAATTCCCTGCCACCCTTTCGGGAAGGCACTGCCACAGCCAAGGGACACCGGGATCGCCGTGCCAGGAGACAGCAAAGCTCCGCAGAGCTAAAGGTCAGCAGGACCTGGCTTCTGTGGTAGAGTCAGAGTTTACAGCTACTGGGAAGGAAAGCCCATCTACCAGCCCTGAGTTATTTCTTAACCCAAATGAAAAAAAAATACTGGGAGGTGTGAGTCTACACTCAGAACTAAATATCCATATTTCTTTCTAGACATTAAACACCAACAAATTATATTTCATCATTGATCTATTACTTCAATTTCTCTAAAGTAATTCTCCTTCCAATAAGTCATGGGATATACTTTGCAGTCCCACATTCTCAGCTACTTACTTTGACAAAACCCACAGTCCCTGACCTCTACACACACAGCTGGCAATAATCAGCTGGGAAAAACCTACATCCAAACCCTCTCTATTGCAAGTGGCAGGTTACTGCTCCAGCTCGAAGTGACAAACAGGAACCAGTTTAAATTATCCCATCTTAAGACCAGCATCTGCATTTTCTACATCTGGCAATAGTGACAGATGGGGAACAGATCAGAGTTTAAGTTCTTATCCCTGTTTAAGAAGGCACAAACACAGGGCTGTGAGGCTCCCCACTTACAAGTACTCAAAAATTTTACATCACCCCTAGCACAGCACCGGTTTTGTTTCAGCACAAATTGAGGAGACACAAAGGAACACAGACCTTGCAATAATCATTACATATGGCTGTTATTCAAGAAGTAGACACACACCAGCACAGCCTTCAGCCACACATACATGTTACATATCCAGCTTTGACACCCATCCAAAGCTCCCCAGTTTCACATGGATTGGCTGGCTCTGACCAGCTAACAGGCAGCCTGCTACACTGCATCACAGTGTTTGTAGAAAGGAGACAGGATAATTCCTGTTGAACTTGCAGTTTATTTTCTCTTTCAATGAAAAGAAAAAACCCAAAAAAATATTTCAAATGTACCTTCAGCAGGCTGGTGGCAGTCCTTCATTGGCCAAAATCCATGCAGCTGGAAGCATCACCTGAGGACAGCAGCTATCTAATTTATACCAGGCTGTTACCACACTGCAAGCCAATGAGAGGAGTCAGTGCCCACACACACAACTATGCTTCACCCTTTCTGTTCACAAGTAACAACAGTCCAGCATTTCAAAACTGGGTTTCAGGTGCAATGGGAGAGATTTCTCCCCACTCAGCTGATGTGAGGCACATTGCTGATGGGGTTTTTTTTTTGACCAAGTATTTGTTGAGGTGCTCTTACATGGTGAAAAGACTTATAGATGCACCCAATTTCTGCTATAATGACCAAACCTACTGCAGAGCAGCTGGGACACTTGGCCTGTTCTGTCACATCCCTTGTTATACGAAGACCTCAGCAGAGAACAGGCGGCTCTCTCCTCTAGGTAATTCCCATATTCCTGAAGTGCAGATCAAGCCTGGCAGGTTTTTCCTCCCTGTGCAAGAGAAGTGCCTAACAAGCTGCCTGGAACACAATGCCCTTCTGCTCAGTATGTTGTGACCTCTGTAAGGCAGGCACTACCCCAGCCTCACTGGGTGCCAAGGACACCCAGAGATGAAGGAAGCTGCACCACAAAAAGGACCTCTCTTCCTCCCTGGGCTGTTCCTGAGCTCCTGGACCATGTCACAGAGTATGCCTTGGGAACAGTCATCCTCCACAAGAGATCCCCCAGGAGCTAAAAGCTTCTCAGAGAGCTTCCCACAGAGAACAGAGTAAGTTCTTTCCCATTTAGAGCTTAGCAAGCACAATGAGCAATCAAGGCAGAGAGGTGCAATACTGGGTTAGCAGTGACACACACTGACTCACACCTTCTCAGTTCAGGCTCTCAGGACATTTTGTTACATCAGCTCCTTAAATGAAGACTTCCCATCTGATCAATGCCACCTATGGTTCCCACCTCAACCTGAAGTGCCATCGTCCTTTTTGTTTTCTCACAGTCCCAGGAGTCAACCCAGCAAAAATAACAAATAGCCAACTAAGTCCCCAAAAATTTCAAGCATCCCACATGACAGGTTCAGCAGGTTCCCCAGACCATCTCCACAGGTCCTTCCATTCGGGACTTGATTCCAAACCAACCGAAATCACAAGGGCCAGGCCTTGTGATACACAGCCCTAGCACTTCCTCCAATCCTTCTGAGCAACAAGTAAGTTTTATTAGTGGCACCATCCACTCCATATCTTATTTCCTATCACTGCCTAAAGGGAAAATGTTCCTGTTGTCTTGGAGTACACTGCTACCCCAAAGACAAACAAAAAGCCATTAAGAATTCAGAAGTAAAACAAGGCTCTGCCCTCAGCATGACACACCTTCAGAAATTATTTTGTAAGTTCATTTTACTACCAGACTTCATGGCTACAGATCAATCTATCAAAGAGATTGATAACAAATACACAGATGTAATCATGCTTTAGATGAGAATAAGCTACTACTAAGGACAAGAAAATTCCTCTGTGCTAACTGGGGAATAGATTTAAACAACACCCCAGATCCCACACAGACAAAGCCTTATAAATACAGATACTAAAGAGATTCCTGGAGCTAAAACAAAATACTCCTTAGCACAGATAAGGAAAATAATTCATCCAAACAGAAAATGTTCATGTCAGGTAAATCAGCAAGAAAACAAGCTCCTATCTATTCCAACAACCACCAACACATCTGATACAAGGGAAGATCTGACAGGGTTTGGGCCATCAGAAGCCTCACACCACACGTGAGAGACAGATAATTCCCACAGCAATTTGCTTTTATGGTATTTTCCTCATTGTCTACTGAAACATCATCAGAGTTATTCATGGTGCATGCAAAGCAAGGAGGCAGCCCTGACAGCAGAGCTCATGTGTGGCTGGATTCCAGCACAGGTGTGCTTTCCCCACCATCAGGAAACAAGCGCCAGCCACACAAAGGTTTTATTGTCAGACTTGTACCAATAAACTCTTGGATCGCTTTCTACAGAACTCACACCTTGCATTGCAGGCACATAAATTTTATTAGAGGAGATATCTGAGATTACTTGGGGAGACAGAGCTGATCAGCAGAACATCATCTCACCAACACGTGGATTGCACGAGAACCCCAGAGCAAACACTGAGACTCACACACAGCAATATCAACTAAAAAAAAATATACACCTTGCAACATTGTCACTCTGTTCTTTGTTATCTTCACGTGAACCATTCCTCAAGGCATGGTCACTCAGAGTATTTTCCTTATTCCTAAGTATATAAATATGTTAGTCTAGATGTTTATCACATTTCAGAATAACTGATCTCTTTTAAATGTGGGAGAAATTTAATGTCTCGAGATAAACCCTTTTGAAGAGATGCTGTTATTTTCACACAAGGAAGTTTCCTGTGTTAAGCCTGCTATTAGGGGTAGATTTAAGGCTAGCCTGCATTAATTCTGTTTGTTAAATCTGAAGGACTAATCACTAAATCTTTACACCTTCAGTCCAAGCAGTCCTCTCCCATCTTTCCCTCTGAAAGAACACTGAAATTATTTCCCTGAAAAACAGGAAAGATCCTCAAGTGGTGCTTCCACCTATTGCTTAAAACTATTCCCATCATCACAAAGTTGAGCAACATTTTAAATCTTCCTGTTATGATGCAACATAAAGGAAAGATGGCATCCATTATTCATGTTTTCTGAGCGCAACCCAGTGTTAAAAAGCCCTTTGTAGATAAACCCACTCTGTATACCAGGGACTCCAAACTATTTACATGAGGGGGCCTGTGCTTGTAAGAAACGCAGAAGGAGGACACCAAAACACCCAGCATTTGCACAAATTGCCTATTTAGAGTCACATGTCCAGAGGTTAAGTGAAAATCCCGGGTTTCCCTGAGGAGAGTGATTCCTGCACACTGTTCTGGTAGACCCTGGTGTTGTTACTACAGCAACAGCGCGGGCAGCCCGGCACAGCCCCTGCACAGTGGGCACACCCCCGGACAGTGCCCACATCCCTGCAAGGTGACACAGCAGCAGGGCCACCGCACTCACCTGCCAGCCTGGTTTAACCACCAGAAACAAAGGCTGTAGTGCTTGAAAGAGAAGGGAACACAAAAACACACCTGCATCCATGCGGATGTCTGTGCCTCTTGAAGCTGCTGAGAAGCAATCTGTGCTAGGCAGTGTGAAAGTGCCTCTATCACCTCAGAGCTCTCTATTCCTTTTCAATCACCAAGCATATTAGAAAAGCTCCCCATTTCCGAGTTTCAGTGTGCAGGTATGAGTAGTAATGTAATTAAAGGGAGCACAGGGAAGGCACTGACAGTTTTAAGTACAACAGACAGCCCTTATCCAGGCTGACAGGCTTATGAATTATGCTCAGCTACTTTTATATTAGATATTTTAACACTTCTGGTGTATACACATCCTCTCTCCTGTCACTCAGCTAGGATCCTATGAATCCCACTTGCTCATAACAGTAGGTTTAGGCTGCTAAATAATAATAAAAAAAGATAAAACAAGGGCAGCTGCCATCTCAGAGTAGAATTAAAACACTTTATGCCACCTTTAAAACCAAATTCTATCAACTGACTTCAGAAGTACAATTCTACAAGAGCTGTCACTTCAAAGGAAAACATCTGTAAAAACTTACCACATGAGTTAGGGGAGTTGTCTGACGAGATGAAAATGGAGCATATGCTGACAACAAAGAGTACACAAAATTTGCATGCGATTTAAATGCATGAAGTACACCAAATTAATTTTTTAAAAACCTTTAAGGCTTCAGGACAGAGCTACCTATCAGATAGCAGCACTTTAAAAGACAAGAGATAAGAGAGCTTGGGAAACACCACGCGGGGTTTGGGGTGTGAAATACTGGATGACTGATGGGGAGCTCAGAGGGGAAAAGGCAAGAAGGAAAACAGCCACGGGGCTGGGTGACAACCCTCGGAGGTGCAGAGTGAATCTGTGAGTCACCAGCACTTAACAGAAGCTGAAGCCATGTGAACGCCTGGAAAAGGGCACAGGGAGACAAGAGCGAGACAAGGTCAAACCAGGGGAGGAGGAGGAAACGCTGGACCAGGAGCAGGGAAGAACATCACCAAAGAAAGAACAGCTCACTGGAAGCAGCAGTGACTGTGCAGAGAGGTCCTGCAGAACAGGAAAAAAAACAGAGACCTGCAAACATTTCAGTGACATCAAAAACAGGTAATTAGAGAGAAGCACCCAAAGCAGCCCTGGGACAGCAGAGGCTGAGGGAGAGGAGGGACAACCTCACCTTGTGAGAGGGACGAGACCTCACTGAAAGGCAGAACAAATTTTTAAAAGGGGGACAAGAGTTAAAGGTCCAGCAGAGGATAGTCCAGCCTACCTTAAAAAACAGGTAGGTCACTGAGGGAAAAGCCCATGGCAATGGAAGCAAGAACAAAGAGAAATGGGCCCAAAGTCCTCTCAGTTACACTTGGGTTCCTGCATGTCCCACAGCAACAGTAAAGCAGGGTTTGTGAAAGTAAGGAATAAATCCGTCTGGAAAGGCAGCATGGAAAACTGACACTGACATAGGAGGAAAACAACTCACAGCATATGCGACGCCAGCTGCTGCTGGAAATATTCTTAAGCTCTGTGAAAAAGGAGGGTATTCATCCAAATAAAAATACAAGCAAACCAGAGCAAAGCTTCTCAGAAGCTACCAGTGACAAAATTTATAATAAAAGCAAAAATTCATCTTAATTTGGCAAACTGCAATGAAGTCAGGTAGTCTAAACAGCACTGAAGAGGAAAAAATACAGGCCAGACACACAGATCTAAATCACAGTGAATCTCAGTATTCAGAGCCTCCAGGGCAGATTTCTCATTTTCTGTGCATTTTGCAAGTAGACCTAGATGGCCTATCAGCTTCCTGAGACTAACAGGATCAATGTGCAAATGAGGAAGCCTAATAAGAGTAATAAAATTATGACAGCCAAAATAATCAGATTTACAGAATGCAGACAGGCTAAACAGCACAAATGCTACACATTAAACTCTTGCAAGGGAAAACATTCACCGAGTGAGGCTCCAGCATAATGTTCTTCTCTTTAAAACAAACAAACAAACAAAAAAAGCAGCCCACCTGAGTTATCTTTGTATTTTGAAAATAACTTTGGTTCAGCACAAGTGTATCCCTAGAGAAAACACAAAAAACTATTCAGGTGCACAGAAGGCCACACTCCATCACAAACAGCATAAGGGACAGCCTTTGGCACCAGAATGTGTAAAAACACATTCCAAAAATCTAAATATCAATTGAAAGCCAAGAAGGATACAAAAATAGAAAACAAAGCAAGGGAATCAGAAGCAAATGAGCCCAGCAGCCCTCACACTCACCACCTCCAGAGAAACACCAGCTGTCCAGGACTGCTGGCTGGCTCCAGACACCCCACCCTGGGAGTGAAGATGTGCCCTACCAATGCTCCCAGGACACCCAAAGCTTTGAGCCGGTCCCATCAGACCCGGGACTAACACCAGACGAGCCCAAATCCCTGGAACTGGCTCAGCCTGGGGAGGAAAAATCAGCTAAAACCCAAAGACATAAATCTGTGGGAGATATTTCTTCCAGAACTGCTAGGATTTTTAAGCTCAGGGAAAAATAAAGAGGAATCTGTAAGATTGATCTCCCACCAAAAATAAGTAATGACTTCAGCAGTAACAGGGCTGCTCCCCCATCAGTCCACCTCTCACAAGCTATCTGACATTTTCTAATTACAAGAGGTCATGAACCCTGAAATCTCCTCATTGTTTTGGGGAAACCAGTTTCACATGGGTAGCAGAAAAAAATACAAAGCTTTTTTTCCCCCCCTCCATAATGCAGATGGTAAATGCTGCACAGCTCAAGGATATCAACAGGGTTCCCATGAATAACAAAAGTCTCTTATTATTAACCAACAACATCAATTAGATTTCCAAGGATATATGACCATAAATGAAAACTTAAAAGGAAGGAAAAGCCAGCCTTAAATCCAAAGAGTGTCAGTGATCATTGGTCAGAAGCAGTTTCAGACCACTTATGGTGGTTGTGAAGTCCAAAGAGGGGATGTAATCATATAGAAGTTTTTAGGTACAACAAATCACCACAAATATTTTATCTTTGCACATTTTAATTTAAACTATCCACTGGCAAACCGTACCCAACCCAGACATGAGGATTTCTTGCTGCTTAGGGAAACCTCCCCATTTAGGCACCTAAAACATGCAGGATGAAACGGAGCCTCTGCAGCGCCAGCTCAGAGCCAGGCAGCTCACCAGGAGAAATCCCTCACGTGGGAACCCACTGCCAGAGAAGCAGCACCACGAGTGGCTTTTCCCAGCCAGGCAGGAATAGCACGTCCCAGCCTTTTTTAGGCACGTCCCAGCCTTTTTTAGGCACGTCCCAGCCATTTTTAGGTGTCACTCTGGTGGCAGGCGTGGAACCCGCAGCAGGTCCAGGGCTGTCGTGAGGCTCTCCTCTGCTCAGAGAACAGTGCCAGGAGCCTGGATCACACAGCTCCCCTGGCAGTGCCCAGCTCAACATGGGTGAAGCCAGCTCCACACAAAGACAGGGTGCCATACAGAAACAGAAGGAAATGCTTTTAAAATAGCTACTCAGGAAGGAGTCCGGGCAACTCTAGCTCACCTTCAGAGTCAAAAAGAGGCAAGAACTCAAAACCCTATACACCTATTTTTATTTTTTCCTACATTTTTCTACTCGTGCATGGCCTGTAAACAATATAGTAGCATACTGAATCACCTGGAAACTAATGCCATGCAGGTATTTCAGATATCCAGTGCAGAAATTACAGCTTTAAATTCCATGTTCCAATGTAGCAGGCACATAGTTTTTACATAAGAGCGCCCATAACAAATCCATTCCATTTTATTAAAAAAACATTTGCAAAACATCCTTTTTATCCATCACATGGATACAAGTCAGTTGCAATTAATAGACTCATCATCTGTGTTCATGGCAGCTCAGGACTTCAGGATTAATTCCAGAGCATTACTTCAGACCCTTAAATGTTGCAGACACCAACAACTGAGACAGCCCCTCATGCAGCAGCTTCTCAAATGAGAGATAAGTTTGGCAGAATCAAAACACAACCCTAAAGGCACCTAAAACTGCACTGTTGTAATAGCACAGGTAAGTTGACACGTTTTATTCAAAAAACCCCAAGTATTATTTCTCTTGGCACAGACACAAATTCATAGGCTCAGCACATCAGAGTGATTTTGGCGAAGAGAATATTAGATATTAGAGATATTAGAGCACCTTCCAGTGCCTAAAGGGGCTCCCAGAGAGCTGCAGAGGGCCTTTTGACAAGGCATGGAGTGGCAGGACAAGGGGGAACAGCTTTAAACTGCCAGAGGGCAGGGCTAGATGGGATATTAGGAATAAATTCTTCCCGGTGAGGCTGGGGAGACCCTGGCACAGAGAAGCTGTGGCTGCCCCACCCCTGGAAATGTCCAAGGCCAGGTGGGATGGGACCTCAGCAGCCTGGGATAGTGGAAGGTGTCCCTGTCCATGGCAGGGGGTGGAACTGGATGAACTTTAAGGTCCCTTCCAACCCAAACCATCCTGTGATTTTGCTTCCCCAGGTCAGCACCTCAGCAGGTAACAGGTACAGTACGTCTGGAGATTAGGATTCATAATCAGTGAGTGATTACAAAACTTGGGCCCAGGTCTTGGCAGGCACCCAGGAACAAGCCTGGTTTAGAGGGCACCCCGGCCCCACGCTGGAGCCTTGTCAGAGCACCGCAGGCCAGAGCTGCCCCCTGATCCTCTGCACAACCAAACCATGCCCCAAACCAACCCAACACTGCTGGAAATAACAACCTGTGTGAAGCAACATGGGACTCTCCTGCAGCCCCACTTTAAATGCCTGGCAAAAATCTAGTGAAATCAGGAATCAACCTAAATTACTTAATTTTAGACACTGGAGAGCCCAACTAGACAGTCTAGGGAGTTTGGAGTTGATTATTCTCTTTTACTGCTTTTCACAATTTAATTACTTAACCTCCTATGGTCTCAGACACCACAAGCCAAGCACTTTGCCTGTGAGAAAAGGTTAACAGACTAATTATTTCTCTTATAATGGGCAAAGATGGCTTCTGGGGAAAACTGTTGCAGACCCAAAGAACGCTGCACTTCTCAGGCTCACAGTTGGTGCCTCCTCACTTGTATTTTAACAATTTTTACCCTTTCTACTACACTGACCTTGTGACTCTTCCCAAGAAGCTCCACCCAGGGTGTGGGGCCACAAGCTTACAGCATATTCAACAACTTAAAGCAAACAAAAAAAAAAGAAAAACAGAACAAAGCCTATAGAGTGGGAAGGTGGGAATACTCCACCAGGTCATTTCTTTCAGAAGGTCGAAGCATTCCCCAAATATGTGATCTTTTCCAGCACTTCAAGTCTAATATTTATATTTATCTCAAGGGAAAATCTGTGGGCATCATACGCAGAGAGGTTAAGCCCCAAGGAAACCATGCAAGTCCAGTGAGCCATTCAGAACACATCCATAGTGCTTCACCAGCAATTAAATACTGTCCACAAGTTGGATTTACCAAATCTCTTACTCATAAGAGCAGAAGGAACACTGACGCAATCAAATTGAGAAAAATATTGTTGCAACCAGGCTTATTTTTTTAATTGGATGGATGATACATTAAAAAAATGAAGTGTTACAATCACTCAATTCAACAACATCCTGCTATTGGTAAGGCTTATATTTATGAATCAGTACACTTTCATAACAAAATGTCCTATTTCATAGCAGATTCTTCCTTTGAATGACCTCAAGAAAGTTCTGAAACCAAATCCTCCCCAAAATGCTCTCAGCTTTGGGTCCTCATCCCGCACAGCTATCCCTACATGAATGCTCTCATTAGATAATGCACTGATTTAAAAGGACTGGCATCTTATGTAAATGGATGTTATTGCCTTTAATTGCAGCCATAATTATGGGAGTGCCTCGGAACTGAGTAAGGTCACATTAAGCAAACTTATTGGAAACTTTGCAAACTGCTCTGCAACACGCTGGACGAGCACCAGGAGTCCCACAACAGGCATTTATTCAATCCCATCTTCAGCTCTACACAAAGCACTACAAAATCAATAATGTATTTATGGGATTGCTCCAAGTTATAGCTGGTTTAGTATGCTTTTGCCTCAAATGAACTAATTTCTCTGGCATTTGCCAATATAAAAAGTTTAATTTAGAATTAATGTCATTAAAGATTGAAAAATCTTAAAGAGTTTTCAAGTTTCTTCAGTATTAATGTCTTTCTTTTTCCTCCTCACATCTCAGAGCACCACAGAGCACCACAAGAATGAGCCAGGGGTTGACAAGAGCAGCAAGGGCAGTATGCAACTCCCCTGGCACAGCCAACAAATCCCTGCTCGTGGAAGACACCGGCACAAGCATGGTGGGAATGACCAAAGGGGCAGCGAAGGGGTTTTTGTTCAGCCACAGAGCAATGGCCATCAGCACCTTTCAACAGCTGAATGGGGGTCCCCCTGCTAGCCCGAGAGGTTCTGAAAGCCCAGCCTGGCTGCAAGCCCTCTCCATGCCCTGGGGTGGTGTCTGGCCCGAGGAAGCAGGCAGCTGCCCACTGTAAGGCTGGCAGAAGCAAAGGGATGGCTGTAAACAAGAGCAAGCCTGTGACTCACTGGGCAGGAGCCACAAGGCACCCTGCACCCAGTGACACCCAGTTCTGAGTGGCACCGGGCAGCTCGGGGTCCTGGTCCCGTTACCAAACCCGAGTGCAACACCCTCCCTGCCACAGCCATCCCTGCCATGTCCATCCCTGCCACAGCCATCCCTGCCACATCC
>QUSF01000032.1:0-27476 GCA_003676055.1 Chloebia gouldiae | reverse complement strand
ACATCCATCCCTGCCACATTCATCCCTGCCACGTCCATCCCTGCCACGTCCATCCCTGCCACATCCATCCCTGCCACAGCCATCCCTGCCACGTCCATCCCGGCCTCCCCGTCCTGCCCCACGGCAGCAGTGCTGCCCGGCTCATCTTCCAGCCTACATCCTAGGAAGTGGGGAAGTTATATCCAAACATAACCATGACTAAGGCTACGGGCAAAAGTTTTGGCGCACTTGCATCACAGCTGTCACCCTGTATTACACAAAGTGCCTGACAAACACGCCAGACCTCGGGCCCCAGGGAGAGCCAGCCCTTTCCAAGGAAGGCCCCAACGAGCCAGCACCAAATCTCACGAAGGAAGATAAAAAAGGTGCAGATTATGTGCTTTTTATGGAGCTGCCCTTAGGAACAAGGGAAGAAGAGCTAACCAGTTAGATCAGTATTTGCCAAAGCACTGCTTTTACACCTTTCCTCGGCAAATGGAGAGCACCAAGGCTTGGAGGAGTGATGTAAACCCGCCTTCCTACAGACAGTTGGAAAAAAAAAAGTCCATCACAGCACAGCAATCTCCAAAAATAACTCGACAAGCAAACAGCTGCTGCTACACTACGATTCCCTCTTTCCACACCACATCTCCCAACCCTTCCTTCACCCAGGGCTGTTCCAGCAGAAGCCGCAATTCCCAATTCCCAGCGGCCGAGCTTTCCGAGATGCCGAGCACCCTCGCTCCTCGGCGGAGCCGGGAGGGAAAATCCCGACCAGGGCTCCAGGAAAACACCCCCTTCCCCGCTCAGCCGTGCCCCGACCGCGCGCGGGTCGCTCGGGAGAAGCGGCGGCGCGGCCCCGCTCCCGCGGGGGTCCCGGGGCTCCCGGGGGTCCCGGGGGTCCCGGGGGTCCTACCTCGGCAGCGCCGGCCCTGCGGGCAGCGGCCGCGGCGGCGGCAGCCCCACATGGGCGGCGGGCTGGGCTCCGCTCCGGCGGAGGCTGGCACGGAGCGCAGGGCCGCGGGGAGCCCCGCGGAGCTGCCCGCGGGTGTGCGCGCCCCGCGCGGGGCGGGGCGGGCGGGAGGGACCGGCCCCGGGCAGCCCCCGCCCCGCCGGGAGCCCCCGCTCCGCCCCGCAGCCCGCGGGGTGCGGAGGGCTTTGGGGGAGCGGCTCCCGCGCCTCTGTGCGGGCACGGCCGCGGAACCTCCGCACCGCACCCCCGCACCCCTTCACCGCACCGCTGCCCCCTTCACCGCTGCCCCCGCACCGCTGCGCGCCCCATCGCCCGCTCCCTGCCGGACCGCGGCCGTCCCTCCGCTGTCTGCTCCCCTGTGCTTCGTGTTTCGTTAAAGCGAGCCGAAATTTCAAATAAACAAATTGTTAAGTAAAAAATCAAGTGGACGTGAGGGAGGTGGGGCGGCTGAAGCCATTTTGGAGAGCCGGGTGTGAATGCAGCGGGGCAGGGGCCGGCCGGGGCCATGGAGCTCCGCGCAGCAGCGAGCGCTCGGCCCGGCTCGGCTGCCCCAGCGCTGACCCAGCCGGGCTCACCCCGCCGGCAGCGCCCGGGCCAGGAGAGGAGCCAGGCCGGGATCCCCCTCCCAGGAGCCGGAGCGGGCCCGGCGCAGCCAGGCTGGGCACATGCAGGCTCTACGTGCGCTCAGGGCGCAGCCGCCCACCCGCTCCGGGCTGCGGATTGCGCTGCCCTTGCCCTACAGCATCCCTGAGGACACACACAGCATTCCTCCTGACACAAGCTTGAGCTTAATGACAAAAATCCTCTAGGTCTTTATACCATCCTTGGGGTGATACTGAAGTGCGTTTGTTATTTTGTTCAGGTTGGGACACGTTATTTTTGTGGTTGCCTTTCCTCACGGCTTTGTAATTTTGTCAGGCTGTCCCCCCGAGGCATGAGCGAAATGGGTGTGTGTAGAAGCTTCAGAGCTGTTATCACACTGAGTGTCCTGCACTGGGGTGAGGAGCTGGAGAGGCAGCACGGTGCTCAGGAGAGTTATCTGACTGCAGTGCCTTTGGCCTGCACAGATAGGCAAACACAAGTGTGGGGAGGGGGAAACACCACTGCCGAGGAGAGAGGGGCCAAACAGAAAATGAAGGAAGATTAAGGAAGCATCAGTCTAAAGTCACTGATGAAAAATGTGAAAAATCAGTAATAATTCCCCTTTTAAGATGAAAGTGGTCAACATAAGCAATGGAGTTACTTTTTTTTTTTGGTTTTGCGTAAAATTCACATGCAAATTTTCTTTACCTTGTTAGGATGTCTTTTCATTTGCCTGCACCACTCCATCCTGCATCCCAAGTTGTCTCCAAGTTTAGTTAGAGTAAACTTTGTTTTCTGTCTGGGCAGCTGGTTTCAGACCCCCACTGGCAACATCAGCATTATAACTATGTTGGCTCTGCTTGGACATCACTTGATGCTTTAAAACTTCAGTTAATAAAGTACAACTTCTGAATTGCTTATAGAAATTAAACCACATGAAAAAAAGAGTGGTTTGTTGGTGTGGGTTTTTTAGACAAGGAGTATTGCATGCTTATTTGCAGGTGGTGATGTCTGCTGCAATGAGGAAACTCGGCAGGATGCCAGGTATCCCTTCCTTCACGTGTGTGTGGGGTGACTCAGAGCAAGCACTGGGTTACTTTGGTCTGAGACCAGACCCTACTGCTTCTCCAATGCTAGGCTGTCACAGCTGAGGGCAAACACGAGAGAAAAGCGTATCACTGTTGGTGCAGTGCTGGGGAAAATTCCTTTTCTTCTGGGGAACTGTCAAAGATCCAGCTCTTTGTGCAGCCCCTAGAGCTGAACGGCTTCTGGAGGTGCCATAGTGCAGGTGTGGGGTCTGTGGAGGTGGAAGTCACCTGTGTCACCTTCTGGACAGTGCTTAATCCTTATTAACTCTCTGTGATTTCATCTGGAGTATTAAGGACTACTTTGTTTTATCTTCTAAGGACTCAAGTGACTTTACATAACTGTGGCCTTTTCAATATTAGCAACCTTCGTTGTCCACTGCAAAGGGCATGAAGGAGGGGGATGATGTGTGGGTACTCAGAGTCACCATGTCCCTGTGCTGTTCTGGAGCAGAGCATTTGTCACTGACACAGGTGGCACAGCTCAAAACTGGGTTAACTCTGCTTTTGGTCACTGACTGCTTCCAGCTTGAAGCAAGGGCCACTGGAGTTGTTTGAGAATTTCTCTGAAAGAAATACCATACAATTCTGAGCCCTGGGATAGGAGAGAGGCCCTTTGTTTCATCTGCTCTCCCCATGAAACATCTCTTAGTCACAGTTTCTCGGCTTAGTGAAACCTTATCCCTATGTTTTATTAATTTTTTTTTTAAGCTGGTATGAAGCAGCAGGTAGTGAGGCACGGCCAGAAATGGAGCTCAGGGGGCTGAGCACTGCAGCAGCTCACCCTCCTGTCCTTGGCCATAAAAACAAAGAAAATCCAACAAAACCACCCATCTGCAAGGATTCCTTACTGCTTGATGTTGGTGAAAAGGTTCAGAGTGAGCCCCTGTCCCACTGGGCAGCGAGATGTGGCTCAGTGTCAGCCAGAAACCTCCACTCCTGGCAGAACAAAAGGTCCTGAGCAGCAGCAGTGAAGCAGCCTGTAACCCTGCCCTGCTGCTGGGCAGAGCCTCACGGGGCATCAAACAGCTCTTTCTGTGCTTTTTCTCTTCTGCTTAACCATGTTTATCCTCCTCCACAGCATTTTTCCCAAGGTGGGAAGACACACCTTGGCCTTTGTGTGCAGCACCTGCCTCCCACACAAGCTGTACTGCAGGGTCCTAACTGTGCAGAGGGCTTCAGTGTTCTTAAAAACAAAGCACATTAAATCACTGATAAACCAGTGCAAGTATTAGCAGCAAAACTTGCTAGAAATCTTGGGTTCTGCTCAAGATCTGTGTAGCCAACCACTAATGAAGTTGTTGAGATTTTGTCCAAACTGGTGAGGTGAAGTTAATTTGGCAAGTGGTACTAGGAACAGATTCATGAGGGGGAAAAAAATAAATCTGATAATTCATTTGCATTTAGGAGAACTCAGCAGGAGAGAAGAGTGTTCAAGGTAAATACTCACAGTTTCTGCCTGGGATGTTTGACCCTTGCTTGTGCCTGGATAAACTGAACAAGCAGTTCAACAAGTTATCCATTTGGAAAATGTTTGACTTAGTCCTGTGCCTTTCTTGAAGATAATTAAATTGGAAAAATTGCTGCACTTACAGGCTTTGGAAAATATTATTCCCTACATGTGGCTTTGTGGTTTCAAAGAACTGAAGAGAAGGCCACAAAAATACATTTTTTCCTTCAGCTGCTTGGCAAGGGAAATCATCTGATGGGGCTTATCAGAGCAACATGTCTGGGGCAGGCCTGGACTGCCTGGGGACACCAATCCTATTGACTGTGTTTTTCACAGGTCACGTTCCTCCTCCTCTAATGTGAGCCAATAATTTTTACCTCTGGATGACAATAATTTAAAGATGAGTAAATCAACTGGATTTTTGTTCGTCAGCTTCACTGTAAGGTTTAAGCTGTTGGGTGCTTTGTTAAATTCCTTGGAAATTGGCCACATGCAGGATTGCACTGCATTCACTTCAGCCAGATAAAACAATTCTTTCTTAAAGATATATTTGTAATCTTTACCCAAATTGTAAGTGTGCAGGAGAAGAATAAAAGGAAGAAACCAACAGGTGAACTAGCAAGCAAAAGTTAATACAATTATTCATGTAGTCACCTTGTATCTGAACTGCTTCTTTTGTCTAGACTGTAAGATCTTAAAAAATCAGGTGTATCCTTTTCCTGAAGCATTGGAGCATGTTAAGGTACCCCAAGACTGGAGACTTACGATGTTTGGGAAGCCTTATCTTTTTGGGTGGGAACCTCATCTCCAGTCTGGTCAGACCCCAAGAGCTTGCCTGGCCTTTCTCAGGCTCTTTGGAAGAGGCAGATCTTGTTATTGTGCATTGCTGGAGTGCTTGTTGTGCTATTTTTACACTGCTCAGTTTTTGTATGTGCAGCTGTAGTCAAGTGTTGCTTCTTGATCCCAGACAACTGAGATTTTCCATAACCTTTGACTAAGAAAAAATGTATCTTTAATCACAGCTCCCCTTCACAACAGGCAGCATGTAAGAAGATTATATAAATATTATATTAAGCACATTTTTGGCAAATTGCTTGCATTGGTGTTGCATTTCTTTCCACCAGTGTCTGGGTGATAGAAAAAATAAAGTATGAGCTTGGGCCATAATGGAAATGAATACTCTGGTGTGTGTCTCTTCTAATTTGAGGATTCCTCATCAATTAACTGCCTTGTTAAAATAACTCTGACATCAATTTATCTACCAAGAGCCTAGATCAGGGCATTTTAAAGATTAATCCCCTTACTCTTGGTTATTGGTAGGTATTTTGTGATAAACCGGCATAGGTAGAAATAATTTTTCCTTGCTTAGAAAACAAAGATAAGGTGCTTTTTTTTTTTTTTTTTTTTTAAGCTGATAGAAAATTAGCATTCATACTATGCCTTCTAGTCGTAACTGAAGTGGAAAAGGTTTCATGACCCTTCTGACCAACATCCTGAAGATTAGCTTCAAGTACATTTTGGTGGCAATTCTTCTTGGGCTTACCTGGTTTCAGACACTGGTGGGACACTGATGACAGATTTTCAAGTTACTTCATTCAATCTGAATGCAATTACTAATTCAACAAATTCTATGAGTGTATGAACAAGTGTTAATCCATGAAATAAAAAGCAACATATGTGTTTGTCCACATGAATAAACGCAACATGGATTTATGACAGCGAAGCTGTTTCATTCAGCTAATTTTGGTAGAGTGGCAGAGGTGCAGAGAGGAAAGGGTACCTTTGGAGGGCTCTTCTGTCCTAGGTCAGTGACTATGAAGTATCACTTGAGCCCCAGAAGCTGATTTATGCAGCCAGGGAGAGCAGACCCACACTCAAGGGTCACCACCTCCACTATTTGATAAAAGGAAAGTAAGATTCAACAGAGACCACTCTCTTTCCCAGCTGCCTCGAAGACAAGGAAGCAAGCACCTACCTGTGTGTTTACTCTGCTGATGATTTGCACAGCACACACTCCCCAGGGCATGCTGGGTGCTTGTGGTCAGACATCCAGGGTGGTTCTGCATCGGGCACCGTGGAGCAGTGAGAGATTCACGCTGCCTGCACCACTGCCCTGGCTGGGCTGGATGCTGCCAGTTATCCATGGCCTCTTACTCGCCTTACAGATTTGTTGCTATGGTGAGAGAAGCCAAGCCTTAAATATTGAACTCCCTTCCTGTTAGTTCAGCTGGTATCTGCTGTGTGCAGGTATCACTTGGTGTGTATTAAAACAAATAAGATAATAAAGAAGATATGCTTTGCACTGTGGGCAGGTTCTGCCTCCAAATTTTGGGTTGTTTTTTTGGTTTTCCCCCTGCTTCAGTTCTAACTTGGTTTGTTTTTGCTGAAACTAACCTTGAACTCTGCCCAACAGCACAGAGGATTACAACTGTTTATGTCTTAATTGGGGAATAGGACCAGTAACCTGTCAAATCAAATTTTTCCTCTTGAGAAGTTACAGTCAAATGCAGGACAGTTCCCACAAAATGTTTTGCTATATTATTTGGTGTTTGCTTGAAGTCTGCACCAGCAGATTAGAGCAGGGTTTGGAGCACTATATGGCTTTGTGCTTAACATGTTACTGGAAGAAAATGAGTTTATAAGGTGTTTTATACAGTGCAAGCCAGCGGCTTCCCTGGAAGCACTCCCAGGGCCTCACTCTGACCCTCCTCGGGCTGTTGATAACGCTCCTGCTGATTTACTAATGCCAGCACAGGACACTGATCAGCCTGTTTTAAAGCCCCAGGGTGGAAAATAACTAGGAGGGAAGCTGCTGCCAAATCAGAGCTGCGGAGATGCTGCAAATAGGACAAGTGATCTGCCCCTGACAGTCCCAGCAGCAGTGAAAAACACAAACTGGACTTTTCTCAAGCAGAAAACTGGACTTTTCTCAAGCCGAAGCCCTTGCACCCCACACAGCAGCCCTGCCTAAGGCTGGCCTGGAGCACTCCAGAAGGAGCTGCTGCTGCGCCCACATTCTTGTGGTGAAAGTCCTGCTCTGCTGCCCAGCCCCAGGAATGGCAGATTTAAAAAGTTCTGGAACAAAGCAGGACACGTTCTCAAGCGCAGAGGCATTTTTATTTGGAGAACATAAAGCAAGGTCTGCTGTGTGTGCTGGATGTTTAAACACTCGCTGGGAGACCACAAACGGTGCTTCGGGGCTTACTTTTGTTTTTTTTTCAAGTAACTTCTGAAATTGCAATCTGATGAATCAGAGGAATGAACGCTGATATTCCTCCTAGTTCTCAGAAACAAGGGATGTCAGGTCCAGGGCAGTAGCAGAGTCCATGGCCCCTGAAGGCCACTGCAGATCTTTCTAAAATACGGTTTGTTTTTTATAAATCTTTTCACATCTTTTCTAGAAATACCTGAGCAAGGGAAAAGGTTTGGAGTGGGTGATTTTCAAACAAAACAGAGATACAGAGATACAAAGACATTGTAAGAAAGAGCCATTTTTTCTTTAGGTAGCTGGTAGCTTGAAAATTTTGTGTTCAAGTCAGTGTTGCTCCGAGTGACACTGAGGGGGGGTTGGGAAACAGAGTCTTGCATTCAAGCTCTGGAAATTATTTCTGTAGGAGCTGATGTTTGACTTTTGAAACAATAATCAGAAGTGAACTTTGACATTGCACGTGGAAAAGAAGTGGCAGTTTTAGTTAAAAGCATAAACAGGAGAGCAGTGAAGCCTTGTGAACACCTTCAGTGCTACTGGCATATGGAGGGGGTGCTTTGTTCAAAGCCACTGCTGCTCTGGGTAGTCCCTCAAGCTGCTCAAGTGTCATTGGAGGCAGTTTATGTGCTGCTGCCTCCTCCTCCTCCTTCTCCTGGTCTCATGTTTCTCTGAGGTACCTCTGAGTCCCTTTAGCTGCTCCTGCTGGGTGAGCCACTCACCTGGAAGCTTTGGGCACGGCAGAGCAGTGTGTGTTTGGGAGGTAGGGGGGCTTCCTGCAACTGCAGCCAAAGAGAGTGACCAAAACCTGCCCGGGGCTGGCAGAGCACCCAGCCCTCCTCTCTGCCTTGGAGCTGCCGTGTGTTTGCTCGCCCACGGAGCAGCCTGAGCTCTGAGTGACCAGCCCTGTGTGCCACAAGCCTCCGCTGCAATGCAAACGGAAGAAAGGGCATTTTAAAGATTCTCATGCCATGTCTTTAATTTCAAGACATACAGTTGCTGTGATCTGCTTTTGGGAAGGATTTATTTCTTCCAAGACAGGTTTGTACTTGAATATCAGGAGAAGCTCAGCATCCAGCTGGAAGAGATGCAGAAGTGGTCTGGAAGGACCTGCTTCACATATTCCCAATTTTATTTTTATGGCTTCAGTCCAGATCTTTGGATGAAGTGAAATACAGCAGCAAATGATAGCTAATAGGGGCCTAAAACAACTTCTGGAGTCTCAAAATACATCACCTCCTTGGTCATCTAACCATAGGTGTGGGCTGTTAATCCAAGACAAAACTGAAAACAATGTCTTAGTGTCAGACTAAACTGATT
The DNA here is from genome assembly GCA_003676055.1 of Chloebia gouldiae. Lineage (NCBI taxonomy): Eukaryota > Metazoa > Chordata > Aves > Passeriformes > Passeridae > Chloebia > Chloebia gouldiae. The sequence goes on along the minus strand of QUSF01000032.1, from coordinate 18,882 downwards.
TTTAACAACATGGGAAATATCTCTCTATACAGATTCTGAGTTTTTTAGTCAGAGAAACAAGGCAGATGAGAACTTTTCTTATAACGCAAATACAGGCCACTGATTTCTTGTTTGTATCTGAAAAGCCTGTGAACTGCTTGGAAGGGCTTCCTTCCATCTGTTTTATGCAAAACTTAATCTACACCTTACCCTTCAGCTGAACTACTCATGTTCTGGTTATATCAGAGCATTTAAAGCCTCCTCACTACAAGTATCTTCATTCTGAATTGTAAAATTATCATTCTATCTTCAGAGCACTTAGAAGTTCGATTCTATCTGTTTGGGATAGTTAACTATGGTAAATACTTTGGATTATTTGTGGAGATATGAGGCTTAAGGATTGCAGACAAAAAATAATGAGCCACTGAAATGAAAAACCTGGTAATATAAGAACAGTTCTAAGTGACAGTCTTCCCTCACTTCTTAGAGCAGCACGTGGAAAAAGCCTAGAAATTGATTTAGTGTGAAGCCTGTAATGCAGTGGACAAGCAAGCTCTGCACACAGCAGGTTTGTCAGTCACCCAGAGCATGGAAAAAGGAGCTGCTGTGACAACACCGTGAGCACATCCCACGAGAGGCAGAAATGTGACCCCCACAAAGGCCGTGCCTGGATTGCTGCTGGCTGCTCTCCAGCACACCCCAGCCGAGCATGGGCTGGCTCCAGCAGGCTGGGTTTGCACAGCTCCCCACATGGACAGGTTTTCAGACCTGGAAAAAACAACCCAGCAGATGTTCAGTGCTTCCACATTGTCTGCTGGCACCACATGCAGTGCCTTTCTAGTCTCCATTCCTCAGAGTCTGGAGCAAGACGAGCTAAATTACATGAAATCCAGTGTCTTGGGTGGTTTTAGATACAGTGTGAGGGCCAAGGACAGAAGAGCTACAATAAGCAGGATGAATAAAGCAAATCCTCTTACATTCAAAGCTATTATTTGAAAGTGGCAAACTGCATTCATGCCTAAGTTTGCATTATTTCAATAACAAGAAAATGAGCTATTTCAAGAAATAAGGGGAGTCTGTCACTTCCCAGCCTTACTTTTCTTTAAGAAAAGCCACAAACTCACACCTGGAGACAGGGTTTCCGCAAGGCTTCAGTGGCTTTTGATAATGCCAGAGCCTCTGCAGCTCCTGAGGAAATGTCTCTTTCCTGATGCCCACCTCAGTGCTTAGTTTGGTTAATGGATTGAGATAATACTGTCCCGGAGAACCTCAGACCAGCCCCCAGTTAGGCACCAGTAGCTGAATATTTGAAGCATATTAAATTACCTGAAGTTACAAGCACACAGCTCTGATCCCTTCCAGGCATAAGGAGGACTTGAAATTCATGGTAATTGTCTTTGTGTGAGTAGCAAGGTGAACTTTGCTTTCCATTTCAGCATTTAATACAGGGCAAATATCAAATTTCCTGTAGCTTGGGAGGAACGTGTTTGAGTGCTCATTTAAGTTAAATCACATTTCACACACAAAAAATACTAAGATAATATTGCTTTCAATATTAACATACAACATTTACCAAGCTATCTCTATAAGAATTAGATAAAACTATTAATTCTGAGCCAAAATCCAATTATGATTAATTTTTTCAGGGGCTCCCAGCTTGTCAGAGAGCTTGGAAATAACACAGTGTATGTTTCTGAAAGCTGTGACTAGGGAATCCAAAGGCCTAATTCTGTTTCCAGTGGTATCTTCTCAGATCCTCCTCAATGTAATAATAAGTGAACATAAGAAATGTAATACCTCTGCAATGGTTTACACCAATCAGCTTAAAAATTAAGGGTGCAGCATGGCAAATCCCCAGTACACGCAGAGTGCCATGCAGTGCAGTCCCAAAAAGGAGAAGTTACCTGATTTGAAGTCTAAAATCAGAGAAATGAGCATGTGATTTCCTCAGCCCGATATGAACATCCATCTTTGTCTCAGCTGGGCCAGGGTTTCATGCCTTCTCTCAACTGCTTTGAAATAGGTGCAGTTAAGTCTGTGGCCTGGGTTGCAGAAATCAGTGGTTTTGCATATCATTTGTGGGCTTAACTGCTTTGCATATGGTTATCCAGGAGAAAATCAAAGCGGAGGTATGGGTTTCAGGCCACTCCTCTGTGCACAGTGAGGGGTTGGAGCACACCCTCCCTCAACTACAGCACACAATCACATCTTCTCGCCCCCTTTGCCTCCACTCTTTGGCCATTCCCCATCATTCTTCCAGTTCTCATCCTCTTCCTTCATCATGCCCTCTTCCTATGTCTTTGCCCATACATTTTCTTTTTTCCTTGTGATTTCTCTGAGGCATTACCTCCCAAGCTCCCAGCCCAAAGGACAGCCCTTGGCAGCATCACAAGGCAGCACTGGTGTTGTGGGAGGACCCTGCCACCCTAAAATGTGCTGCAGCAGAAGACAAGGAGACACTTGCTGGTGCTTTCTCGTTTTATTAAGAGTCCCACAGTAAGGTTCTCAACCCCATGGCAAAGGTGCTGAGGTAGTGTCCCCCTGTCTTACCCCAGTGTCCTCAGTGGGGGAGGATTGTGTGGGGGGTCACTTGGCAAAGCCCTGGGTGTCACAGCGGGGTCCCTGCCACTTGTCATAGCACTGGCAGCTGAACTCCTTGGCCAGTTTGGAGATGTCCTCCCCAGGCTCCAGGCTCTGAGCCACCAGCCAGGGCTTGCCAGCATGCAGGTCGATGGTGAAGCGGGAGGGGTCCAGGTGGAGGTAGCCCTGCTGCTTGTCCTGGCGCACGCAGCGGCCCCGGCCGGAGCACAGGGTCTGGCTGCACAGGTCAGCACTGGCCGTCACATTGACAATGTAGTGGCCCAGGGGCCCCTCCACGTAATCCTTCAGCCTCAGGCACATCTCCTGCAATGGCATTTGGTGTCACAGCCCTGCACAGCTGAGGAACTGGAGATCCCTGCTGACAGGGACCTGATGCCACCATCTGCACTCACCTTGGAGGTGCTGTAGTCCAGGCTGCCCCAGAGGATGATGCCAGCAGCACCCTGAGCCGCGCTCTCCCCGATGGTGTTCATCAGGTCCTCCTGCACCCACGGGGAGAGGAGAAGTCAGCACAGAGCCCCCATATAGCCCCAGCAGAGACAAAGACTCCCTGGTGCCAGCCCATCAGCCCAAGAGGTGCCCACTATCCCCACATCCCCATCACCTGGGAAAGGAAGTCCAGAGTGCGCTCAAAGGCGATCTGGGAGTAGGGCAGGACGGGGATGCCACTGTCAAGGATTCCCTGCTGGACAGCGAAAGCCTCAGCCACGCGGTGCCGGACGTAGGCAAGAACCTTGTTGGTGCCATTGAGGCAGAGGGGCAGGTAGATGCTGGGGTAGAGTGCCTGACTGCTCCTCCAGAGCCAGGACAGATTCTTGTTCCTCTGCTGCTCCACATCTGGGCATGTCCCATTGTAGGGCAGGCTATCAAAGTCATTGTTGTAGCAGTCGGGGAAACCATAGAAGCCCCAGTAGGCACTGGGACGGAGGCTCTTGCCCAGCCACAGGGTCTTGTTCATGAAATCACAGGCACTCTTCTCAAACTGCTGCTTGGCCATCACCTCCACCTCCTTGGGAGGCCACTGCGGGTGCTGCTGCTGCACCAGCTCCTCCGACTTCTGATGGTAGATCTCCATGGAATCCCAGTTGCGGATCCACAGTGGGCGCCACTTCTCCCAGTCGATGACACCCAGCCCACTGTAGTCAGGGCTGGGCAGGGTCACCTTGATGTCCTGGGTGGCCTGGTGGATGTGAGCCTCCAGGCTGGCATTCTGGGGGAGCCCCCCATTCACTGGTAGCCCCTCAGATGTGTAGTAGGGGAAGAGACCTATCTTGTCGCTGTAGAAGAGGGTGATGTCCTGCCCAGTGAAGGACTGCTGGTCATTGGCCAACACATCAAAGACCTCCAGGCTGAGTGAGACATTGTACTTCTCGGCGCAGCGCTCAGTGGGGATGTTCCAGATGGTGACAAAGGGGCGGTTGACGAGGACAGGACCAGGCCCTCCAGCGTGGGTCAGGGCAGGCAGGAGCAGCAGGAGGACCCAGCAGGACCACGCTGATGCCATGATGTTGGTGTGCTCAGTGTGAGTCCTGGAGCTGCCTGGGGAGAACTGAGACCTTGAAGCTTTTATCCCCAAGTCAGGACCGGCATTAATCCACACCTCCGTTCCCAAGCGGTGCCGGTCACCCAGGGTCACCTCTTCCACCTCCTCAAAGTCCCCGAATTTATCTGTCCCAGCAGAGCGGCCCCGGAGTGGGACAGCAGCGTCAGCCGCGCGTAATGAGCGGCGGCGGCGGGCTGGGCTGGGAAGGAATGCGCAGAGTCAACATCCCATGACTGGCCGGCGATGGAAAGACAAAACAGACACGGACGGGGCGGGGGACGAAGGTCACGGTGATGGACGCGGGCTGCGCCGGGCGGGCGCCGCTCGCCAAGTGGAGAGCGACGGCCATTCCCTGGCGGGAGGGGGGCACTGCCGGGAGGGAGCTCAGGGCACCGGGCGGGACCCGGCGCGACACAGCCCGCGGTGGCAGGGGACACTCCCGCGTGGGCACTGCAGCCACAGGAGGGCACGGCCCGGGGCACTCACGCGTGGGGCCATGAGGCACAGAAAGGCACGGCCTGGGGACACCCCCAGCACAGGACAGCGGCCACAGAGAGCACGGCACGGGGGCTCTCACGGCAGCCAAGGCGCGTGGGCAGGGAGGTGGCTGTGTCACGCGGGGCCGCTCGATGCCCACGGGCGCCCTTCAGGACAGGGCAGTGGCCGGAGAAGCTGCACGGGCACAGGCGGAGCAGGGCAGTGTCGGGAACAAGGAGCCACGAGGGCACCGCTGGGGGACACTCGCGGCACTGGACAGCGCAGCTCAGGGGCGGGCGTGGCCCAGGGCTGTCCCCGGCCCCGCGGGGCTGAACCTACCCTCGGCCGTGGCGCACAGCTCGCTGTCCCCACGCGGCGATCCCCGCGCCGGGAGCTCCAGCCCCGCATGCCGGACACTGCCCGGCGCCGCGGGCAGGGCTACGCGGGGAATCCCGCTGGAGGCGGGGCCGGGGCGGGGCCGCACGCCGCCTCCACGTGGGTGGCCCGGCCGTGGCTGCCCACGCGGCTCCGGCCCCACGGGGCCCCTCCAGCCCCTTCCTGAGCGGCTCCAGCTCCGCGGGGCAGTTCCCAGCACAGCAGGGCTTTCCCTGAGCTGCACACCATCACACACCGCTCCCGGCCGCCCCGACCCGGCAGTTGTGTCCGCGAGTTGAGTGACCCGTGCCCGCCTCGCCCCAAATCAGCCCACACCTCTCAGTCTGACCCAGCTTTATTCGAGGTAAAGCACTTCAGTGTGGGGCAGCACACGGGGGTTCAGCACCACGAAGCACCCGCTCCCCGCCCCCATGTCCCTCTTGCCCCCATCCCTCTCCTTACAACAGGAGAGGGGTCCCCCTCCTCCCCCATCCCCATGAAGGGCACCTGCACTGCAGCAGGGTGAGTAGAGATGGGGCAATCACAGAGCTCTTCCCCCACACCACCACAGTGAGGGACAGCCCTCCATAATTAGCTGCCTCCCAGGCAGGGTAGGGATATCTTAAATAGGCTCCTCCTACACCACCAGAGAAAGGGACAGCTCAGTCCAGGGGCAGGTAGCACCAGCTTGTAAGCAGCAACAGCACCCCAAGTCCCAGCGGTGCCAAAGGGCCAGGGGCATCGCTGCGGGGGCCAGCGCGTGTCTGGCAGCCACTGCCCTGCCAGCCCTTGTAGCAGTGGCAGTGAAAGTGGGTCCGTAGGAAGACTATGTCAGCAGAGGAGAGCTGGCCCTCGGCCCAGAAGAGGGGGCGCTCGGGGTGGTCAGCATCCCGGCGCCGCAGCTGGAAGTTGGTAGAGTTGAGGTGGAGGAAGACATCGGCGTGGCTGTCCTGGCGCAGGCAGCGACCCCGGCCCTGGCACAGCGTCGTGCTGCAGAGCTCTGCTGCTGTCGTGACATTCACAACGTAGCGTCCCAGGTCCCCCTCCAGGTAGTTTTTCATGAACTGGCACAATTCCTAGGGAAAGGGAAGCACCAAGGTGTGATCCAGGGAGAAGTAACTTGGATGGAGAGGACAGCTCAGCCACTGGTCCTCCCCTGGGGCAGGTGATCCCTCCACCCATCTACCTCCCACACTGACCCCAAACTTACCCGGTTTCTGGTATCAACTGCATCACCCCACAAAATGGCCCCAGCTGCACCCAGTGCCGCGCTCTCTCCGATGGTGGAGATCAGGTCTGCCTGTGGGCACACGGTCTGGTTAGCACCCACAGAGCCCATGCAGCACCTACAGCCCCAGCACAGTGTGCTCCGAAGTGTCCACTGCAGGATCAGGGACCCAATCCCTGCTCCAGGGAAACTGGACTGTCCCAACAACTGGAGGACAAGGCTTCCCAATACTGCCCTCCTCCTCACAGGCTAAGCCAGCAGAGCACAGGGGCTGTGGGCTCACACATCCCCAGGGTTCCAGCTGCCAGGACCTGAGTCCTGCAGTACACCCCAGGCACTTCCCTGGAGATAATCACCATTGGTGTCAGTTCTGCTGCCAGAAATCCATCCATAAGGGAAACAATTTGTGGCAACCTATCATCCAGCCCAGACAGGGGCTGAGCTAGAGGTCCTAGGAAAGGAAGCACCCCTCCTGCTCCCTGGGGCTAGCTGCCAGCCCCGTGCCAAATGGTGCTGCTGCCCACCACATGGAAACAGACCATGGGCTGCCAGTAACACCATGAGTGCCAACACCAGCCTCCAAAGCCACCCTGCTCCACGGGAGCAAGGTGCGACGCACAGGCAGAGGAACCACCTCAGCTGACCCCAAAGCCCAGATGCCCAGGGTTTGGAATGAGGAGGTCCCAGCAGTACAGCCCTACCTGGCTGAGCACGTTCAGCTTGCGGATGTAAGTGGGCCGGGTGTAGACAAAGACAGGTAGGGAGTAGTCATCGTGGTGCTTCTGCGAGATGCGCATGGCCTCCATCACCCGCGCCCGCACAAACTTGCGGCTGTTCGGCGTGGAGTCCAGGAGCGGGTCGAGGTAGATGGAGGGGTAGAGCGCCATGCTCTCCTTCCACAGCCACTTCAGCTGGTCATTGCGAGACTTCTCCACATCTGGGCACTGCCCGGTGTAGCTCTCCTTGTTCTTGCTGTAGTCGTGGTTGTAGCAGTCAGGGAAGAGGTAGAACCCCCAGAGCTGTTTGGGTCGGAAGCTCTTGGCCTTGCGTAGGGTTTTCACCATGAACTCCTGGGCAGCCGACTCGAACTCAAAGGCTGCCTGCTTGTTCACCTTCTCAGGGGGCCAGGTGGGCTGACGCTGTAACACCAGGTCCTGGGACGCCTCCCGGTAGATATCCTTGGGCTTCCAGTTGCGAGCCCAGACGGGCCGCCACTCCTCCCAGTCGATGACGGCCAGCCCTTCTTTGGTGGATGAGCGGATGTACTTATCGATGCCCTCCTGGAGGCGGGCGAGGTGCTCGGACAGGCTGCTGTTCTGGGGGACACCACCATTGACCGCCACACCTTGACGGGTGTAGTAGGGGTAGAGTCCCAGGCGTTCCTTGTAGAAAATGGTGAGGTTCTGCCCCACGAAGCCCTCGTTGGGGGAGGCGTACAGGTCGAAGATGCTAAAGTCGAACGACACCTGGAAGCGGGGCTTGCAGTCCTGGGTGGGCACATTCCAAGCCACGAGGAAGGGCCGGCGGGTGAGATGGGGGACGGCCGACGGCTTCTCGGGGGGCTGCCGGGCCAAAGCCAGCAGAGCCAGCCAGGGAACAGCCACCGCCGCCGCGCAGCCCCCGCGCATCCTGCCCGACAGGACCTGGAGGCGGCGGGAGAACAGTCAGAAAGGGGGGCCGGCAGGAGGGGGTGCAGGCAGCGGCCGGTCTGCCCGCACCCCCCAAGGCAGACCCTGATCCAAGTCCCCTCCCGGGGCAGAGAGCTCCCGAGGTGCGCGGGCAGAGCCCCGGCTGAGGGCTGCTTCTCGGGACTCCCGGTCCCGGGCGGCTTCGCCCGCTCGTGCTCCGCCGGGTGCCGGCGCGGCGCTGCCTTTGTTCGAGCCGGGCAGACAAAGCGCCGGGGCGCGGCCCCCGGCGGCCCCGCTCCGCTCCCGCTCCCCGCGCGGCTCTCACCGCGCCTCAGGCCATCCCCCGCCGCGGGCTCCTCCGGCACCGCCACCGCCCCCCCCGCCGCCGCTTTTAAACCTTCCGGCACGCACCACCCGCGGGGGCGCCGGCCCCGCCCCCGCGCCCCGCCCGCGCCGCGCCGGGCTGGTGGCACCGACCATCGCGGGGCCCCGGGCTCCCGACGGCGGCGGAGCCGCGCCGCACACACACACCTCCGTGGGGCCGCGGTACCGGGCACCGGGCGCCGGGACTCATCCCCTGTCCCGCCGCGATTGGTACGGCCCGGGAGGACCCGCCCCCCCACGCGGCGGAAGGGGGCGGGGCGGGGCCACGGTGGGGGCCGGCAGGGGGCGCCACGGCTGGCGGGGGAGCGGGGCTGAGGCGGCCGAGGGGCCCCGACCGCGGGGACCGCGGGACGGGGCTGTCCCCAGCGGGGTGCTGCCCCTGGGGAGCGGTCACTCCAAAACCAGAGTGACCCCAGCGCGGTGGTGTCCCCAGGATCATCATCACTCCCAAGTGGGGACTGTGGAATGGTGGTGACCCCAGGATGGTGTACCAGGATCATGTTGTCCCTAAAAAGCTGGTGATCCTACAGTGGTGGTGACGCCAGAGTGCTGGCAAGCCAGAATGCTGGTGTCCTCATGGTGGTGGTGACACCAGAAGAGCAGTGTTCCTGCAACAGCAGTGTCCCCAGGACAGTGGTGACCCCAGGGCGGTGCTGTGCCGGACAGGACATCCTGCGCAGGGCTAGGGCAATCGGTGCTGCTGACTCAGCCACGGCCCCGTGGGTTTCCTGCCTGGAGAGGACAAGGGGGGCCATGGGTGTAACAGGGCTGGGGCGCCTTCCTTCCCAGAGCACTGCTGAGGCTCCAGCCGGTCCCCTCTGGCAGGCAACAGGACGGGCAGGGCTCGGGGACCAGCCATGTGGCATGTGGCAGCCCACATGTGCTGCCTGTCCCCCGCCGGCTCTGGCCAGGGCTGGCCCCATTGGGCTGAGGGCCATGGGGGTGCCCCGCGCAGGAAGAGCCAGACTGCGAGGGTGTGTCGGGGCTGACAGGGGAAGGAAGCGGGATTGAATCTAAGGAAGTGCTCCCCAGCCACCCGCCAGCTCCCAAAGGATCAGGCGGGAGCACCAAGCCCAGCATTGTTCGGTGTCAGCTCCTGGTGCCTCACCAAGCCCTGGCCGCAGGCACCCGCAGCTGGCTCCAGTTAGTGGCACCACTTAGGCGTCAGCTTTTGTGGTGAAGCTCCCACGGAGAGGGTGACAGCCCTGCTAGGGATGGACACTGCATCCAGGCCGGCCACTCCAAATCCAGGCTGCACCTCACAGCTCAGCCTGGCCTGCAGGCAATGCCAGGCACCAGCTGGGAGAGGGGCCGGGAAGGTCAGCCGCTGGCTGGGTGTTGGCTGCCAAAACCCTTGGGAGAGATTGTGGGGAGCCAAGAAGTCCCAGCGCTGCAGGCGCTGCCCTTCCCCTCTGGGCAGTAAACAGGCTCCCTTCGCCAGCAGCTAAAATTTTCCATCCTCTTCATGCGAAGGTATCCAGCCCCACCGGCAGTGGGGTGGCCAGAAGGGTCACAGATTTCCACTGCTGGGAGGGCTGGAAGTCCTCAGTGTGACGCAAATTCTCACTGTTGTCCCCTCAGTGGGAGCATCACCTTTCCCTCCTTCCTTCCCACAGGTAAGACTCGATTTTGGGAAGGGGCAGCTGGGCAGATCCAGCCTCCCCTTGACCTACCGAGCAAGAGATCATTCCAAGTCATTCCCAGAGTGTAGAGGGGTGTGGGATGGCAGCAGCAGGCAGCGACCAGGGCGAGCTGAGCTGGCAGGCTGCTCCAGGCAGGCAGCAGGAGGATGGGAATCCCTCACAGATGGCAGATAAAGATAACGGGGCATGAGTCACAGCCACTCGTGCCAGACAGGTCCGGGCAAGGTGTGAGAGAGGTCAGCTTGGGAATGGAGCAGCCATGAAGGCAGAAACGTCATCACCTGCCTTCCTGCCTTTGCCCTGGGCTCGGGGCTCTGGGCATGGCCCTGCCCCACTAGCAGGAGGAGGGGACTGTGGTGGCCCTGGCAGACACAGAGATGGTCACGGAGCCACAGAGCCACAACCACTGCCTTGCGTAATCTCACCGGGCTGTACCACCCTACGCAGCCACCCAGTCCTTTCCTAAGCCACCAGGATCCCTCCATCCCTCCTGGGGCTGGGTCCCTGTGGATGAACGGGCCAGAGCCTCACCCCCCGAGGCTGGAGGGCTGGCACCACACACTGCACTGCTCACTCTCATGACAGCTCTCATCAGCGGCTCATTTCCGAGCCGGCCTGCAAGGAGGAAATGATGAGAAGTGACGGTGGCTGCAGGAACACACTTGCAGGGCTGTCAGGGACAGGACGTGGGGAACAAAGTGAGATCACACTTGCCCCACGGACAGCCGGCAATGCTCGGGGGACATCCCGGCACAGGGTCACGCCGGCTCCAGAACGTCAGGCCCCCGTGATGGATGAGGCACTGATTTGGCAGGCGAGGAAGGAGCGCACAGGCGGATCCTCCCCCCCCGCGGGAGCCATGGGAAGAGTCAGCTTGAGGGGAGGCTGCTGCGAACCCCGGGTCCTCACACCTCCGTCCCCACAGGGCAGGGGAGAGGCCTGAGCTCCATCCCTCGGGAATGAACAAGGAACTTACATATACCTCACATTAGTTATACATTTAAAAGCTGTTACGGCAGCTATAAGTCGAGTCACAGCCTGACACAGCCACCAACTCCTGCCATTCCCGTGTGCCAAGTGGAGAACCTGGAAATGGCTGTGATTCGGGGATCCTTCACCGTCAGCTCGGCCACACGTGCACAAACACAGCCTTCCCAAAAAAAGGGGGGCTCGAAGTCCACCCTCCCTCAGGTACATCTGCCTTCCCCAGTAAGACAGCTCTGGGACTTGTGGGCTCTACAAACAATTTTATTGAAATTTAACAAAAGTGGACAGATGCACTGGGAGGAAGGACCAGAAGTAGTGTACATTTCCCAAACCCGTGGGTCCTACCCACACGCTAGAGGAGCAAGGAGCCTAGTGTCAGTGAGTACGATTCGGCTACACATCCACACAGGAAAGCACAATGTTGCACAGAAATTGTAAAAAAAAAATAGAATTAAAAGGAAAACTTTTGTGTTCTTTTTTTTTTTGCTTGCTCCAACACCACAGTGGACACAGATACTATTTACAGTGACCTTCACATTTTTAAGATCCCTCCAGGTGCTCCCAAGGCCCTGCTGCTGCAGGATTGCTGGGGTCCTGGGGGCTGGCTGCTGTGGGGACCAGCCTGGGAAGAAGTGGGGCAGGATGCAGCTTGTTGGCAACCTGCAGAGGTTCGCTGCCACTCTGGTGACACTGAGGGGGTAGAAGAGTGGGAGAAGGCATGGGTTTTGGGGATGCATGTTTAATACTTTGGGGGAAGGATGGGCAGCCTGTCAGAAAGGACAATAGCATCCTTGCTAAGATGGTCACAGTCTCTGCCCCCTCCCCTGGGTTTGGGCCATGCCTTGCCAGCAGATTTTCGGCTGGTAGCCAGGTGAGGGGCTCCCCACTGGGGCAGGCAAACAGCGCCAACCCCCTCCCCATTCCTCCTCCTCCTTCCCCCATACCCAAGGCAGAGTTGGTGCAGCTTCCCGTGCCCTCAAACAGCAGTGGGGCAAGGCAGCACAGACAGCATGGCCATGGTTTTCTCTCCTCTTCCTGGGGACAGCAGCTCCTGCTCTCCTGTGGAGCCCAAGGGATGCCCTTCCCAGGGAGCTCCAGCCAGGGAGAAACTCAAGAGCAGGTGGTGCAAATAAGAAACACTTCAGTGAGGGATTGTTTTAAGACAAGACTCTTTCAAGCAAGCAGAACAAAAGATGTTGAAAGAAGTGCCCAGCATCACAGTGTAGATGAGCCCTGCCCTTCCACCTTCCTGCCTGGTGGCAGCCAGCACATCTATTTCACCCTGTGTGCTCGCTCCTGTCGATGGGAACCGCGGGTGGAGGGACGTGAAGGGAAGAGGTGGTGACAGGAAGACAGCAACAGCCACGTCGTTGTTATCTCCCCGAAGCTGGGAATGTGGCCCCGCGCCCGGGCGGCTCCCAGCGGACGCGGGGATGGATACATCCAACGTAGACACCGACAGGGCTGGCAGCCAAGTGCCAGCAGCTTAAATTAAAAATCGAGGTAGCAAACATCTGAAGTGCTTAGAAAGTAAATAAGTTCTGGAACTAAAGAGGAGGAAAGCCGAGCTGGCTGCTGTGGGGAGTAGGCTCTGACCCACTTTAAAGCTGTGCCTGCTGCCGGTCCTCCTCTGCCTGCCCGGTCCGGGCACAGCTGAGCAGGGAGGCAGGGGCTCCTCGTGCTGCCAAGGGGCATTTGGGCTCAGGCCTTTCCCCCAGCAGCTGGACACACACAGGGCTGAGAGGCTCTTCGGTGCCGCCAAGACCTCAACCTTCTTAGGTGGGAAGAAAGAGGAGAAAAGAGCAGGACCTTCCAAAGAGGGTCAGAAAGCCTCCCTTTAAAGTGCATCGCATTTCTCCTCCTGCCACCAGCTGGGATGCGGGAGGAACCACAGTTCACATCGCCAGGGAGATTTCCAAGCCGGGGCAGGTACACCAATTGATTGTTTCGGGGGCACAGGGAAGGAAGACAGGACTCCTTTCCTTGCTTGGCTCAGTCGAGGCCCAGCATACAGGGAGGTATGTTCAAACAGCAGTGGGGCGGAGGAAGCTGCCCGGCAGCCCAGCCCCACAGCAGGCGAGGGACGGTGCTCAGCAGGAGCCAGTGTGACAATGGGGGAAGCAAGTCCACTGCGGAGCTGGGACCTTGCTGCCACCAGCAGGGGCCAGGGACTGCAGAGATCTCCAGCAGGCAGTAGTAAAGCCAACCTCCCCAGCACTGGCATAAGTGGGGAAACACAGTGGGGGAAGAGATCGAGGTCTACGAGAGTGGCATCTGATCTCCATCCCCTTCCCAAGAGGAGAGCAGCAGCCAGCCCAATGTGCTTTGAGACCCCTCAGTCTGCTCTGCTTATCCTCCATCAACTAACCCACACAGGGGAGCGTCACATCACACCGGTGTCAAAGGGACGTGCTGCAGCACTGGCCATCTAACCTGCGGGCCCCAGGGACCCCGGGGTGCAGGGCAGGGCATTACCGTGCCCTGGCTCTCTCTGGGCCGCATACCTGAGAAGCAGGGGATTCTCTCTGATGAGAAGTGCAGGCTTGCTCTCCCTTTCACAGCTCAATCACAGCAGCTTGTTTGCAGTTCCAGTTACCCATCAAACGTCGGCTAGAGGCTACAAAAGGTATTTTAGTCTTCTGACTCAAGCGAGGATGTTTTTAAGCAGTCGTTGCACAGAGTCACGTATCTCCTGCGAAGGCCTGCTCCGTCCTGCCTCACCTCCAGGCGAGGGGAGAGCCACCATCCTGCCACGCGGCTGGAGTCCTCCTCAGTGGGAACACGCTGCAGCCTGGCCCAGTGAGGCTGGAGGTGGTGGGGCAGGGGCAGGGCCTCCCACCCACGGGCAGCAGCGATGTCTGGGACTCACACCTCGCAGATAATCACTGGGAAATCCACGTGAATGCGAGGATGCTCTAGTTTCACTATGCCCTGAAAGAAGAGTCAGAGTGGTGAGCAGAAGGGACGGCCAATCAACATCCTTGAGCCCTGCCAGTCACCCAGTGTCAGAGAACACTGTGCCCTGGAGGAGCCGGAGGGACCAGGCTCCATAAATCACCCGTGACACCAGGTACGCCTGAGCAGCAGCACACAAAGCACCAGCCCTTTGCCCTTCGCACTGGTCCCTGGAGAGCCGAGGGCGGCACGGCTGGCTGCCACACATGGCAGGGCGAGAAAGGAGGGAGCTGCTCTGCCAGGCACTGCCCGTGCAGCAGCTGGTGCGTGACTGGCAGATATTGGCTGTCTGGGCTTTTCATGCGGCACCTTTCATTCACGGGATTTAGAGGAATGAAAAGAGCTCTCTGAGAGAACGCAGCCGGGGCAGCTGGAGCACAGAAAAGCGGCTTTCTGTGCGGAGGGGAGGCTGCTGAATGCACGCTCCCTCCTCACCAGCCACGGGAACCGTTCCCATGCCCCATCCCAGCCTTCTCCTGTTACAACACCAGCTTGGGGGGCTGGGGCAGAGGGGGAGCGGGGGCTCAGGGCTGGGCCTGCACCCACAGAACCAGAGTAAAGCCTGCGCTGGCAAAGGACTGTTCAGTGATGGTACCTGCTTGCTCCAGCTCAGCTGAGCTTTCCAACTGCGTGAGTTTCAACCCGCATGAACAAGAGCTCAGTTCCACACGCCAAGCCTGCTTCTGCTAGAATGCCAGACCAGGAAGCAGCACCAAATCCTTCCATCCACAACTGCCTGCTCAGCACTCAGAGGGGTTCCATCCAGCTGAGAGGCTGCCCACTCCTCAGAGTACACTGACAGCTCACCCCAGCTGCTCATTACAGCCATGCCTTTCTGCTTAATTAGGGAAGACTTCTATAGAGGCTCTCTCCAGCCCTGTTTTGATCTGCTCTTTTCTCCATTTATGCCCCCAAAAGACTCCTACATGCAGGCTCTCCTGCCCCTGCACCATGATCCTCACTCGACATCCTAACCCCTGCCCAGCTTCACACCACTTGCTTATTTGAAGAGGAGACTTTTCCACTGAAGGACAAAGCACAGAGCTATCAACACTACTGAGCAGCTGGAAGGGACGTGCAAGCTAATGTCAGCAGCTGATGGGCTCTGGCTGCTGCTCCCTAACACAGAGCCTGGCCCTCCACAGTGACATGACAGTGGCTGAGGCAGCACAACACCCTACACCTCGTGGAAGGTGCTTGTAAGGAGACTCCATGGCCATGCGGGCTGCCTGGCACACTGTGCCCCACAAAATACACCCAGCTGAGCTATCTTCCCCTGCCTGGCAGTTCTGACAGGCTCAGGCACTGCTTCTCTTCAAAAAAGGCACCTGGAGGGTGCCACCAGCTCTCCCTTTCCTGTCATAGCCTCAGGTGACATGGGTGTGAGCAAGGACACACAGGAATCGTGGCTCTGAGGCAGACACTGGGGAGGAGGAGAGAGCCTGCACCTTCCCAGTAAGAACATGCCCCGAGGGAGATGGTTCCTGTAAAGGCCGGACTTCAAGTGTCACCGTGGCGCTTGGCACTCACTTTCCCCCATCCTTCCCCGCATATTACCTGAGGTATCAGGTTCTTGTGGATCCTCTTCAGCTTGGCGCGCTTCCTGCCGTTCTTGGTGACGATTGTCTCCTCGTAGAACTCGTGAGCAAGGTCCCCGTCCTCATCGTAATACATGGAGCTGCCGAGAGGAGAGGGGAGGCGCTGGGTGAGAGCTGCCGGCCGGGCCGGGGCCGGTCCCGCTCCCCGGGGAGCTGCAGCCATCACCCGCTGCTGACGGCTGCTCCCGACCCCGTGCCGTGCCAGTCAGGGGCCGGCCGGCAGCAGCGCCCCCCGCCCATGGCAGCCGCCCCCCGCGCCCGCGCCTCACCCGCGCCGAGTGAACACGAAGGGGGTGGCGGCGCGCGCGGCCCGCGCCCGGGCCAGGGCCTGCTGCCCGCCGGGGCCCTCGGGGCCGCCGCCGCCCGCCGCCGGGCTGGCGAAGGGCCACAGCCCCCGCGACTTGGAGCCGCTGGCGCCCATGGCGGGGGCGGCGGCGGCAGGAGCGGGGCCGGGGGGAAGGGACGGGGGCGGCCCGCAGCCGCCCGGCGACACCGACCGAGCGCCGCCTGCGCCGCCGCCCGCGCCACTTCCGGCGCCCGCGCCACGTGACACCGGCGCGCCCTCCTCCCGCCCGCCGCCGGCAGCGCGGGAACCGCGGGTTCGAGTCCCGCTGCCGCCGCCCCGCACCGCGTGCGGGCACCCACGACCCGCCGGCACCGCGGCGTTACGCATCCCGTCCCTTCCCACCCAGCCCGCCCCGCCAAGGACAACACCGCAGCCAGGCCTCGTCACCAAGATGACTTTATTGGTGCTCGATGCCCTGCTTCTTCCCAGGGACACTCACTTTTCCGGGGACACTCGCTCCCCTCGTATCACCCACTCCCCTGGGAACACCTAATCCCCCAGGTAACACTTGCTTCCCGCAAGACACACACTCCCTTCGGGACACCCACTCCACTGGGGATACGCAATCCCCCAGGTGACACATGCTCTCTTGGGGATACACAATCCCCCAGGGTACACTCGTTCCCCCCAGGACACACGCTCCCTGGGGACACCCACTCCCGGGTGACACTCGCTCTCACTTCCACTAGGAACCCTCACTCTCTGGGCCAGGCCCATGGGGCTGTGACAGCCCGGTGGGTCCGTGGTGCCCCGTTCCACCCCCCTCCCTGCCACCCCCACCGCCGGTGGGTGAGGATCTTGGTGCACTGGCTGGCCTCGGCTGCGAGCCTCGTGGTCACCCCGGCGTGAGCGCGGCCAGCGCCTCCTGCATCTTCTGCCGGCAGCGCGCGTAGCGGTGCCGCAGCCGCCGCAGGTGCTCCTCCTCCTCCCGCTGCAGGATCAGCAGGAAGTTGTGCAGCTCCGGCAGCGTGAAGGCGTCCCACTGCAGGCACAAGGGCTGCCATCGCGACGGGGACCTGCATGGCCACCCATGGCCACCGCCCCGGGCAATGCAGGTGCCAGCCCCCTCCCCATCCCCACACTCACGTTCACCTCTCCGGTCTCGTTCTCCTTCAGGATGAAGCTCAGCACCTTCTCGCTAGGGCCGGCCAGCAGCCGCAGCCGCAGGGGCTGCTCATCGTCACCCAGCTTCCGCAGATACACTGCAACGGGGCCACGTGTCACCGCGGGGACACTGCCACTACGGGGACATCACTGCGGCTACGGAGATGCTGCTGCTATGGGGACATCACCACCACAAGGGACACCACTGCTAGGATGGGGACAGGGGAAACTGTCACCACTGCTACAGGGATGCAGCTACCAAGAGGATGCTGCTGCCTAAGGAAAGCTGTCACTATTGGGGCACCACTGCCATAATATTGCCACCATGGGGGATTGTGGGAACACCACTGCTATAGACATGCTGCTGCCACCATGAGGGACCCTGGGGACATCACCACCATGAACTGGCACCACCCAGGGGAAACTGCCAATATGAGGACATGGCCACCATTGTGCAGACAGGGTAATGCTGGGCACTACCTTGCTCATCCTTCTCAGACCTCTCGAAGAGGGCGAACTTGCGGGGGTTGTCGATGACAGTGAACTTGCGGAGGAGGGCATCGATGACCTCGCTGGCGCGGGTGTGTGAGAAGATGTGCAGGTGTTTGACGGTCCCCTTGGGCAGGTAGAAGGATGTGCGGCGCTTCACCCCCTGGGGGTGTGGCCGCCCCGCCTGCAGGGACGGGCCCCGCTTGGTGGCCGGCACCGAGACAGGACGAACCAGCTTCAGCTGCACCTTGATGAAGCCGGTGTAGGAGCCATCCTTGTTCTACGAGACACCGGTGGGGGGTTAGTGGGGTCAGGGCAAGGCACCGTGACCCACCCCGGCCCTATGCCGACCCCGTACCAGGCTCATGAAGAGGTTGCTGTTGATTTGGCTGTTGTACTCCTTGATCCGCTGCTCCACCTGCGCCTGGTCCAGCTCTGTCTTCTCCCACTCGCTGGGCTCATCCTGCGGGACAGCAGCCGGGCTGAGCGGCACGGAGACCGGGAGGGACAGTCCCGCCTGCCTCGGTGTCGCGCCGGCCCCCAGCCCACCCCGGAGCAGAGGCGCGGGCGGTTGCACGGGGTTGCATCAGCCCGGCTGGCGCTGAGCTGGGCTGTGCCGGGGACGCACAGCTGAGCTCACCGCGGCCCCAGCCCTGCTCCGCGGACACCGGCACCGGCCGCCCCCGAGGCGCCCGTCCCTGGGGCTGCAGGGCTGTGCGAACGCGCTGCGAGGACACCGGGAGCCGAGCGTCCGCTCCCGGCACCCCAGATCAGAGAGGCGTCCCCAAGGCAGAGCGCCGGCAGCCGCCAGCCCGGCACCAGGGCGTCTGGGCAGGCTCGGCGCCCGCGGGGCCGCCCTGAGATTTGAGGCAGGAGAGCCGGGCTGGGGGTGCAGCCCGCCCTTGCCGCCGGCACCCCACTTCAAAGTGCTGGCCCCGCACACGGGGGACCGAGCGCCCTGGCTCGGCGTCGCTGCCACCGGCACCCGCTAATGAGTATTTACGCGGGGCCGCGGAGATGCCACACGGTGCTGCACGTGTCCCCACGGCACTGAGGGGTGCCCAGCCCCGACAGCCGCCCCACAGCATGCAGGCACTGCAGGACCCTGCCGGGGGCCCTGCAGGATGGGGACAACTGTGCAGCTGCCCGGGGAGTTTATCCCGGCACCCCCAAAGCTGGGAGCAGCCCCAGCCCTGAGGGGACCTTGGGGTGCCCGTGCCAGGCAGCGAAACTCCACTCGCCCCACGGTGCCTCGCTCACCCCACATCCAACCGGACAGGGCCATCGTGTGCCCCGGCACGGCCATGCTCGACCTCACTCCTGCCCCACAGCAGGGCCAAGCACACCTCTAAGTTTTCCCCATGCACCAAGCCCACCCTCCCCAGTACCCAGCCGGGGAATGTGCTCCCGATGACGTCACCCGTGTTCCCCATTACGTCACGGCCCGGTACCGACCTGGCGGCGGCGCGGGCGGCGGCCGAGGGAGGTGCGGGCGGTGTAGAAGAGCTCGGGCTCGGAGTCGGAGTCCTCCTGGCTGCAGTAGCC
>QUSF01000031.1:8031952-8060177 GCA_003676055.1 Chloebia gouldiae | reverse complement strand
AAAAAAAAAAAGAGGTTTGCAGGATTTCCTTAGAACTTCAATGAAAACCTAACTTCTGACAGGAAGAAAAAAGAACTCTAATTAATAAATAACAGAATAAATAAATAATAACACAAAAAACCAAAGGCAATACTGTCAAGGTATCAGCCACAGCTCAGAGAGTTATTTACATGTACCCTGCTTTTTGAAATTACTGAATATACTGTATTACCAGGGCTGAGCCCTAATATTGCAAATGCACTCTACTGCTGCTAAAATATTCTACCCTTTTCACTATTTATTTTTTTTACTGCTTAAACTGTAGATTTATTTTTTGAAAGTCTTTTAAAGCATGGAAATTGCCAACCAGTCTTCAAGACAAAAAGTAAATATGGAATGCAGGTGAATATTCTCCAAAAAAATTAAAAAGGAAGGACAGTAAAATGGTTACACATTAATTTTACCATCGGGGTTGTAGAGCTGCATGTACTATCTATTTTCCTTTTATAATTCTCTAATATTGTCAGTGAATTCTCCTTTCCAGAGCTGATAAAAATGGTATCTTCATGTTAATTTATATTTAATATTTACAATGTCCAAAGATATTTTCTTGCTACAACTTGTATTAAATTGCTATCTCAGTTTAGAGATTTGATACCTTCATAAAGCAATAAAGTAGAAACAAAATATTCTGCCTATTCCCCTGAGCATTTTTCATAACCTTATTTCAAGATCAGCTTTATTTACAGTGTCATCAAGGAAATGAAAAACAGATCATACATTAGCCAGCAATATCATCATTTACTGTACTAATAAGCACAGAAGAAGCTTCTTACTGCCATTACCTGACTCTTTTCCTGGTGTGACATTTGATTGCTGTAAACAGCTGCCATTTCACAAGACCAGATGACCTGTCTTGGTTTAACATCAATTTCTTTTTTACTGGCTACCTTGGGATGTTGTTAGCTCCAATTAGAAAAGCTGATTTGCATTAAAATATCTCTTAATGACCACATTAATTGACTGCAATTAATTACCTACATCTACACATAACAGTATGAACTAATATGTATAATATACATGAACTAATATGTTTAATGAAAAGTGGATGATATAAAAAATAATTTAGGCTTTTGATTATCAAATAAACAAAAAGTTTAGTGGATTAAAAGAAAATTTTCCAATTAAAATGTACCTAAACATACCAAAGCTTCCAATTTCAAGCAGGCCAACCTCTGAAATTTAAAAAACATATCTGGAAGGACACATGCTATGTTTATAAGGTGGGATTGAAGGCCACTACTGCCTATGAATAATTTTACAACTCCAGATTGCCAATAATTAACATAAATAATCTATGTTTCTCTATACTGCTGTTTTTAAATGATGATCTATCTCTTTTCAAAATTGTTTTAAAAAGATAAATCAATACTTTGAATTAAGACAATATGACTGTAAATATCGTTGCCTTGGTGAAATTCTGCTGTTGACTTCACTGCAGGTAGGAAGCAATACAGTTTTAAAGCAAAATAGCAGCTTTACTAAAAAGCTCTCAATTGTCTGTCCCAAGTCTATTTAAGAAATTTCACATCTTGGTATTTGTAGCTACAATTCAGTTTCTACTGATTCTTGGCTTACAGATCTTACTCAAGCAGACATGCCAACTTAAACATAAAAACACAGGAAATGCCAGTCTAGAACAGGCCAATAATCTCTCTAACATTCAGTTCTGAAGCTTCAATGCTTCAGAAATAGCACAAGATAATTCAGTGTGGATTTTTGAAATCATCTGCCTTCAACACAGCTCTTAGTGTAAGGTTGGAAAAACTTGGAAGTACAAAATTGAATTTTGTCTTCATATTTTTATTGCTGCTAAATACATTACTGTTACCCATATAAATTGCCAACTGATTTTAGAATCATACCAGTTTCTTTACCAGCCTCTTTCAGCAGTAGATTCCACATTTTAATCTCATTCTGTGTAATATGGCATCTTCTTTATGAGTTTTTAATTTTCAACTGCATCATCACATTAAATGATATCTTGTTTTTGTGCCATGAGATAAGAAAAACAGTTTTTATTGAACATCCTTTGTATCACTGGTTACTTTATACATGCCCTTATGTAAATTTTTAATGTTTTCAGCATATCTTATGTGAGAGATTATCATTCATGCCTTCTCCCTGAATCACTTCTTGGTCTGTAAGCTATTTTCTGAGATGGTTTAACTGATAATGTATAAAGTATTTCAGATAATAATGAAAAAAAGATTTAAAGGTTTGATACCTTTTTCATTTCCTATGAATTTGAATTTCCTGCTACTTAGTTTTTTAAAACATATTAAAATCTGAAAGTTTTACTGAGCTGTATCTATGGTAATGATAACTGGCCTGCCTTGATTCATTTAAATTTGATCCTTTAAAGCTTATCTGGAGTTATCATTCCTCCCCAATGTAGAATCCTCTGCATTTAGCAAAGCTAGATTTTATGTGATGTCATGTTCCACATTTACCCTGTACAGTAGTCCCTGGACCATAATTTTTCAACACAGTGGTCACAAGACATAAAACCAGTAAACTGAAAACCTTGCTTTGAAAACTGTGGTATTTCCTGCATGTTAGCTGCTTTGTTTTTCAGGAAAAAGTAAATATGGGATTGCTCATCTCACAAGCTTAAAGCTTTCTGAAGTCCCACTCTTTTTAAAACCAGTATCTGTATCATAACAAAATTTTGCTTCCCTGTTATTTGCTTCTCTGTTGAGATTATTCATAACTATGATAAACAATACAGAGACTAGAACAAAAACCTTTTAAGTATCCTGCTGTTAGCCTTCAGCTGTAACAATAATTTTAAATTTAATCCTTTCTTTGCTTTCTCTTAGCTTTTATCCAAGTCAATAGCTTGTATTGTAGCACATGACTGCCCGGGTTCTTTAATAAATCTCTTCAGTGCAATGCTGCCAAACTCTGAATTATATGGTTTATTATTTTGTAGCTTAAAGAAACATTCAAATAAGACAAGACACCAATAAGATAAGATTTCAGTTTTCAGAGTATAAGCTGAGGACACTACATGCTCATATTGCCAGCAAAGTTTCATTGATGTGAACATACTTTAAAAAGAAGTATAACAACTTCACTGCAAAATACTTCAATGTACAGTCATATCACATCACAAATATTGTTATAAATCTCATACTTGCATTAGAATTGTTCTGGCTCCACACAGATCTCAAACTATAGAACAGACATGTGTCTATGTGCTTGTGGCACTACAGGTGAGCAGGAGTTGTCATGTTTTATTTGAAGACATTGGAACTCTTAACTTGGACATTTACAAAATAATCAATTGTTTGTACACATACTGTATGGATTGTATTCATAGTATTTCAATACAACAGAATACCTGTTTCTTGCAGTGCATTTTCCCTACATTTTATTTTTGGCTTGTGAATTTCATTTAGATCCAGCACTTGTGTAACTTGTGGGACATCAGAATTGAGCTGGCAGGTTGGAGGAATATCCTCTGAGGCCTCGTATTGCCCAGGTGTAACAATGCATGTACCTAGAATCGAAAAACATGGGCATTACTTCATGACACTATGGAATTCAATTTGACTTATATTATTTGGTAGATTACATATACTTTAGTTCATATGGATTTAAAAATAAAATAGATTATGGTAATTTGAAAAATTTGCTGCAACTGGTCACTTTTTATTGCAATTTTTAAATTATATTGTATATACTTTTAGGCCAAAAATTTTGAATACAGTTATAGAAATATAAACTAATGGCTGGAATAGATATGGAAAATAAACTTATTTGAAATGTCAAGAGAACAAACAAAACAATAAAGAAATACATTTTGTTCATTCTTATTACAACTCAGCTTTAATTGTAACACTGATACAGTGATTTTCAGATAAAATGAACAGCTAAATATGGTACTCATACCTATGGGACTGAAGTAGCAAAGAAGTCCCATATATGCAAATAAAGAATGTAACAAGCTTTAATTCCAAACTTTGGACTCCATTATGCTTTCATGATAAACTAAAAAGCTGTCAACCTATGTATTCTTGTGACACCAGGCACTAGCAGAATGTGAGCTGATTATCTCTGCTTTCCCTTTGATAACCAGTATAGACTGAGTTTATGAAAGCTGCTCTCCGCAAAGAAAGGAATCCATGTCAGAACCAGTCTTGATGTTGCAATAAAAATTCATTCAAAATTTTAGAAGACTTGAATATAATAAGGAAATGAATTAGCCTATTTTCCAAGGAAAAGAAGAGGAAAACGCAACCTGAAACCCAGACATGAATAAGGGATTAAGTATTGAGATTCAAATAAAAAAAATCAAATGTTCCATGTTGTATTTCAGTACAGGTCATATTTTTTTCAAATTTTTTTTTGCCAAGCCAGTACATTATTTATCACTGTTAGGCAATACTTAGTGATAAAAAACTACACATAAGTCCTGCATCACTATGGAAACAAGAAACTAGGTATAGTTTATGCTTGTATGCTTCAGTGTCATGAAGCAGAAAAGATGAAGTATTTCCTCTTCTATCTCAATGATCTCATAAAGAAATAATTTCTTCATATATGTGGTTTCTCCTTTGCATTTACTATAATTTTAAAAATTCAAAACATACTGTATACTGCTACTTGAAAAGTGTAACACACTCATTGCACCTTGAAGTGAGTACTTCCACCACACCAAGGAGCTTGAAGCAAAAAAACTCAAGCCTTGTCCTGGTTTCTGCTGGGAAAGTTTTAATTTTCTTCCCAGTAGCTGGTAGAGGGCTGTGTTTTGGATGTGGCATGTGACCAGTGCTGATGACATATTGGTGTGCCAGTTGTTGCTCGGCTCCCCAGGCTGCCCTGTCAGGGAGCAGAGGGCCGGGGGGCACAAGAAGCTGGGAGGGGACACAGCCAGGACAGTTGACCCCGACTGACCCAAGGGATACTCCAGACCACATGGCAGTGCACTCAGCAGATCCACTAGAGGGAAAGCTGACTGGGGGAGCTGCTAGTGCTAAACAAATTATGCAAATAAAAACCAATTCTCCTTCTTGGGTTTTATTTATGTTTTTTTTTTCCTTGTCATTACCGTTTAGCATGATTAATTTGTTATTAGCTCAACACATACATTTTCCTACTTTTACCCTTCTGATTCTTTCCCCCACCCCACTGAGGGGAGTGGCTGTGTGCTGCTCAGTTGCTGGCCACAACAGCTCTCAATACAAGTTGCAATGTCACTGCATTCAGTGGAGCTCAACTAATTGGTCCAGTCATTTTGAGAGGAAAACTTTATTAAAGAGCAATCGTAACAAAAAATCTTACTATTGTTTTTCTTTACTTGGGTATGGAAGTATAGAATAATTTTAATTCAGCTAAACCTTCAGCTGTAATGAAAATTTAAGATGGGTCTAGAGAACAAGTTAGAGGAGTAGCTGAGGGAACAGGGGTTGCTCAGCCTGGAGAAAAGGAGGCTGAAGTAAGACTGTAGAGAGGTAGGTGTTGGTGTCTTTTCTCAGGTAACAAGCAGCAGCACAAGAGGAAATAGGCCCAAGTTGTGCCAGAGGTTGGTTAGATTGGATTCTAAGAACACTTTCTCCATCAAAAGGGTTGTCAAGCCCTGGAACAGGCTGCCCAGGGTGGTGGTGGAGTCACCATTCCTGGTGGTATTTAAAAGCCAGGTGGGTGGGGATCTTAGGGACATGGGTTAGTGGTGTCTTGGCAGTGCTGGCTTCACAGTTGGACTTGAAAGATCTTAAAGGTCTTTCCCAACTTAAACAATTCTATGATTATGATTCTATGAATTGCCTAGATAAGGAAATTCAAAAGCATACAGAAAGTACTAATGCCTACCAGCTTTGTAATAATCATAGAATTGATAATGAACTAATTAAAAGTGTAATATTTTATTATGCATACAGTTTATTAAAGCTGTTGACTCATTATGTTAGCTGCATTTTAGAATTTTGGAACTCATTTAGAATATTTAAGCACATTTCAGAAGCTGTTTAGGATGGAAGGAAAAAACCAATGCACCAATGGAATTAAATTAAATGAATGCCAGTGAGAGCTTGAACTGCAGTTTCCTGCTGAGATTTCCCCATATTCTCTCTGTAGACATTTTTTAATTAATATTTTTTCCAATCTTACCAACAAATAAATTAGAGGAGTAATCATAAGGTTTGCCTACTCTCCCCTATTGGTTCACTGTTTCCAAATGGAAGATACATCCTGCTACACTTACAATGCTGTTAACTACCTCTCCTTCCAAAACCAGAAGTGTTTTTACGGGTATGTTCCTTAAAAGATGCAAAATGAAAATTTGAATGAAACAGAAGTTGAGTTATTCCTAGGGGTGCCTTTAAAATAAGAAAGTGCCAGCTGTGCTTTTGAAATTTCTCCTATATTACTGCAAATGCCAGTGAGGAATGAAGTTCTCTCCTAGGAAAATGATGATTCAGGATTACGATGCGAGTCTGGAGACTGGTAAACTTGACCAGTATCCTGATCTATTATAAAAAAACCTGTCATTTTTCAGATCACCAACAATATTACTTTCTCAATAATTAGGACAACTGGACATGATCTGAGGTGTTTATTAGAATTTCATAGTTCTGTTTCATATAATGTTTAGTTACAATTTTGTCTGCATTATTTCAAAAAGAAATCTTTCATCAACTGCTAACATCCAAAATTAAGAAAGCAAACAGCAAATACTGCCGTTTTCAGTACTTCTCTTTCCTCTAAATTACTCTGTTCCTGGCCAAAATACGATTTCTATCAGCATAAGTTACCTTCATTAAAACAAGCTCTCTACTTGATAAATCTTGCCAGAATTTTTTCAATAAAACACTTCTAAGGAATTCAGTGTTTAAAACACAGGAGTACACACATATTTAATTAGTTGCCCTAAATCCAACACTAGCAGACTTAATATACTGTACTACCACTTCAATTTTTATGAAATCATGTAATCCTTCAAATTGCCAATCTGATGAATAAGAAGCTTTTGATTTTATAACTAGATAGTAATTAACTAGTAACTAGTAAGTAATTAACTAGATTAAGACTAGATAGTAATTGAAACACACCATCTTCCTCAGCTGTATCTTGAGGCTTGAATTTTAAAGTGAAGACCTTTCTCAGCTTACAGTTGGCTGAAATAATAATTCCATCCAAGGACCGGAAGAGAGCTCCTCTGAATATTTCATAGGTGAATGTTACCAAGTCAATACACATATTGCACCACTAGAAAAGAGAAACAATACTCTTTAGTAAAACCCATGAGCTGAGGCTAACACACCATCTATACAAATAAACAAGATGGCCTTGAGGAGAAACGCAGTAATTTTAATTTAATTCACAGAACTGTAATATATTTTATATGATTACTCATGTGTAAAATTTAGCTGATCAATGGTTGAAATTTTAAGGGAAAAGAAAAGTAAAAACATAATGATTGTACATGCCTAATTTCCTTATAAAGTCAAGGTAGAAATGTTAGCTTCTAATCAACAAATAGCAAATATTTTTGAGAAAATATTAAAGGTCTTTTCCAACCTAAACTATTCTATGATTCTGATTCTATGAATTGCCTAGATAAGGAAATTCAAAAGCATACAGAAAGTATTAATGCCCACCATTTTTGAGAAAAATGCCCACCCAATATTTTTGATAAAATATTTGGGTGCATACATTACTGTTCAGGTCTTAAATGTGAAATTTTGGAAGGAAAATAATACTTGTTTTGAAGACACCAAGTAATGGACAGAAAAAGATCAGTATTTAATTAAAACTGATACTTCTAGTCATGAGGTTGAAAAATAGAATAATTTGTAGGAATACAATACAGAAAGCTAGCATGTGAAAATGCAAACTATGTTCTGCTGATGGAATGAACAACTTATGATATACCCTGATTCACAACCCCTCATGATGATAACAACAATCAACTTGTGTATACAGTAAGCTGAACTATCACAGCCATGTCAAAGATCTATTTAATCACTGAAAGCAGCATGCTCCCTCCTTTAAGAAAAAGCAACGGTAAAAAGGCAGATAACCATTTAACAGAGACAGATATGTATTCAGATACACTAAGGAATATAGATCTACTCTTTAAGGTTGATCAAGCATTAAGGTTATTAAAATATTTTGTCATTATAAATGATCAGAGCATCTAGACATATCTGACTCATGCTTTATTATCTAAATTAAAATTCATAACTGAAGTTCATCTTCTGCTTGAATTTAACTTGGTGTACATTAATGCACACATTAATCCTGAAATACCTGTACTAGTTTGACACCAACTAACTGAAATTACACTGAAGAAAAATAATTTAATTTCATTGGATTTTGAATTAACAGCAACTTCAGGGGTATGATCTGATACATATTCATTTAAAAAAATCCCATGACTTCTTCCCACAAAGCAGAAAACCTCTCAAGTTTAAGTTACCACAGTTGCTATTACTTAACCTATCTCAAAAAAGTTATAAATTAAGAGGCTTTTTGTAAAATATTTTCTCTCATGTCTAACCTTAAATTTGCAACTGCTTAGTATATTGTTATCTAGTTCTCTTCATGCAAATATGTATTTTAAAATATTTTCATATCAAGTTTATTTTCTAAAGCAGTATTTGAGACTCCAATCCTTACATGGTTATACAGTAACCATCAGGCTTTGTATCCTGTCAGCTTTTGATGTATGTTGTGGCTGGGCATGGGTGAGTGAACATGAGACTGTTCTCATCAATTTGACACACAGAGTGTTCTATATATGCCAGAATTTGGAAGAACCTGAAGAAAGTGAAAGCAGCCATCAGCTAGAGTCTACATCCAGTGAATGTCATCAGAGGTCACTACAGGAGAAGGGACATGTGAGCAGGAGCACTATCATGAAGTATCAGGGACACAGAATATTATAGAGGCTGCATTAACAGGAGAGCTGAAGAAACATTACAAACAGCAGTAATTTTGTAAAATGAGAATGAATTCCTAATATAAGAAGAACGATAGAAGAGAGTCAGCACTAAGTGGTTCTGCTGCCATCTGGTAAAGGGGACATTCACAAGTATCTTCAATCAGTAGGAGCTGAGTTCTAAACAAGCAATAATTTCAAAAATTTCATAATATACACAAAATATTTCAGATTTTCAACCTCAGTCTAGGTAATACCCCCTAGGTACCTACTATTTTGCGCTTGATCATAAACAGAGGAATTTTTGCATGCAGAGGGGTTACAGACAACTCCTTGTGGACTGTTGACAAATACAATCTTCTTTTATTATTGTCAAAATCTGTTATCCTATAAAAGAAAAGTCAGGAGAGAATGGAACAGATATTTGTCAATTCAATAATCCAGTATCTTTGGGAAATCACAAAAAACCTGCTCATGTGCAGAACCTTTATGTCAGTGACAGTAAATATGGAATTTAAAAATTATTTTACAAGATGAGTAATGAGATTTCTTTATCCAATTCAAACTCCGTGGCTATATCTCTGCATATATAATATCACTTTACATGCTAATTTCATTTCAACAGTCTACACTCTTTCCTAGATTTCTACAGCCCTTCAGAGTATGAAAGAATTCAATTTGTATGAACTAAGAACCCAGTAGCCTTTAATCATCACACATATTTTGGCCTCTTAAGCTTGTCTTATCTTGGGGCCTGCTAACTTGAAAAACATTATTTGCTTTCTTTTCCTAAAAATGCCTCTGTCACTGCATATAGATTTTTTTTCAGCTTAAAGGTAAACACAATACATTGTCTATCTGTTTTACTTCACGAGGACTTATCTTCAAAGGTGAATTATAATGCAGCAGTTTATTGCTCACTATTCAGGTCATCTCACAGTGATACCAAGGACACTGAATTTCAACATTTCTAATAAATTCAGACTACAGCCATGGTCACAAAAAAAAAAAAAGTTTCCTTTAAACTGATAAAACGGGTCATTTTTATGTTCTATTTCCTTCAAGTCTTGTTAGCAGCTGTACTAGTTTTGACTGGGACCCAGATAAATTTCTTCAGAGTAGCTTGGAGAGTGCTATGCCTTGGGTTTGTGCTGGAAGCAGTATTGGTAACTCAGGGATGTTTTCATTGCTGCTGGGCACTGATTACACAGAGCCAAGGCCTTTTCTGCTCCTCACCTCATGTCAGCAGCCAGGAGGCTGGGGCTGTATGAGGAGCTGGGAGGGGACACAGGACAGCTGATGCCTGCTGACCCAAGGGCTGTTTCAGACAACACAGTGCCATGCTCAGCAGAAAGAACTGTGGGGAAGCAGAAGGAATGGGAAAGCTCAGAGCTATGTTGTTTTCCCATGCCACCATTACACAGCATGAAGCCCTGAGCTCCTGGAGATGGCTGAACATCTGCAGGCCCATGGGAAGGAGATAATGCCTTGTTTAGATTCTGGTTCCATGTGCAGCTTTTGCTCCCCTTATTAAACTGTCTCTATCCCAATGCACAAGGTTTTCCACTTTTACCCTTGTGTATTCTCTTCCCCGAGAGAGAGAGGGGCCACTGTGGCTCAGCTGCTTGCTGGGGTTAGACCACAACAGCAGCACAACCTTGACATTCCCCAACTGTCCTCCCTTAACACTTCAGAGCACAGATATTACTTTAAAGGCTGCAATCTGGGAAAATATGCTTAATGTATGGGGAAACAATGATTAATTTACCTATTATTTTGAACAAGCCTATTTCTAACAGATGGGTATTTCTCTGTAATTAGCAGCCCCTCTGCGAAGATGATAAATACTTATAAAAAACAACTTTTTGTCACTACTTATTGTTGTTAAAAGTAATTACTCATAATCATTCAAATGTTGGGTTTTACTTTAAAATGTGAGAGTGCCCTGTAGTCTTTTTTTTTTTTAAATTTATTACTGAAAACAATTTTTCATTAGCTAAGGACTACCTGTAGCTTAAATAATGAAATGTCATCACCCAAAATTTGCAGAATAACATTTGCAGAATAAAACAAAATTTGCAGAATAACCCTAAGATATTCATAGGTTTCCTTAGGTCAACTTAGGAGGACATTAACTCTGGGGTACATTACATACTTTAGTAACTTTTGCCAATTTGAGAGTTTAAGCAAGGACAGTAAAAATATACTGCATGTATGTAAATATCAAAAAATTCTACCAGTACAGGCAATAAAAATACATAAGCACCTCCTCGTTCTCCCATAGTCATTAAGACTATAATCCAAAGCAAACTGTTCACCAGCTTTCCAGAACTTGCTGATTCTTTCCTCTCCCTTACAGATAACCTGACCTTTAATCTATTCATCCTCATAACATGGGTGGGCAAATGAAAACAAAGTGGAAGACTCTGCTATCTGTTTCATTTTTAAAGATTGGCAGTTCCTTTTATAAATCATATGCACTTGAAAAGCAGAAATTCCAGTACTGTGCCAAGAAAAAATGATTTTATCCTCACTATTGTTATTGCATGACATGAGAGATTCCAGAATCAACTGTACATATTTTTATGAATGGACAAATTATACCAAGTCCTTGAAAAGTGATTTTATCAGAATACCTCCAAGAATCTTACAATGCTGATACCTAGGCTTGATCTTACTTTGGAAGAAGTTTAAGCAAGATGTGAATTCCATGAAGATCACCATCAAAAGGGCCACACAGCTAAGCCTTTGATTAAGGCATAGTTCCACCCATCACTTTACTTCCCATATAGCCTTTGGTGAAAATCTATTAATCTAGTTTCCAGAAGCTCTTCACTCTAAATCTTGAGTGTTCAGAAGCACTGAAAAAAGTGGTGCACCAAAGAAGTCCAAAGCAGTGCAGCAATGGTTGCTTGAAGCTCCCTGGATTTCCTGGTTACATGCAGAGCTGAGCAATTGTGCTGAGAAACCAGGCAATAACCTGAGTACTGAGAAACAAAAATACTATCTTCGCTTAACCTCAAACTGCCTAATTCTCAATAGAGAATGTTGCTTTAAATGAAGCTATAACAGAGCAGTAGGAGCCTAGAATTAAGTCATGCATACCTGCAAAAAACTGGCAATAAAACCTAAGTTCACTCTATACTATCAGTACAATATGTTTAAATGTTACTATTTATTTGTTATATGAATAGGTTTATCTCTCTCCCTCATGAAAAAAAAATAAGAACCTTGGTTGTAGAAAGGCCACTGGTAAATGCACAAGTCAGTTACATTCCAAAATGTAACACTGAACACATTTGTTTAGCTCAAAAGACACATTTATATCAGACTCTGTCATATAAGTCTAAAGTACGAATTTTTATAATGATAGATGTGCCAGAAGGAAGGGCCAAACCTGAGATGCATAGATATAATCACTCCTAAAAAGTGTAATTTATTTCTGTAAATACATTTAAAATAATAAAAATCTTATATTCCACAGGCAAAAGCAGGTGAAACATTCAAACAGGCAAAAAAAAAAAAAAAAAAAAAAAAAAAGAGAAGATGGCCTTAAAATTACATAAAATAATTTATTTCCCAGGAGAAGGAAGATTATTTAAGAGTTAGTGTAACTTACACACTTTTCAATCACATCGCTTATTGGAAAATAAAAATAAAGCAAGGGTCTGGGGAAACTATTTTCTGTAATAACTCTGACAATAGGAGCTAGAACATCAGATCTCTCAGCTGCAAAATAACTCTAGAGTACTTTTGGTGACACACAACTTTTTTTTTACTGCTATACAAAACCAGAACTTATGTTAAACCTACATTGCCAAGAAACATTTGCAGCACACATCTGATTTTCAAAGATGAATTTAAAAAATCTATATGGGAGTTAATGTATTTTTATTATGTCTGTGCTTGAGTATTTATATCTAAGGGTCAGACATGATAGAAAAGTAATGAGACCATGTTGAGAAAAATGAGGTGGTCAACAAGAAAATCAACCTCATTTATAATAATATTCCTGTGATCAGCAGGTGCATAACTCTTCCAGCTATGGTCATTAACTGCATTCATTTCACACTTAACATCTGCATTTGCAAGCCATTTGAAAGTAAAATTACCTTCCAATTCAATTTTCAATTTTATTTTACATCTTCAAATTTGATTGACTATTTTCCTCACAATGGTAACTATAGTGAGATTGCAAGTGAATGGGAGCAACTACCCAAGAGCACAGATAGACTCATCTGCTCAGATTGCCTATTCACTTTGCTTCTGTATAGATAATAATTTATGACCATTTGTTAATGTTCAATTCAGGGCCAAAAATGAACTTAGGAAAAAACAATACTGAACTCTTGAAGAGATGCTTCATTTGTCAGGATCACATGGTGTTCAAATGAAAGTGTTTTTCTCTTTATAAATGATGAAACCTGGAAGTTTACCAAACATGAAAGTAGACATTTCATCGATGTTGCTAAGAGCAACTCCCATGCAATTTAATACTAACAGAAATCTCTTTGTATCCTGGTCAAAATCCAGAGAGAATTCTCTGCTAATGCTTCACTATTGGTACATTAGTATATTAGTACTTAACAATTGCAGTGTCAATTTCTCACAAAAGGCATGTCCTTCCTAAACATTAGACAGTAGCATCATTATCATCATCATCACCTCCATTTTAAAGACAGAAAAAAAAGGAATGCCAATTGTCAGCTGATTTGCCATGCTTTCAGATTCTCAAATTCCCTTATTCAGGAGCACTCTGTACTTCACATACATTTTATTTTATATGCTACTTGCTACTTACTATATGTAAATTTGTCTTGTAGGAGATAGTACATTACTGAAGTGGCTGCCTGATGATCTGCAATCCAGAGCAACGTATCCTGCCCTCATAAAACCAGATGTAGCTACATTGAAAATAAATCAAATCTCTACAAAAGAACAGATCTGGAAGACCAATATGTCACCCAGACCTAGAGAAGAAGTTGATTGGTGTACTGGAATTTCCTGTTGATAGTGTTCTTCTGGAGAGCGTTAAGGAAAAAACCCACAGAGTGCCCTTAACCAGTATCCATAAAGAGGGAGCAACACAAGTGGCAGGCACAAAACAAGAATCATCAAATCTGACTGTTAGAATGAAAATCTTTCAAAATATGAGCAGTTATGAAGAAATGGTAAATCCTGACCTCTCCCTACAAGACACAGACATATTTGCCATCAATTCTCCAAATAAAAAAAAATGACCTGGTATTTTTCCTGACCAAGCATAACTTTGTGGGAAATGTTACAACTCCACATGTTTCACAAATCATTCTGGAAGTGCTCACTAATATTCATAACATATATTTTAGAAACTTCTATAAATATTTTTATATCATTGGTTTTGAAATAGGCTTATCTTTCTCTTATTTTCAAGTATTTAGTAAATTCCATTTCACACACAATGCTATGTTTCTCTGAAGGATGGCTAATTTTGCCAAATCATTTAGAAAACTGTAATTCTAGAAAATAGTTTTAAATTTTCCAGTACAAAGTACTCTAATGAGTACTAATATGTAGAAAGTTTAGTGCTAACTTCTTTTCCAGAATCTAAACAAAGTACCTCTATAATGCAGTTATTTATGCCTACAGCAAGTTTTGTTGGCTTTTAAAGTTCATTGGCTGTTAATTTTTCTGCTTTGTTATTCTTTCCATGAATTTTCTGTTTTAAAGAGACAATCCATCCTTTCACCCATCCTTTTGAGACAAAGGAAAGGATGCAGGATGCTTTCACCCTCTAATATAATAGTTCTTTAAAATACAGCCATATTTCTCATATTCAAACCATTTATTCTAATTACTAAGAATTCTAATTACTATGAAGTCTTCCCTGTAAAAAGACAAAATTAACTTGCTTGCTAACAGAATTTACTTTATTAGGCATATGAACATCCTGACTAACAAACCCTACCAACCAAATATAAACATGATTCAGTTTACCTCATGTTACATACATTGATCAACTAATCAAAATATAAATAATTAGTACTTTAGTACTCATACTTATTAGTGCTTCCATCTAAAGTTCTAGAAGATGTGATGACTGGGGGAGTTATTAAAAATGTTTTACTTTCAAATTACTTAGTTAAAATCTCCTTTGTAAATTATGAAATTTAATGTACCCTAATACTTCCAAGAATACTTCTGTATTTCATTCCTGCTTCACAAAATAATCAATGAACATGTCTCAGGCTACAAAATACCAGAATTTCAAATAATCTCTTAGCTAAATCTATTCCATAAAGTTTACCTTTATTCTCTATTTAAAATCTTCCAATAATTTCAGATGTACATGATAGAATTAGCATCTATGTCCTGCTTTGAATTTTAAGAGGTTGGTCTAAGTATTGCAAGACTAACCAAGATTCATATTGTTCTGTATCAGAAAACATGCTGGGTGTTTAGGTTAACATGAATAATTTATGATATCTCTGTCAGCAAAGCTAAATTGATGACTGATTATGATAGCATCTAATTCACATAAATTCAAACCGTTACAGTATCTATGAATAAATTAGCTATGCCTGTAAAACCTATTATGTTGTGGTTATTAAAAATCTCAAAATAATAAGCTTATATTTATAGAAACAACTGTTTGAAAATAGGAAATATGGTACCAAAATATATATTCCACTGTTCTGTTCACAGGCCTTGCAATAAGATATTTTATCAGCAAGCACAACTACTTCAGGAATAAAGAGATTTTGACCCCTTTTCCCCTACAGATTCCTTCACACATAACTATCTTCAACAGAAAACTTGTCAGGTATGTTCCAGAGTTTGAAACTCTCAGAGTTTGCATTGATTCAGAATATAACAAGAGCTGATGCCTTCTGGAGCTGGCTAAGGCTAGTGGCAAGCAAAGCTATTTTGACTATGAAGAGTGGGATAATAACTGAGCAAATCTGTTGAAAAGCACTTTGCCAGCTGGGCAAAGGTTGAAAGGCTGAGGCTGGAACGTCAGGAAGAATTAAGAAATTAAAAGACATAGGGACCATTAGAATGAATGAGCAATCATGTGAATCCTCAGCACATTGTGGCTGGAAAGATGGTCCCATAAGGTACTGGGTGGTTCTAGGAAGTGGCAGCACAGCAGAGCCCCATGGCACATTAATACCAAGCACCAAGTCTGGGCTAGGAGGCAGCAGTTTTCAGTGACAATGGGCATGCTTGCTCTGCAGGTTTTCATGTCAGAGGTGAGGGGATCTCATAAGAGAACTCAGACCTCCCCAGCTACAAGTTGTGCCACATGTGATTTACAGATGTTTACCATGCTAAGATTTGAACAAGTTTGAAGCAGCATGAATTTGAGAGAGGCAGCATGACTCCAGAGCTGCAGCAATGGATGAGTAAGTACCATGCCTGAACTGGGAAAAAATACAAAGGGACTCATACAAGACCACAAAATGTTTCAGTACATAACCAGGAATTAAGCATCTCATTCTTGTTCATACACCAGACCAGTCTACTCTTTTTTTTTTTAATGCTATGGTACAATTTCAAGATCTGTTTCCTCACATCACCTGCTCTACTCATTTGCTATAAAACTTTCCATTACAAGAAGTGCTAATTTCATGTGATACCCAACACTGAGAAGAACTGTATCAGAAACAATGTATGACCATAACTGGTATTACAGTTCTTTAAGAATAAATGTTTGAGTGCTTGTCAAAATGCCAAGTGGAAGTACTAACACCTACATGTCCATGTATTGAGAATTAAAGCAAATATGACAAAACAAACCAGATGCTGTTTTCTTTTAAATCCAAATATTTTTTCAAACATTGAGTTACCTTTGCTTTTTCAGAAAAGTAGCAAAATCCATAACACTGAAGATTTAACTGGCTACTGCATTTGCTACAGACAGTTATATTCAGCATTACTAATAGCTTTGCTACTATTTGCTCCAAAGAAGCTGTATAAATTACATGCTCTCTACCTTAGTTGTGATTTTATTATGCTTCATCAAATTTTTCATCCACAATCTATTTTACACATTTTTACAGAGATCAATACATTGATTGTTAATGTGGTGGTATTCATCTAATCATGCCACATAAAAAAGTATCTAAAATTCTATTTAGATTTCCTCTGAAGAAAAGATAAACCAGCTAATATATGGTTTGCACATTTCAGTGTTTATGGCAGGAATCTTGAATGACTGGTTGACAGCAGCAAGTTAGAAAGTTTAGCTCCACTGATGCCAGCAGTGATGGATGGTCCTAAAGAAATTCTTATTTGCTGACCCAATCAATCACTGAACAGAATGCAAAAGAAGATGAGGCTCAAACTAAATTCCTATTTCCATCTCTCTGCAGAATGAGAGAGCAAGAAATGTAACATAAAGCTTCATGCCCAGCTATTACAAAACTTGTCAGTGATTTTACATAAACTAAATTCTGTAGCTTGACATGCTATCAATTTTCCCTTGAGGCTGCTCAAAGATTCAGCACTAAGTAGTCAGGTTGTGTAAGAATCCATCTTTGAACATTAAACTTCAGGAAGCAGCAGCACCATCAACACTTTGTCTGCAAACAAGCAAGAGATTTCTTTCAAAATATCTGAAAAGAAGGGAACTGAACAGCAGTCACATGGCAAGAAGGACTTGCCTTTATTATTTATTGGATTATCTTAAGTGTGCTAGGATAAAATAATGCATTGTCTATTCCTCAAGTCTTGAAGGACTTTATGGGCACAAGTGAGCTATTGTTGATTTCAAATACAAAACTCAGTATTAAAACTATTTTTAAAGAGTTTTTATTAACTTTTTTATACAGTTGCCCTAAGTGGGGAACAACTGATATTGTACTTTTAAGACATAAACACCTTCATTCAAAGTAACTGGAGCTATAGAGAAAATACAGTTAATATAGTTTATATTATATGTATTAAACAGCAATATAGTGTATGTTACATAAAAAATATATATAGCAAATACAAAATACATGTATTTAAATCTATACAAGTTACCTAAGAATATAGTAAGAACATATATTTGCTTTTGTAAGAGGGACATAGTAAAGATGGGAACAGGAAGTAGAAAGAAAATATGAAGAAAATGTAAAGTCTAAATATAAGCTGGAAGAGAAAAGGCAAATAAAGTTGGGACAGGTGATAGAAAATGTTTTTATGAGAAAAATATGAGAAAAATAAAATTAGTAGAAGTAGAAAATAGGTTCTTGTTAAGAAGGTGGCAAATACCCAGAAGAATCAAACTGAAGATGGCACTACAACAAAAAATCTGAATTCCTGCACCTATCATTAAATGTCTGTGCCCGCCTAAAGAATATCCATGAGAAGCAAATCTTGGTTTTGAGGTGGTAGTTGGTGTTTGGTCTCTGTGTCCTGCATCACATATCCTGTTTATTTTGTCCCTTTGTCCCTTTAAAAGCAAACTTCCAGAAAGTCAAACAAAAATAAAATTCTTATTTCATTTTACAATTTAATTGCTAATTCAATTGATATCATTCAACCCATCTTTTCTTGCAGGGCTTCTAATGGCCTAATATTTCTTTTGTTAATCCAATCTCAGATATTCTATGGACTACAAAGCTGAGTGAGTTATGCTGTTTATATATAATACAAACAGATGGTGTCACTAGGGGAGAAATGGTGTCCAAAGCCTGACAACTGCCAAAGTTTAAAACTCTATTAAATTGTTTCACACCTAACTAATATCTGTTTCTGCTGTATCTCTTTCTTCACAGTGTGGAAATAATTATACTAATTGAGCACTCCATTTGTTTTTCTAGCTTTTTAGCATTTGTTTGGTTGTGTTTTTCTCCTCCAGTTATTAGAATATGTATTTCTTTTTGCCCTGGACCAAAGGGCCCTCTCTTATGACTTATGAATAATTCTCTTATGAATTTTCAGGCAGTCTTCATGCATCAGTGTTTTCATATGTTTGACAAATTTGTGCTCCATTTCTTCAGAGTTTTCATCATCTTCATTCAGGATTTTGGAGTTACGTCTTCAAAGGAATGTCAGTATTTAAAACATCTAAGAAATAATGATCTCATTAGCCTAATTGCTTTTTATTGACTTGACAAGTCATCATGCTTTAATGCAAAATATGCCACCACAATTAATGACCGCAATCAAGAATTCACTTTAAGTATTCCAAGAAATTTTATGCATCTTACAGTAACTCAGTGGAGAAGTCTTTTCCCAATGGCACAAAAATCTGAAGTGTCAGAAATTGCTGCACCAGTCCCACTAGAAACAGGAAAAAAGAAAAAAAGTGCTGTGCGCATGCAGATGCACGTTTCACTATCCAGCATTTCTATTTTGTACCATATGCTATGCTCCTACAACACTATTTCCCAAGGTTCACACAACATATGAACACGAGAAAAACCTGAAGAAATCCAATTCAAACTGCAATAAAAGTATTGCTTTAAAAGTCCCATCTGTGGCTTTGGTGGAATTCTCATGAAAGCAAAAGGAACCTTTTTTTAAGTTTACAATTTTTGCGCTCCAAGAGCATGAAGACAATAAATATCCCACAAGAATTATAAAATGAAGTAATACTGTCCTATCAAGATTATTTTATAGTCATGTTACATTTGCACTCATGTTGGTGACAATGTACACATTGCTAAGCAACTTCAACAAAACTCTTGGGTAAGAATGCAATTCAGATCATGACAGTGATGCTCAGTGGAGGCTTCTGATTTTTAGAATAATAGCAAAGGAGTTTGACTGAGGGAGAAAACAAAAAAAAATTCAGGTAGCTCCCTATCAAGGGAAAACAGTACAAAGCTGTCTGAATTGAACCATATGTTGTTTTCTCAGATATTCCATCAGGGACAATATAGGCTGCTTTTCATTGACTTCACAAGCCTGAACAGCAACATTGGTTTCTCCTTTAAAGAATGACAAATCAGAACTTTCTTCTTTTGAGGGCCAAATGACACATTAAAACTACAAATTAGATTTGCATATATAGTAACTTTAATGTTGCAACAGTATACAAAGTTCCAGTGCTACCGGGAGATGATATACTTGATTAATTAAATATTTGAGGTACACACACCTCAAGAGAAGAGACCAAGACAGAAGGAAACATAATGGTAACAGATGGAAACTTGACTGCAGTATTGCTGCACTAGGTAAAGTAAATTTAAAACCAAACTATTTTTAGCAGTGATTACCCACATGATAAATTCTTAATCCTCATTTTAATGTTTAGCAACATTTAGCAACTGTTTTTCTTTTAACTGTTTACTGTTTGCTATATTAGTTTATTATACCATTGAAAATAAATTTGTTTGGTTTCTCAAAAAAATACATTGCATTAATATTTAATGAAGATAACAGCCAATTTCTTTTATGAAAATCAGACTAAACTTCAAGGCCTTACAGAGTCATCAGCCCAAAGAATTTTTTTTTTTTGGTGTTTATTGGAAGAAACTTATGTCTTACTATATACCCTGCATTAGAAGTACACTAAAAGATTCCCATTCCATTTGTTTAAAATCACTATCTCAATTTTTCTTCAAAAGCAAGCAGTTAATTCTAAGCCAGCTCAATTCACTCTTACAAGCCTTATGAGGTACTGCACCCTGTCATGGAGTTTAAAGAATATGATGACTGCTGTATTGCAGAATGCTTGGATTCTGGATTATTGTGGTGCAACAGACATCCTGTGAAAACATTCCATAGCACCCTTAAATGCTGATTACATAAACACAGCAAAAATGTGTGTATAAATTTCTTGTACCGCTAACGCTTATTTGATACAAGAGTAAAAATTCTTTAAAAACCCTAAGAAAGGGGACAGGAACCTAATTCACATTAATTAATGCCAGTGGAATTACTGACTTCTGCTGGAGTCAGTAAATTACTGGGCTCAGTGGAGTCAGAGATTATTTATCAGACATTGGTCTGTAGCAGGTACAGAAGTGAACTTGGCAGCACCAGGATATGTTAGATCTTCCCTACAGCACTTACTCTAATATGGTGTTTCTATAAGTTTTACTTATTTGTAACAGACCTACTAAAATGTTAATGAAAAAACTTTTCCTGTGCTGAATTATGCCTGAACTAAGGGAGAATAATGTTTAGCATTCCAATATAACACTGATGCAATAATCAGAACAGCATCACTGACATTTAATTCTTTGATACTCACAAGTTTGTTTGGTTTCCCTTGGTAGCTTCATTTTGTTGATTAGACTGTTTCCTTCAAGTACAAAAACAAAGCCTTTTAGTTCTTTGTCATATTCCTACAGAAAGGAACAACAAACATAAGCATCTGGATACAATTCTCCTCCTGAAAACCAACCATGCTCCTGAAATAACCAAAATGCAGATGGCACTGCAAGTATGACTGGTTCACATTTGATGCCAAAAATATAATCCACTCAAATATGTCTTTTACTTGTATGTTCTATGAACAAATATTGCTGACAAACAGGATTCACGATTCAGTGAGCAAAGCTCAATTCATTGGTTACCAGAGTACCAAAATTACTTTTTAAATATTTAAACTGTAAAATTACACTGTGACCAAATCAGTCTGCAAGCAGGCATATAGAAGTAATTTAAGTAGTCATTTAGT
The DNA here is from genome assembly GCA_003676055.1 of Chloebia gouldiae. Taxonomy (NCBI): domain Eukaryota; kingdom Metazoa; phylum Chordata; class Aves; order Passeriformes; family Passeridae; genus Chloebia; species Chloebia gouldiae. The sequence continues at coordinate 8,038,653 of QUSF01000031.1, read as the reverse complement.
CTGCCATAATGACAGAACTGCAAGTGACAACTCCACTGTCAGGTCAAAGCCCTCATTACTTTCTAATTTTAAGCTTCATTCACATTTTTCTGGTTTATACTCTAGGTTTTATAGATTTCTTTAAAAACTTACTTTTGATATAGCTGATGGGTTGCCAAAAATCTTCCATTTTGCTCCTGGGTTCTTGCCTTGAGCACTGAATATTTCAACAAACCGGCCCCCCTATGATAAAGTGGTTTAAGAATGCATCATCCAGTCAAATGCTCAGCACTAAATTATCAAGGGTCAAGATGAGAACCTAAGAATATCCCTCTGTATCACACTGTTACCAGTCAGTATTACTCATCAGTCAGACAGCAGAATATCAATAACAGCTTCTAGACTACTATAACATATCAATTTGTGTAGTCAATATTTGGCTTTACTAGAAGATCAGAATTGAAAGAATGCTATGAAGTATTTGAAATTATTTTATCTAAATAATCTTTAAAAAGCAAAATTGTTGTAGATATTCAAAAACCATGCAAGAGATGACTAATTTATATCTGGATAAGATTTTTTTCTACAATTTGCCAAATGAAGTGAGTTTTAAAATACACTGCTAAATAAAAGGTGTTGCACATTGGATGTTTGGTCTGATTTCCAAAGGAAATGAAATTTACACCATTTGTCTATATATGTGAATGGTTCTGCCTAAATATTTTTTAGTAACTTTTCTACTAGTTACCAAATTTCAACCTGATTTGACCAAACAAAAATTTACTAACTTTTCTGGGCCAATTTCAGCAGCCTGGGAGTAGATCTGTTCCAGTCAGTATCACCATGAAAAGGGTAATGGCTACAGCCTCCACGAGGGAACAGAGAATTACTACTGGAAAAAGATTATTATGGATGTCCTTACGTCAGGTGAAAACTCCTGACACAAGAGTATGTGCCCTGCTGGACATCAAGGAATCCAAACACATGCTCTTGGGGAGGTTGGCTTCATCACCTCTGCTTTGGGAATTACTTGCTTCTAGATTTTTGTCATTTGATGTGGCATTTTTTGTGGCATCTGATGCACTCAGCCTACAGTTTGCTAAGCATTTTTCAGCAGCATGGTTGACCTAATCAATCATTACAACTCTGCCATTCCCTTCTCATTTCTAGTTGCCTGCACTCTCCAATTCTCTTTATGCTCAGCTGCCCAAGCAATTGCCTGCAAGTCAGAATGAGCAAGAGGGGCAAGCAAAAGAAATGCTCCTCATATTAGTTTTTCAGAGAACATCAATTCTGCACTGTTTATGAATTAGGTATTTTCATCTGCCCACATACACCTGGCAGCTCCAGCCATATGGCTGATCCAGTGACTGGACTTAGTGAGTTCTAAGGAAATTCAAAATGACATTCCATAAACTGCACTCAAAGTATTTTTTAAACTTACAGTGGATTAATTTTTTAATATGGTATACAATCAACTTCCAAGTTACCTGATTTATTTAAGGATTACAGGATCAAGCTCTCAAAAAGTTAAAAAATATTTTTAACTGCCAAGCTGTATGTGTTTGCAGAAAAGCTTGAACAAGTGGCTTTTTCTTCCATCTTTACAAATACATTTTATTAATAGCCCAGCCCTTGAATTGGCCCTGATTTGAGGTTAAACTGAACAGGACATGGAAAAATACCAGACATGACATGAGAAAATGTCAAACAAACAGTGATGCAACTTTTGCTGACAAAAGTTACTTGGTGCTGTGGAGAATGGTTGGGTCTCACGAGGGGCCCCAGTGAAGTTGGGCAAGGAACTGACAAACTCCACAAGCAACTGGAGGAGAGTATGAGGCATCCCTGGGGAGCACAATCCTGCAAAGTCAGTGGCAGCTAGGCATCAGAAATTCCATGGAAAGCTGAGACAGCCTAGGAACAGCATCAGAAATATCAATTTTGGGTACAGAAGTAGCACATCTGGGATCAGCAGGGAAAATGTACTTGGGGTGGGCTGTTGTCTCAGGATGGGAGAGGTGCAGAGAAAGGGAGGGCAAAGTGTGGTGGAAAGAGAGGCCAGTAAAGAGTAAAAGGGATAATGAAACTCCAAATAATGTGACTGCTGTTGTCAGAAGCTTGTGCTGGACTAAGGGAATAAACCAACTCCCTTTTCTGGCTACACCTTAAGAGCTGGGACTCCTTCCTTGACCGCATGGAAGCAGATGTGCCTTCCCTGGCCTACAGGGGTAAAGAACAAAAGCCATTTGCAATCTCATGATGTGCCCATTCTAGACCTGACAGTATCAGCAGCTAGTCACTAATTCATGACACTTCTATAAAAACACTGAATTATGAAACACTCCAAAACACTCCTGCAACTGTACTTTCTGCATCTCAGAATATGCTGTTTTAATTGAGCTTTCTCAGAGATGAAATGAAAAATGGGTAAAAGTTAGAATTATTTCTGTTTTACCTGATAGTGGTTTCTGAACATTTTCCCAGCTTTCATAGACAGAAAATAATTTTAGTTTCTCAATCAGTAAAGACACTTGCAAGCTCTGCTGAAAAACAAACAAACAACTTTAAATAGGATTTGACACAAAAAAAATCCTATAATGGTAGTCCAATCATATTTTAAATATGTGAATACTATTATGAAGTACTTTTCGGAGTAGAAATGTGTTATCAACTGCATCGGAGTGCTACTGCAGAAGAATTAACACCAAAATAATATTGACACTGTCTTGGAAAAAATTCTATTTTTGCATCAAGTACCCAGGGCTGCCTTTTCTTATACTCCAAGCAGAACTAGTAATTTCATGTCAGTCCTTATTTTTAATCAACAAAGACTTTCTCATTCTTTAAAAACACTTAAAAATAATCTTAAACACATATTTTTTATTGTTCTTTGTTCTCAAGTGCCCACTGGAAAACATTAGAATCCATTAAAGAGGAGCTTAACACTCAATATAGAAAAATAGAAACATGGAACAGCTGCCACAGAAATCTCTCCATCTAGAGGTATTGGCAGAGACTTCTGAGACAAGTTATCTTCTTTCACATTCAGCACTCTTCTTTGAGGATGATTACTGTAAGACTCAAACCAAGCACTTCAGTTATCTGAGGGCTGCTTAAGTCACTGTGAATTAAGAGATTTCTGCAGTTATAGAATTGGAACAGTGGAAGGGGAAGGGACTGGCACTGGAAGCTCCTCTTTGATCACGCTGAGAGTCTGGGGCTCACCTGGCATCCACAGAAAGTGAAGAGATCCTGAACATAAAAGGGAATTGTCACTCCAAAGACAGGGAGAAATCAGCCACAAGAGACAACAAGCACCTTCACTGAGAACTGAAAGTGCTCCTCAGCTCACTGAAGAATCCTTTCACAAGACTCTGCCTCACTTTTATTAACTGAACTTTGTTTTATTCATGTTCAGTTTGGCTACAAACAACTTAAGAATGAAATTGTTTTTAACTACTAGATATTTTTTCAGACTGCAACCAGTTTTTTAAACAAATAGAAATAATAAAGTTAAAAAAATATGAAAACATATATGACTACAAATGAACTAGAAATTCAGTGGCAATATGCATGAGTTCATGAAGAATGAATCCATCTAAAGGATTAGGGCACCATTCTATTTGAAAAAGTAAATAATAATTCATTTATGAAAACATGATGAAATCGATTTATATTTATCCACACTTTTTTTAATCAACAACAATTAAATGTTAAAGTTGTCTGTAAATTAAATAAAAATGGAAAAACAATCAGATATTGTAAATTTATCCCCTGCTGTTGCCAGAAATATTAGTTCATTTAAAATTTTTTGATTATAAGGAAAATAAAACTTAAAAATTTGTAACAGGCCTATCAAAACTTGTAATTAGTATTTTGATCAAATTTAACTAATATAGTCACTGCACTTCTAAAACACCAATTGCATTATCCTATGTTTTAGACCATTTTCTATACAGATTTTCCACTTGCTGGCATTTTTTAAAATTACTTCTTTAATAGTTATATTGAGTTACTTAATTATGAATGAGATGTTTTAGAAATACCTTTTGAAGAATGCACTTCTAAAGCAAGTGCATTAGACTTTTCCTTCTCTCTAAATAGTCACTTAACATAAAGATCACTTATTTCTGAAATCACTGTTCATATTTCTGTCTTCAGCCCTATCTTTGTTATTATCTACAGCCTTTAAACAAGCCAGAACTACTCAAAATTGTATGATTCATGTCTGAGTGAGAAGTAGTGGCACCATGAAGCTCATTTCAGTGACCTACTGTTTTGATTCCCTTTGCCAGAGCAGAATGTGAAGGACCTGTAGTGAATGAGAGACAGGAGCCAATGATGAGTGTATCCCTGTAACTCACACTCTGAAGCTCTTGTCATTCTAGGACTGAGGATTTTACCATTGCCCAGTTTTTATCTATTATTGATTTTAAGTGAAGATGTAAAAGAATACACTGCTTTTTCCTTGGGTCAAAGCACATTCACTAACTTTTGCTTTAAAGATCAGTTTGACTGGCCAAGCATCATGCACCTAGCACAGCCCTCACATATTCTGCAGTTCTGCTATGCTTTACTACACCTCAGGAAAAAATATTAGAACTAAATAAATGTGAGGAATTCTGATCTAAATAAATGTCAGAATTCTGATCTCACTGTATAGAAAGTTTTAAGTTCTGAGACTGAAAAAAAAAAAATCTCTTTCAGGGACTACTACCAGTATTCTGTCTTAAAATTTGTCATCAGTGCAGTTGTGTTTTAAACTGATACTCATATGGTAGTTTATCTCCTAATCTGCAGAACATATCCTGTGCAGACTCAGAGAACTGATGACTTTTGTAGGTACAAAATTCATAACCAGGTGACTCTTCCTAACTTCAGTGGAAGGCAAACTGACCCATAGTTTACAATAATTTGTGTGTGGACAAGTCATTCACCTACAAAGCTGATAATTGCAAATACCTCTGTGAAATCAGCGAAATGTCAGTTTGTTTTTCATTAAGGCAGGAAAAATACTGCAAGTGACATTGCAATATATCTCTGCTCCTATATTGCTTAATTATAACTTACCAAATTTCATTACTACAAATGAAGACTAGAAATTACCTTTCCTATTAAGATTGGTAGCCATGAAAACCATTAAGTGAATGACATATTTGTCATGTAATTACTGAGGTAATGTTAAAAAGTTCTTCCATTATGCATCAAGTATTATTGTCTTTAATTATAGTAAGCTATTTTTAAAGGAGAAAGCAGTCTGGAAAATTGATAGTTGCAGTATTTATCCTCTTTTTACCTTTCCTCTTCCCAGTCCTTCCAGAAAGTCTAAAATCCAAGAGTACTTGCAATCCAGAGGGACTATTTAAAAAAATCAGCAGCCATTTGAAATGTAAGTCCTCAATTTTTTGCATAGTTATCAAATAAATAGGACTTTTACGACATCTTCATAGAATGCCATAAATTAGTAGCTTTCTCATTTTTCAGTCACAGATCAAAATTATTTTTTATTGCCCTGAATCATGTACCATGAACTATGTATGTCTGTCCAACTGGAAACACAGGCCTAACGTATCAGTCAATGACAAATAATCAGGAATGTAATTTATAAAGTTAAGCAACAATGAAAGATATTTATCTTTTAACAGATTCCTATCTGGGTTTACCTTGTGATGTCTTGGTTTGTGCAGTGACTTTGAGCACTAGTTTCACCACGCTTCTTACATGAACAATAAAGTAGCAGTATCCAAAGGGCCCCTTATTCCTTCCATTCACCCAAGCCACTCAGGACTCTGCAAAAATATCTCCATTCTATGACAGCTTCTTATGTCTATTTCAATAATAGATGGAGTTTATGTAGCCCCAGATTCCAACAATTGGCCCTTTGAAAGTGACAAGCAAAAAGAGTATTTCACAAACAGCAAATGCAAACAGACATTCATGCTTTCTTAATCTAATTAGTGCTAAGCACTGTTCTAAATCCAGGAGAGACAGGGATGGACAGACTCACACAGACCTAAAACCCCTTCACAGTCACGGTTAGTCCCTTATCTTAAAAGGCACTATTTACATAAGTATAAGAACAGACAAGCTTCTGATCAATATCCCAGTGTTGGAAAAGCTATGTTTAGTTAATATATTTTTATTACAAAGTCATATCTGTGAAGCAAAATAAAGTGAATTTGCACATACTACTAATTTGCATTGAAAAATGACAGGAATACACTATTTTTGGCAGGGCACACAGGCTTAGCCCCAAGACTGTTCATACATATAACTCACCATCATGGGCCCAAAGCCAGAGCTGATTTATGGTGGCTGGGACACGCCAGGGAAAGCAGTTCATCACCAGTGAAGGGTTTTAGTATCTCCCAGACAAATGAATTCCACATATTAAATATTTAAAGCTGAGTTTGTAACACCACTATATATTTTCTCAAAATACAAGTTACCATAATAAATGAGCAGAAACACCATTAATAAGCTATTGCAAGACTACTGCCGCTCCAGCGGGTGACGCTTTTACGCACAACGTACAGAATTAAGGGGGAAAATAACTTAAAACCGAGGCCGCAAAACGTTTTGACACAAGACCCGCGACCACCTGCGGCTCCCCCTTCCCTGCGCAGCTACAGCGGCACGGCCGCGGCCGCGCCTCCGCGGGAGCCGGGGCTGGGTCGGGATGGGGATGGAGCTCGGGGATAGAGGAGGGGGATGGAGGA
>QUSF01000031.1:7975248-8031942 GCA_003676055.1 Chloebia gouldiae | reverse complement strand
GGATGGAAGACGGGGATGGAGGACGGGGATGGAGGAGGGGATGGAGGTCGGGGATGGAGGAGGGGATGGAGGTCGGGGGTGGAGGTCGGGGATGGACGACGGGGATGGAGGAGGGGATGGAGGACGGGGATGGAGGTCGGGGATGGAGGTCGGGGGTGGAGGTCGGGGATGGAGGTCGGGGTCGGGGATCGGGGCCGGCTCTGGAGAGGGGCCGGGCCGCGCAGCCCAGGGCGGTCCGTCCCGCCGGCTCTCACCTGTGTGAGGGCGGCGGGGCCGTTGAAGATGGCGGCGCGGGCGGCCCCTGAGGGTCGGTAGCAGCCCGGGGGCGCCGCCCGCGGTCCCCGGCCCCGCACCGAGCCGCTCACAGAGGGCCGAGGCTGCCGCCGAGCCTGTGCTGGTCCCTCACAGGTGCCCCAAGCGTGTGGGAAATGACGCCGTGTCACCCAGGGCCGTGCAGGTGCTCAAGTGCAAATGTCGTTGACATGTCCACTCATGAAACATATTTGCCCTTTCACCTTTAACGCTGAATTCCCAGAAATGTAAGGTGTTTTTTTTTTTTGTTTGATTTTTTTGTTGTCGTTGTTTTGAGAGGGATGAAGGGTGAGCTACAGCAGGCACATCACAGTCCTTGGTTTTTAAGGAATTACAGTGGCATCGGAGGTCTGGCATTTTTCCCTACAAGAGGGAAGCAAGGACAGCCCCATTAGTTTAACATCACTGGCAAGTACAAGCAAACACCTCCCGATGGCTTCAAAAACCTCTGGGAACAAGGTTATGGGGAACCAGTTTGATCTGTGGTTTTATAATGAGATCCTTGTCCCTTGAAGTGACTGCTTTTTTGATCACAGCATTTCTTCGTGAAACTTTGTAGCCTTTTCACAGAAAAGTACTGGGATACCGTTTTCTTCATCAAAGTGTGTCTTAGTGTTTCTTTGAAGAGCAATTATTAAGAGCCTTGTAACCCATCACAGCATAATGAAATACATGAACTGGAAGGGCTGAGCCACGGATGGCACCTTCTGTACTCAGTTCACCATTGCTCTGCTCACCTTCCTCGCTTTTCGTCCTGAAGGTACTATCCTTATTTTGCCAACGAAGGGAATCAGTTAAATCAGTTTTAGGATGTATCTAGCTTTCTCATTTTACCTTAGGATTTTCAAAGAAATCCAATGTTGTTTTATCATACACTGGATTACACTGATTAGAGTTCTTAGGTATTGGAGATAAGGAAAATAGTAATACTAAAGCAGAGCTACAGGTTATTAAATAAAACCAGGTAATACAACAAGGACAGAAGAGAGGTGATGATAGGAAAAGAAAGGTTAAAAAAACCATTGTGGAGTTCTGTAGCCAACAGAAACAACATAGTTCATTACATACGGTTTAACCTGAAGTCGTTCTGAAATTAATTACACATAGTACTGTATCTAAAAACCATGCACCCTTTCTGACAGGAGTTATGCTAAGGCATCAGTAGTTTAGAAATTCCAGTTAAAACTGAAATTTGGGCTGAAGAACCTACAGTCGAAATGGTGTATGAAGCAGCCATCTGTGAATGTAAGGTGTAAAGAGCTACCTTCCTGCTGGGGGCAAAACTGGGCTGCCCAACTACCCTTTGCCATCTGCCACTGGAAACTGGTTTTAGGCATACTGTGAGGGGAATTTCTTTTCCCTGTCTTCTTCCAGTTTTACAGAAAAAAAACTCATATCTTGTGACCCAAAAATTGAAGGTAATGTAAGACTGGCTAGGAATCTTGTGTCATTAAATTTGGTCCATCCATAGTCTGAGCATATCATACTTCCATAGTCTGTTTTGGAATTATGGTGATGTGGGAAAAACTGTTAAATCCTTTGAGATTGCACCTGTGGGCTGGCTGCAGTTGATACCTGAGTTGCTGGGTTATGCACTTTTCTTTGGTTAAATATTTGAAGCCTCTGTGCAGTGTACATCTACTAAAGCCCTGGAAAGGCAGAATGCTCAGCAAGTGCTTGGGTAATAATTTGGGAAAAACTGAGAACTCATATACATTTATCTTCACCCCTTACATGTTAGAACATATTTCAGTGAAGAGATTTCTATTGTGTTTTGGACTAGGAAAATTGAACACAGGAACATCCCTTTTTCTCATAAATAAGCATAAGGTGTGGTTAGGTCTCATGTCTTAAATTAAAATACTAAGAAGTTAGGAGCATCATGCTGGGAAATGAATTGATTTAATTTAGGAGAGTATTCAATGTGCATTAGATATCTGATGTGTGATATTAAACCCAGCCATTTTTAAAGGACCCCCACTGGCATAGCTTGGGTTTATATTCACAGGAATAGTTCTGTATTTTCCTTCATCCTTTCCTGACTTAGCCTTATTGCATGTCATTGCTCCCACTTGGAGCAGGCTCCCTTCCCACTATGTAAAGCTCTATTTCAGCTCTAATGACCATTTGCCAGTCTGTTCAGTACAGTATTCTTCTGAATTGGTTTGGTTTGTGCTTTTTAAGACTGTCAGTTCATGTAGTTTGGAGATCTCTTGTCTTTCTAGTTCACACTGTATTTTGTAAAATATTATGTTTTGTCTTGAGATATATATATTATAAATGCTATTTAAGCTAAAAAAGAAGACACTCAGACATGCTATGAAATTTTCTGTAATTCCTTCTTACCATTCTTGATGTGCAGGGAAGGGAGACTTGATGTGAGCTGCTGCTTGCTCTGCCTTCACTTGGTAACAGCAACCATGGAGCCAAGGCGTGCTTGCCCCAGTGCCAGGCCACTCTGCCTTTCCTCTGAACATTCCTGCTCAGCCAGTCACCTTCCTAGGAGCATATTTGCCAAGATTACATCATGCAGGGTAATTGAACTGCCTAGTCACCATTGTATCCACTACTGTTTGTGGCTCTCTGAACAATTTCCAGCAGAATGCTTCCTCCTTCTTCAGCCATGTATATGACCTCTGATTTTTTTCCCGTTTTTATTTGTACCTTTGTCTTTTGATAGAAATACTGATCAAATAAATAAAGAAGTGAAATTCATTAATTAGCATTTTTGTCTGTTTGATGTAGAACAAAATATATTCTGTGAGATGCATATAATCTCTTCATCATCTTAAGGCTTTGCTTTTAGAAAGATGGAGTAACACCTTTGATTCAGAAAACAGCAGTTTGCAGAAGACTCTTCTTGGGTAAATATATTAAAATTGAGAATCAGTTCACAACCTATTTTCCAAAGCCACAAATATATTTAATCATGGATATTCTGTAAGAATCCTTATTTGGGCATTGTGGATAGTTATGACAAAAACAGTTGGGCCAATTTCTGTGGTGTGTACTTCCAAGATTAGACTTTCCTCTCACTGATGTGTAGTCATGATGTTCAAACATGGAAGGGGACTCCAGAAGGGTCGTGGCCAAAGGGACTGACAAGGGGATAGACACAGCTGCAGCAGGGATGGAAAAGTTGTGGAGACATTCCCTCTGCATCTCTCTATTCTTTACACCACGCTGGACAGTGGTGAGTTGAGAGCAAAGGCAGCTCGTCATAACCAGAGCAATTCTGTTGACAAAGCATGGAAAAAAAATCATAGTCTTTCTGTAAAATAAATGGGTTGTGCCACTCCAGAAAGCATTGAGTCCTCAGACAGTAATACTTGAAACTGGTTGCTTATGTCTTGTCAGGCTTTATAGGAATCCACCTATGTGACCAGTTGGCCATATTTCAGTTCAGAGCAGCCAATAAAAACCTTAAATAATGAAGATATATTTAATGAGGATGCCTAACTAGTTAGCCAGCATTCATGGTTGTAGAAAGACAGTTAGCACAGGGTTAAAAATATTATTAAATTATTCCTCTTTTATGTTTTGTTTGGTTTATTTTGAGGCAACTGATACCTGTTTACAGATTAAAAAAATGTCATATCATCTGAAGAAAAACAGTGAATTTCTGTACCTGAAAGATCCATCAGCTTTATGCAATTCATGTGCTAATCCCCTTCTTTCCTTCAGGATAGTTCATTAAAGCTATGTAATAACAAGGAAAGTGTACAGGAAAAGTGAAAACCTGCCATGGTTTGCCTTAGTGTTGAATCAACTTGTGCTTAGGTTTGGCAAGTTAGAGTGAAAAACATATGCAGGTTCTCTTTGCACCTGCTACCGTGCTTTACAGGAGTTACAGTCTTCACACACCCCAAACTATACCAATCATTGGTTGTTTCATTTCACTTTGCAGTGCAGAAGGATATTTTGTGTAATGCCTTTTGTAGTTTGGTCATGCTTTTTTGATTCAGAGAATTTTTGAAAAGCATTAAAGAAAAACAGCCCCTGGATGACTGCTGGAAACTTGAAATAGCATAGCCACTCTTCTCTGTCCAGTAAATCCATTAAATGATAAACTATTGATTTTTATAACACAATTAAGGTGCCAATGATTTCTTAAGAAATCATTGTACATTTTCTGTATTATGCACTCAGCACATTATCTATTGTAAATCAGAGGAGAGTGTTCTCACTCTGGAATAAAATGATCTTCAAGCTGTTCTCAGAATGAAACCATCTCCACACCAGTCCAGTGCTGCACAGAGTTTTGCCTCTGAAATGGACCAATGGTCTTTATCCCATTGATTGTAGTGTGTATATACAAAAAAATATAACCACTGTTATTTGCTATTATTGAGACTTCTTAAGGCAGATAGTTTACAGTATATAAAAAGTTTTAGTCACTTGCCCAGACAAGAATAAAAATTGGAATTTCAGGAGCAGTGTCACGATCCAGTGTTAAAATGGGTGGCTATCTGGACTCACAGAGGAATTTCTTCATCTCTCCATCACATGGTTTGTACAAAGAATGAGAATGCCATGAAGTATTTCCTTTGAAGCAGCATCAAATATTTGAAAAATATTGGTTGCAATGGGTCAAAATGGAATCTTCTATTCTGACATTTCCTGTGTTCTTTTGTGCTGAGATGGGATAAACAGAGCCTTTATTTGTTCTGATAACTGTGGGGCTTATTTTCCTTTCTCTCCACCTTTGATTTTATTTTTACTGACAAGATAAAAAAAAGAAGTCAATATATAGTTTGATATTGCTCATCCAACTTGTCAGAATTTTGTTTAGTGTTTTGATACTGCTTTTTCATTCAATTATTGTTCACATTGCTAGGGTTTAAGGTTTCTCATAGTAGGCACTTCATATAAATGCCTTTGTTGTGTTATCTTTTAAATTAATTTTTTTAATTAATTTTTTTCAGAAATACAAGCACTTTCAAATAAAATTCTTCACACATTTGGAATATAAATAAACAAATACAATATATAAATATAAATAAACAAACAAATACAAATACAAATTTTGAGAAATAAAGAGCATCTACATTTTTCAATTAGTTCCTTTGGACTGAGTCACTGACTTCCATGCAGCATTCTTCATTTTGGGTCTTACAAAATTATTCTCTGAAAAAAAGTCTTCACAGAGACATATCATGCAGATTTGTGCCCAAAGTTCCTCCTGTCTAACCACCTCAACTTTCTCTGTCTCTCGTAATTTCTTTAAGACAACAATCCCATTTGTTTTTCCTTCTTCTTCTATAATATTTTCACTTTTCTACATTCCCAGTAATTTATCTTGTATCTTGACTAGTTTCTGCTTTCCTAAAACTCTTCCTGCAGTGCGGAGTTCCCAGATGTCCAAACTCATTTCTGTGTTTTTTTTTTTTCTGCTCAGCAGCCAGAAAAGAAAGTCTGTGCTGTGGTTTGTCCAGCAGGAGCTGTGCTGAGTGGACAGCCAGGGAGTGCATGTCAGCCTGGCTGCTGCCAAAGCAAATGAGTAGTGACTTCATTTCTTCCCACCTTTCACTAATGGCAGCATCAATAACATCTGTTCTGCATCCTGCTGTTGATTCTCATAAACCTTTCAGGAGCTTATTGTCTTAGGATATTCCATATGAAGGAAGACTAAAAAATGTCACCAATTTTGAGGGGAAGATTTGGAGTACTTGACCTAATGTCTTACATTTCTATGTAATACAGTGTATTCTGAAAGTTGATTATCTTTGGTCTTTTGTTCATATCTTTGATCTGAAATGTAAATCAATATTTACTGTGTGTTGACTGAGTATCTAGTTGTCAAAACCTCCAAGGCTAGGGGAGGTTAAAGCTGTGTTCCTCTTTCAGATACAGCCAGCTTTTATTTTCTGTTGTAAGCAGACTGAAAAGGAGGGGAGTCATGCCTTAGATAATTTTGTAGTAGGTTCATTTTAAACAACTTAAAACAAATGTTTCTGTATATTTCTTAGAGGGAGCTGACAAATTCTTCTGTCATGAGGGGAGCATGAACAACTTTAAACATACCAATGAATCTGATATTCCCTTTATACATTTATATTCTTGCTTGCAAAGACTTGGTAGTAGACAATGTGACATAAATACATTGCTCCCTTCCAAAGCATGAATTCTGTATGACTTTAACTGAGTCCTCTTAAAGGATAAAAAGTGAATTAATCTAAATTTCATTTTAAATTAATGAACCAAGTTCTGGGGGTTGCCTGTAGAGCAGCAGCCACCCCCACAGAGGATAGTTTGTGGAGTAGCACATTTATTTACTTCTTACTTCAGGATGTATTGCTAAGGTGAAAGTACACAGTGCTTTTGTGTGCAGTGGTGATCTGAGCTTTCACAGAACTAATATAGTTTGAATGCTTTCATAATTAGATCTTATGAATAAAGCCAGATGCAAAGTAAGTGTGGACTAATAGGCTTTAGGGAATTGCTAAAATAGAAAAAGTTCTTCAATCTCTTCAATTTTTGTTATGTTACCCTCTGCTTCTGGAGAAGTTTGGGATGCAAATCAAACTGGCATAATTCAGGAGTCCCACACACCAGTGCCATCATGATGATGTGAAACTATGTGTATTGGCTCAGTTTTCATGAATGTCATGAATCTGGAAGAAGAGATCACATTTTTGTCTTGTCCCTTCCCTGACCAAACTTTCTATTCTTTTTGGAGCTTACTGCTAGAGGTGTAACTTTTTACCAAGGCTACTGTAGACTATACTGCACCTTGATACAACATGAATCTAAAGACAGGAAAGACTGGGGAGGTTCTGTGCCCCGGGATGGCTGCTGAGATGAATAGGGATACTCAGGTCCCAGGCATGATGGAATTTGGTTGCAGGGGCAAACATTGGCTCTGGTGTCACATTAGCCACTAATAGAGGTTTGGGTTAGGAGAAATGAAGGTGAACTGTGCTGGATAAAATATACAGCATCTGGCACTTTTGCAAAAAATCTTTCAGGAACTTGTACTTTTGGCTACTGCTCAGCACTGATTTGATGGAATACATTGAGGATGAATCTAGAGGGACATTGATAAGATAACTCATTTTCTATATAGGAAAATGCAATTGGACTTCTCTAGCTGGACTGTAGTTGTGTATGTGATCTGGCACTTCCTAGGGAAATTAGGGATAATGCTCATCAGAAAGAAAGTTGCAAAGCAAGTAAAGAATCATGTGAGGGTTTGGGAGCTACAGGAGAAAAATATAATTGAAGGACTAGATTACAGTACAATATTTAAGCACTGGTCTTCTGACTAATTATTAGTACTTTTGTTCATATAATTCTCCCAAAAAAGAGATGTGTACATGTGACTTATACAGATGAAAGAACTCTAAATAGGAGCAGTCTGTCAGTTAGGAATAAGTGGATGAACTTAAGGCCTGGAGTAGTGAAAATCAGATGAAATTCACTGCTGTGTGGTACAAGGTCATGCATTTGGAGACTAATAAGTTGCAAGCTTGTGTATGGGAAATGACTGAGGAAGCAAAAGTGCTGAAGCTAAAGAGCAGTGTTGGCAAAAGGACAAATGAGCATAAAACAATCATAAATACAATTAAATTTGGAAACTGGAAGGACATTTTTACTTGTTGATGAAGTAAAATTCTGGAACAGTTTTCCCATGAGAGTTTTAGGGGCAAAGAAAAATTAAATTTAAAGAAGGGAGATTTAGATAATATGTTAGGATGAAGTTCTTTGCGAAGAATGTGGTGAGAAACGGGATCAGGTTACCCAGAGAAATTGTGGATACCCCATCCTATGATTCTATGATACCAAGTTCTGCTTATTCCTTGAACCTTAAACATAGCTTCTGCTAATTCTTCATTTAATGTAAGTAAAACAAACTACAGAACTTTTTTCACAAAGGCACCCTGAGACATGAAGTGACAAGTTTGTGGGACATCTGTTTGGACTGAGGAGGAGTTGGATATTTGAGAGTAATTGATTAATGGATTCACTGTGCTTCTTGTAGTTGTGCCACCGCTGCAAAATGAGAGTGAAGGAGCAAAAAATGCTTTGCATCTGTCAAGGCCAGCGTGCCAATGTGTGGAGATCACAGCAGGGAGAACAGGACTAGCCAGTACAAAATGTTTCTTTGCTCTTGTATCCTTTTAAAAGATTCTTTTCATGTTTTAGTCCCATGCAAAGAGCCAGACCCTCATTTGTGGCTCCATATGAAGGTGACTTAATGTCCATCTTTTATGTCACAAGTACTCTGAAGCCATCCAGCTTCTGCTGCACTTCTGATGAAAGCTCTCCTCCTCTGATTTCTCTGCCAGTGTCTGTAGAGGCTATGCTGACAGCTTGGGGCTGCAGCACATTCGGGGTGCATTGGAAATGTTCTGTTTCTTGCCAGTGTGTGGCTAATGGGCTTTAGGGCTGCTTGAAGCCATTAGAGCAATGAATGGCAGCTGGCAAGCAAAGTGGGATCAGGCTCAGTGGGGAGAGGGATCTTTTTGTATAGCCTGGGGTGACTGAGAGGAGAATGAGGCCACTGTCTCCTGTGGCTTCTATGCAAGGTCCTGCAAATCCTGTCAGCATTTTCCTATAAGGATGAGTAGGAATGCTTTGGGGAAATACTCTGTGGTTCAGGCAACAAAGTTGACTGTTTCAGGCCTTTTTTTGGTTGTGTGGGGGGCATTGGCACTGACTTGAAATGTGAAAGAGGTCCCTGTAAAGAGCTACAGAAATGAGGCATTTTGCATTGGGTTTCCTGCTGTGATCCCTACACTCTGGCACTGCAGCCATGGCAGATGCACGGCACTTTTGTTCCCTCATTTTCACTCTGTGGCTGTGATATCCACTGCATCAGACACTGAGTACCTATTATGCACACTCTCAAATCCAGTCAGTTCTTTCTCTCAGTAAATCTGTTGTACAGATTCTGGCTTCTTTGGGATATTTTTTTGTTGCTTGGCATATAAATTTATATTCAGGATATCTACCTTTTCATTGTTTAAACTACTGACAGGCTAATCCACAGCTTGACAGGTTTCTTTTGTTCACTTCTGTGGTACATGTTATATGTTCTGTGGTGACCCCTGCAATCTGCTCATGGTGACTTTACCAGAGATCTGTGACCTTCTGGATGCACTGGGGAGGATCCTTCACACTCTGATCCACAACAGAGAAGGACTCAAAGTAAATGGGAGTTTGTGAAGGTCTGCCTACGTCCTCTGTTACTAGCTCCTGATTTGCTCACTGTGCTTCCCAAATCCTGCTCTCAGCAACACTTACAAGCTACATCATTGTTTCAATATAGGCCCCTACTGTTCTCCTAGAGCTCATGCCATAATATATTCATTGTGTATTGGTGTTTGTCTTCTAGAGTCTAAAACGACTAATTCTCTTCCTACTTATATCCTACTTTAAAATCATATACATAATGATTTTAAACAACCAAACACACACACAAAACCCCAAAAAACTTATCTTTTCTAATTTACATTTTTGAATCTTAACTTGCAAAGTTAACAGGCAGTGAAAATTTGGTACTTAAACCCCACCCTCCCTACACAGTCCACTTTTAGAGGATTGTTGCCAACACTTGTTTTGCAGAGGTATGCTGATGATTTGCAGAAGCCTTTGTTTTCATGGCTGCTACATCTGACTGGCTATCAGTACATGAATTACACATTTTATAGTAGTAGTAATATATTCATTTCACACTAGAATCTGTAAAGATATTATATTTACAGATAAAACATAATTTCTCACACTTCCAGAAATGAACATCAATACTTCTCATTTCAGAAAGAATGTGAAAGGACTTGTTGCATTTCATAAGAAGAAATATAAATCTGGCACCTATATTGAAGACCTAGTCCATTAACATACCATTGTAGTTTTACAATTTTTTCATGATTGTATATTAATATAGAACTCTGCAATGTTAATTTTTTTCTCTACAGAAATATGGGATGTATTTACTTAAAGGAAATCCTTTCCCAGAGCTCTCTGCTGCTTCGCATCATCCTTTTAAATTGGGTTCTTCCAGGTGATAATAATTGCGTAAGTGTAAAATATTCTGATATTTTATCACTTGTCTCAAGTTGGGGATGAACTGTAATTCATCTTGTTTTATGAGAAGCTTTATGAGAAGGATGCATTTACATAAATATACCATTGCCATTTTACTACATCCCACTAGATTTTTCCTTTTCTTTAGACAATGAGCTGAAGTGACAAAAGTGATATGCATATTGAATTGCATTCTGTGATAGCATATGACACATTTCTGACACTTGAATCCTTTCTTATAAACCACTGATCATAGAATCTGAGTGTATGACTGAATGCTGGTCAAATGGCTCTGCATCTTTAAAGTTTTGAGATTTTGATTTCTGCTTTCAGGCAGCTCTTCTCTCCAGTGTAATAAGTAGAACTCATTGCCCTGTTTAGCTGGTATGGCTAATCAACTATTAACAAGGGTGATTTTAAGTTATTTTGGTAGAGTAGAAGCTTGAGTTTGATTTATATTAATTTTTTGGAGAATACAATTCCCAGTGTATGCTCTCTGAACAGTTCCCTGAAGTTTCTGAATCTCCACCTTATATTGCAAATCTAAAAATATTAATTTAAGTACAAATTGAAAGCATCCAAATGTTCAAAATGGACTTGCTGGTTTGCTGTTTATCACTTTCTAACTTGAACAATCAGTTTAGGGATCAGAACTATCATCAGTGATACCTTATGATTTAAGTGATCAGTGACCCTCAGTGGATATCCACTACAGGATTCCTGGAGCGGGCAATTTGCAATGATCTAGACAAAAGACAGATTTTTTTGTTAAACTGGTATGGTAATGGGGGTTGGTCTGTCAAAGAAAATACTTTGTTCTTGTGGCCAAATTTATTTAAAAAATATCTTCCTTTCAAACAGATAAATTAATCTCTGTCCTGGCTGGTTGTGATACTCCATGGCAGAAAGCATCCATCATATCTTTGCTACAGCCAGCAGTGTGTGCTTCATTGAATGGTAGACTAAGCCCATTAGACCTTTATACTTTTTCTTTGGCTAATTTACCCAGCAAATTTCATTATCAAATATACATTGCAGTAGTACCTCCTGGAAACTATTACCTCCTTGTCGCTTGTTGACACATTTATAAGTGCATAAAGACCTTTCAGTAAGTCAGAATCTTTTCAGGGAAATGGAATTTATTTAATGTGATGGTTATACGAGCATGGAGATAGAGAGCTCCATGTATTAATCAGTTCATTGCTGCTGTTGCTTCAAAAATAATTAATCTGTCAGATGAATGTTTTCTACTTATGAAATCAAATGCTCCTTTTTTTTCCCCCAGAGGTATCTGTCCCTAGTATAAGCATAGATATAATTTTCTACAATACTTGACAAAGCAACCTTCATTCTCTTCATGCACCTCTGGTTTATCACTTATTAGATATTTGCACTTGCTTTTTGGTTTAACGAAATCATACTCCTTAAACTTCATTTCTCTCAGCAAAAGCTTTAAGATAAAGGTCTATTCCATGTACATCGCTTACAAAGAAGTCACACTTTGTGCAGAAAGCTGTTTCAAATGCAGAAACACTTTCTTGGTTTGCTGAGTTTAATGTAATAGTGTGTGTCTTTCCACACCAGAAAAGATGTCCATATGGATTTCCAGAAGCTCTGGTGGTGATTCTATAGTTAGGGCCTGCACTTGGTTTAAATGAAGACTTCAGCATTTATCTTACACAGAAAATACAGTAAGTCTTCTAGTGTGATAATTTATCTGCATACCCATTAAAATAAATCCATCATTATTTTGGGTATTAATATGAAATGAAAATGGATTTTTAATAGCATTTAGTGACTAGTTTCAGACTTTCTTTTTTTTTGCCAGGCAGAGTACTCTGAACTTCTCAAGCTGCATAAAATTAATGATTTTATACCTCTTGAATTTTTGTTTAGAATAAAGGATGATTTTCCACTTGTTGAAAAATGGTTTGCACTTGTGCTTGTTGAAATGTAAAGATGTTGAGGATATTATTCTGTAATACTCTCTTCTATAAGGAAGGTCCATCTTTCCTCATTGCTGGTGATCTGCTGCTCTTGTTGGTATTAAAGTAGGAGGTGGCTCTCAGCTGGTGTTCTGGAGAAGGAAGGGTCTACATGAAGAGTGATGATTGGAGGACAGGTGAGAAGGCATGGTTGTCCCTTAAATATAAGGGGAAAAACATCCAGATGAAAGCAGTTTGTTTTTTGTAGACATGAGGCTTGGAGACCCTGGAAAAATTGAGTGAAACTTCTCCAAACAAGAGGGATACAGCTGAAAAGTAATTCAATATTCTGTTAATTGTGTAGGTATTAAATACAGGACAAAGCAGAACTTTCTTCTCTTATTTTCATGTTTCTAATGACACAGATTGTTCTGCTGGAGGTGTCTCACAGTAAGAACACACACTAGTCCCCATCAGAAAAGGTAGTGCCTGAGTGAAGACATGCAGGTACAGAAGTACATGAAGGAAATGAAACTTCTGTCTCATGTTAAGGATTTTCATTTTCACTGGAGAGAATTAACATTGGGATATTGTGTAAAACATTCTCTATGTGTATGTGTTTAACTTGTGTAGATAAAAAATCACTTAAATGAAACAAAAAGAACCTACTTTATGTCAACAGATTTTCTCTCATCATATACTTTAAAAACACCTATGACCTACAGCATATTTAATATTCAATACTGTCCTAATATTCACTGGCATTAATAATTATATCACTACTCTGTGTAAAATAATGTTAGGGTTCTCATTTCATTTATATTAATAACACTAATTGTACTAGTATAAATGTATATTAAAATGATTCATGAGTCTATGTTGAGATGAGTAGGTTTTTGTTGGATTAAGTTAAAAAGGGCTATAGAATTAATTTCATTGAAGTAAGGTCATGGCACTGTCGTTATAAAACTGCTTAAGAAAACTAATTGCTGGGTGATACCTGGGTGAAGTTATGAATAGTTTTGAGGAAAATAATGTCCTGGAAATCTCACTGAGGGTCCACAGTATTTACAGAACTTAAGCCCTGTGAAAGCACAATGCCCGTGATGGTGGGCAGAGCTTTGTTCATATTTTAGACTGCTAAATTAGACACGCATTAATCAGTCCCCCCAGCTCAGGAATGCTGTTGCACACAGTGCCCATGCAGTTCTCTGTGAGCCCTTCTTTCTTCCCTGCACAAAGCTCCGTCCCTCTGAGGGAGTCTTGCCTCAACACATCTTGACTTTGACTCATGACAGCTGTTTTATGTAGCTAGGAATCCAGTTCCAGATATCACTTATTCAGCTGCCTTGGCTAACTTGCCTGTTTTCCCTTCTTAAGTATTTAAAAAGGTTTTATAGCTTTTGAGGGGAAGAGGAGGGAGCCTGGCACAGCTGACAGCTTTGCTGGCTGTGTGTGATAGGAATGGCAGTCGCCAGTCCTCCCTGGCATTGACTCTTTGGTCATCACATTCTCATGGCTCTTTGTGGGCACTTAGTCAGAACTTTGAGCAATTACTAAAATGAAGAATGCAAATATTCTCTATAATTCAGGATCCAGTCTTGCTTCCATAACAATCAGTGGGAAATTTCCTACTGAAATGAATATAGCTGATTGTGAAACATTTTCTGTACTCCAGAATTGCTAAGCTTTAATGAGATTTATATTTTTAAATCCTGGCCACATTTTTTCTATTGATTTCCAAGTTAAATAGATATTTTTGCCCTACATAGTCTAAAGATTGTGAGTGTGTGGAGAATTATTCAAAAACACACTTTCCACCACTTTAATTTATCACTGCTAGGGATTTGTAATGGGATGTAATTTTACATTTTTATTTAAAGTATTTTTAATCTATATTTTTAAAATCTTGAAGTGAACACATAAATTAATCAGCTCCTGTAATCCATTCATGTGTGACTGCTATGTTCAGTGAAGGTCTCTGGCAAAATTGAATCACTTTATTCAACATTCAATCCTACATTAGATATTAGTAATTCCAGAATGTTTTACTCCCTTAAATTGTCCTCTTAGCAGGGTATGTTTGTCATTCTCACTCTTTTTGTGGGGTCACCAAAGCATGCACATCTACAATCCTATATTTGAGAATAATAGATGACATTAATGCGTAAAGGATTGTTTCTGTCAGTCATTATTTTTGCAGATTGGGTTGCCTGTAATGGTCTGCAAAAGAACTTCATGATTCTTCTCCTATAATTCTGCTCTTTGAGCAATTCAATGTATAATCTCCCTTTTCTTACATGTGATCATTTGCAGATTGCTTTATCAGCAATCTTCCTGCCTGCTCCATTGCCTTCATCCTCAAGTTGTTCCAAGCCTTTCTCTCTGAAAGGTGGGAAGCTGAAGCGAGTACAAGTGGGTCTGGCAGGAAGTCATGTCACATCTTGCTGGGGCAGGGCAAGTCTCTTAAGAAAAAAAATGCATTTGGATGCTGGCTAATTGACATAATCTACAGCTGCAGAGTGATGGGGTCTACCTGGCTGTCAGGGAGAAGAAAAGAGCAGCTGACACCTCTAGAGCTTTATTCAAGCTGTCCACATATGCTGACAGGCAGCAGTGACATATGCTTTTTTGCTGTCAAAATTCAGGCTTAGCTCTACAATTATAATGATAAAAAATATCTCTTATACACTCAGGTTCTGGATGCCAATTTTATGATTCACTGTGACGAATGTGGGATAAAGATCAATAAGAGTTTGACTTTTGTTTATTGTCATTTCTATAGGAGAAAATGATTTATTTAAATGTCAGAAGCTCAAATATACACGTCTTTAGAGATGAAAAATGGAACCAAACTACATGTCCTCTTTGCTCCACTAGAAATTGATGAAATAAAATTGCAAAGTAGCCCTCATCACCAGCAGAGAAATTATTAATAACTGGTTAGGCCAAGAGCAGAGATATGATTGGGTGGCAAGGAGTTCAAATTTTGTTCTGGAGAGTTAACATTAATTCATCAGGGTTGCATATTTTTACTGAAATTTGGGAGTTCTTACACTGCTAACAGTTTGAATAGTTTTTTACCCATTACCACTGCAATTTTAATATACTTTCAGTAATTGAATTGCTAAATGCAATGGTATTATTACCTCATGACACCTGTTCTGCAGAAACTGAAATTAAAGTTAACATCAGAAAAGTGTGAGTAGCTTTAATTCTTACTAAAGTACCAGCCATAGAAACAGGGATGGACAGGGCTGAAATAAGGGAGGGGGTGTAGAGCTGGAACTAAAGGACAGTACCACAAGGTGACATTCTTAGCTGCTGTGGGGAGGCAAATGGTTCCGGCCGAAGACTTTCAAAAGGCATAAAGCTATTCCTGCCACCCAGACCTCACTGCTTATTTCACCAGAGAACTGCTTTCAAGCAGCTGAGAAAATCTTACTGCACTGAAACTTTTCCTGTCTTTCTCTAAGTTACAAATCTGTTGTTAGAATGCAGAGACAAAAAATCTTGCTGCATTTTTTCCAATTTATTAACTGGTGTGGCCTTCTAGGGAACTTTACATGCCTTGTAGTAGCTGTAATCAGGAGGCATTGCAGCAGGACAGGCTGTTCTAGTATGTATTTTTTTTCATAATAATAATTTTTGTGATTGTTAATGACAATGCATTAATAGTAATGCAACTACTTCTGTGAGCCTGCAAAAGCAAAAGCTGAATTGCTGTATGATGGCTATTCATCATTGGTGTTCCCTACAGGGACAGTCAACAGTCTGCTTGCAATCCAGAACATGTCCTGTGTGGTCTACCATACCTTTGGAGAGGATTTCTAGAGAAGAGAGAGCAGTAATTGGCTATTCAGTTTTTCACATTTGACTTTCCCATTTTGTTTTTCCATATGAACCTGGGTAGCTGCTCAGCTGCTTTGCCACAGCATCCAGGAGGCTCTTTGTGGAGTAGTTTTGTACTGTGTGGTGTTGAGGAATACATTCCATGCAGGTAGCTCAGTGTGCAGCTGCAGGTTGAGCTCTGGGTGACAGGAACCCCAGACAAGAGGCTGGGAAGTGTGACTGGACACTCAGAGATATGACAGAAGCTGATGACCCCAGACTTTTGTGTGCTTAGACTTGTAAGAGTATAAAATCTATGGCTTCCTTTGTTCAGGATATCTCATTGGAGGCACCCAGCTTGAGCTTGAGGTGTTATTTTGCTGTTGCAGCATGATTAAATTATTTTAAAGATTGAGATATCAGACTCTACTATGGGAAACCTTGGGTTGAGCAGGAAAGGAAAACTTGTCTAACTGTGTGACTATAGGGTTTGTGGCTCTTAAGGGACCTCAGTCCCAGCTCAGGTGGTGTCAATGTGGCTGCCAGAATAGCTCCAGGACTGACAGACAAGGAAGTTTCCTTCACAGTGGCTGAGCACCTGTCAGTCAGAGGCATATATTGATTCAAACCCTTCCAGTGCTCAGTGATGTACCTGCTGGTCTCTCATAGACAAAGTTGTAGATGCATGCAAGAAAACTTAAACTTTGTTACTGAGACATGGCTCTGATGATTTTTAATTTCATGCCTGATACACAAAGCAAAACGTGAAATGTTTTGGCTGAAAATCACTTCTATGTCTGCTCTTCGTGCAAGGTCAGAGTGTTGTTCCATCTCATGAGTGCATTTACATCTCTCAGATTGAGAATGTCAGAATTGGGGAATATGTAGGAAATGTTGGTTGACATTGGATCAGATGGTGACACAATTCCGGTCCTTTGGTTAGCCTCACATGTCTACCTATATAACATAAAACCATGGTAGCCAGAAAAAAAGGACTTGAAATAACTCAAATGGAGACAAGATAAAAGAATATGGGTAAGATACATAATGCAAGAAATATTCTTTTTTTGGTGAAATGTAAATGCTGTGTTGACAACAATTAAACTAGCACCTACACAGATACATACTGTATGTTTGCATATGTGTATGTCTATATACAGTAATAGAAGGAGAAAAATAATGTGGAGCTTGCAAGTGAGTAAATCTATGGGTGCATGGATTTCAGCTTTTGGGTTTTGGGAAAGTACATAGAACACCTGCTAGCAGAGAAATGGGAAAATCTAGATGGAGAGATACTAGAGGATATAGGCAAGATTCTGTTGCTTTAATACAAATTTCCATCTGGCCAGTATTACTGTGTGCCTGAATACTTAATACTACCTAAAAAATTGTGACTTTAGTTATTTTCTGGCTACTTCTCTGTTCTCTTCCCTCTTTGGAATTTGGCAGAAGGTCTATATACATTAACCAGTCATTTGTGTCCCTGAAGACTGTGCATTTCAGTCAAAACTGCATGTTCTGCAAGGCCAGCCTTGGCAATATCATGTTCCTTGGCCAAGCCCTTTGCCTTTGGTGGGTTAACCCTACACTAAGATCACACAGCTGTTTTCCTCAGCCAGCTGAGTTTCATTCACTGGTGCTACCAGGACCCTTCTCTGGTCCTGGCACTTCTCTGCTTTGGGCAGCTGGTGTTGATGTAGCTGTATTTGGATATTTGTGAGTAGCAACAAATACTGGAGAGGAGTTAAAAGTAGCAACAGTGCTCAACTCAGAAACCTCCTTTTCCTGTTGTTAAGATGTAACTATGGAAACTTTTTGCTACAGTGCCTCCATCTGGGTGATAAAGATAGACAAATTTTGGGCACCAAAATTTCATTCCATTTTAGAGATGATTTGCAGAGTCCAATGCAGAACCACTGAGTCATTAAAAAAATCATTGAGAGGCTGTTCTAGTTTTGCATCAGCAGTTGGCTTCCAGGATTTAACATTCAAACTTGTCACTCTAGCTTCTAGAGCTGTTACTGATTGATCCCTGTATCATTTCTCCCTGGAGTTTCTGATTCACTTTTTAGTTACAGAGGAGATTTTATTAAAGGCTGTTTTTCTTGCTGAGGAGTTTTTATTAAAGGTTGTTTTTCTTGTTCCCTCTAAAGGAAAGTCCTTCCAAAGACAGGATTTTTGGCACTTATGAATTGTCTAATGCTGAACTGATAGATGAGCTGTCATCAGGGTACAAACCTGTGACTGTTAGAACAAAGGTGGGCAAATTCAAATGGGAAATAAAGTCATTTTTTTTAAAGCAAGGGAAATTAATAATTGAAACAACTCACCTATGGATCCAGCCAGGAACAGATGTCTTCCTAAAAGCTGTGCCCGAGTTCAACAAGATGTTATTGAGCTCCATGCAGTAATCCACTGGTGAAATTCTCTGGGCCACATTTGGCAGAGGTCAAGAGCAGAGGATTCAATGGTTTCTGCTGAATCAATAAAGCAAAACCAAACTGCCTCTGAAGGAGCAGCAAACAGCTTTTCTCTGTAGATCAGGTGTTAAAGCAGAGAAATGTAGCATTTGACAAGTGTGCTGAATATAGTAATTAAATTGCTTCTATGCTTATTTACAACTTTCTACTTCCTCTTCAAAACTGCATTTTTTATCCCATGTTTTCTCCCTTAATTTTCTCTCCTCTTTTATCACTTTCTATTCCAGAGCTTTCAAACTGGAGCTGAACTTTTGAACCATACATGGAATTTGTTTATCTTTAATCACCAACACACACTGTAGTGCTTATCACATGACAATTTTAGAGCAGATGTCCCAAAATTACAATATAAGGAGGGAATGGACAACCTTTAGAACTGAAACTGTTTCAGATATCATAGAAAAAGAAATTATGGTACCAAATTGTAAGGATTTATCTCATTTACTGGTGGCAGCCAAGGGCATGTGTTGGCAATTGCAGCCTTTGTATCAAAGGAAGGTGGGCTGAGTTTGAACCGCTGGCAGCAGTTCAGATGAATTTCACTTTGTGAGTGAGGTCCTCTCTTCCTGCAGGGAGTGGGAACTGTTACCTTCTGCTGGAGCCTGGTTTCTACTGACCAAAACACAATTCAGTCTGCACGAGTGGAGACTATTGCAGGTGCTCAAGCAGTAGGACCTCATTTGCATGTTGCTGTTTTCTGGTGTGAACTTAGTAAAAAACTTGGGGGGTCTCTGCAGGGCATTCTGCTATGAGAATTATGCATTGCCAGTGTGTGTTTTCTCCTGCTTGTTTGTATCCATTCTTCTGTTGTCTCATATGACAAACCAGTCTGTAAGCTGCTCACAGGAGGTGCTGTCTTCCTGTTCTGTCTTTTTAATATACAGGACTTGTAATGCCTGACTGTGAGTCCTAAGTGTTATGATGGTAATTTCAATAACACTTCAGTTACTTTGGCAGTGATTAACTGTGCCAGGCTATTGATACTAAGTCAACCACATTTGCATCCTGAATCTTTCAAACAGCAAGTTGCAGCATAATGGCCTGAATTTTCCCTATCTAAAAATAATTTATCAATATGAAATGTATTTTTTAATTAAATGTGACAATTTCTTTCAGTCATTCAAAAGACTTTCAATTGCCCAGTTATTAACCTGGCTGCTCTATTTTTATTTATATTATAATTATTTATGAGCTATTATTTGTAATATACTTATTTACTTTTTATGGCAGCCGGAGCACCATAGATCCCATCTTATTATAAAGCCCTTATTCCACTGGCATGGGAATGTGCATAGTTCTCAGGTGGAAACAGCCATTGCTGTCATCTAATCTGAGGCAATTACAAGTGACTTCTTTCTTTGAGCCTATCTCCAAATCCCTCCCATACTGTCCCACTTACTACACCTGCCTTCCCACATCAACACACCAGAAACACATTCCTTGGTCATTCCAAGAGGAATTACCAGCTTCTTTGCTGGCAGCATTCAAATTCTTGTAGGATATACCTCTGGTCATCTGGCCCATTGCTAAGCACTATTTTGCCTGCCTACATTGAAGTCTCCAATGTTAAAGATTGTTTCAGGGATAAATTATTTTTCCGTGATACCTAAGAGTACCTGGAAATATTAGAAATCTCTGTCTGGCTCCTAATGCCCTGGTAGCATCATCTCTCCCACCTGTACATTCCCAACACTCACAATGGAAATGTCAGAACTTACCTGCAGCTCCACAAGAGCTGCTGCAAAGTTGGTGCTGGTCACAATTCAGCAAAATCTTGTAGGTACCCAACTCTGACATTTGCCTGGAGAGTCACTAGCCTTGAGATGCAGTTGGTGGGTGTAAGTGCTTTCTAAATGAAGTGTTCTTGGTATGGATGAGCAGGAGTCTCATAATCTGGCTGATGGCCAGGACCCAGAGACCAGGGAGCCAGAAGAGTTTTCCTCCATCTGTTTCCAGTGCATCTGCCTAACTCTCGATTTATCAACCCTTCACACTGTCAAGTTAAAAAAATGCATAAAATAATTGGATTACATATTAAGACTCTTGAGAGAGTTGCTTATTGACCTTCTTCTACTCCAGTGAATTTAGCTGTGAAAAATTGGGTAAAAAGCAGGGCCTTGCTGAAAGTGCGATATTACATCTGAGCAGTGCATTCTTGGATAAGCAGAAATTACTGTGTAACTAACAAAATGTGAAGTAATAAGATCCAAATTTAAGTGTGGAAATTGTGGAGTAAATAAGTGATTGCTTTTATAAATACTTTTAAATGCATATTTGCACTCTGAGTTTCACTATAAATTGTAATGAAGTGCCTTTAAGTTCAGATGTGAATAAGGCCAAATGTTATTTGGGGGAAAAAAACCAAACCCAAACCCTTTTAAAAAACAATCTTCCAATTGAAAATAACTCTGTTTTACCTCCCAAAACATAGCAGGTTTGGTTCTGAATATCAAAGAATTTGGTTCTGAATGTCACACAATATCACAGTCTGATTGTTGTGCTAAGCATTTGCTTTAACCTTTTGGACCTTCCTTGTCATTCATGCTTGATATAAACTAAAGATACACAAAAAATAGTGGATTTTAAAAATGTCATACATTCTGTCTGTAATTATCCTGGTGGCATGGTGTGACCTGCTGATTCAATTGTTATTGAGATGAATATGAGCTGTTAGTAGACCAAGGTTCAGTGAATACATTAAATCTTGAGGCCTCAATCAATTACCTGCTTCCTCATGGCAGTGTCTAGGATGCCTGGAAAATAAGAAGTATCAGATATGATTAGAAAATACCTCCTTGGATATAAAATGTCTCTCAAAAGTTGAATATCAATTTGAGAAGCACTTTTGCTGGTGATTTATTAAGTTTAACTTGTTTTTCTCTATTAGAAGAGAAAGCAGAATGTTGCCCTCTTTTCCATGGTCAGTGTGACACTGATACAACCTGCTTTGTTGGCTGTACTGGGTTACCTGCATACAGCAGCCTTGTCCAAACAGGAGCAGAACACCTCTTTTTTTCCTTGCCAGAATCCACTTTGTAAGTGGGGCCCAGGATGAGGTGAGGAAGCTGTCACTTCTCAGCAAGCAGCTCCAGAATAGAGAGCCAGAAAAGGAAGAGCAGTCACTTTGGTCTCAATTTAAAAGACAATGCTTTAACCTTCCACAGAATTGGTCAAGTGGCTCTTGTGCTATTTCCTCTCTCAGGTGTCTGGCCCAATGGTAGAAAGGGATTTTTAAGTTTGTAAATATGTTCCCACCATCTACATAGCAATCACCATTATAATTGATCCTTTTAGGGAGTAGAGGGGCACATAGCAACCTATGGAGTGGTTTTGCTTGTATTCTCCTTGTCTTGTTTCAGTCATTTGACTAATTTCTTTTCACATCAGGTTCTTCCTGTGCACTTTTCTGTATATGTATAGTACATAAAGTCTTTCTCACTCACACCCACTTTTTCTTCTTTCCTGGTGGGAGCTGTTCTGCTAATGGTACAATCAGGGAGTACTGTGGAGAGACAAAGGGTGAAATTTGCATCATCTGCTGATCCTGTTAAACTCTAAATGTTCCATTTCATTAATTCTGTATGGCTCTGCTGGAAGAGCAAAGGACTATTCCCATACCCAGGGACCTACTCACCTCCTAGTAAGGTCTTCATTTGGCATATACTGGAAAATTTCTAGTTCTAGTGTGGATGCCAGCCTACAAATGCACATGGAAGTAGACCAATTGGACTGAGAGTTGTGGATTTTGTTTGTGAGAGTCTGTGTGTTTTGCTAACTGGAGTGTGTAATTATATCTAATTATTTGGGCAATTCACAAATTCTTTCACATTCAAACAAGCGCCAAGGTTCCTTTTATTTTTTGATCTCATTTGCAGATTTTTATGTCTTGTAGACCTTAAAAGAAAGAAGTCACAGAAGTTTATTGCTATATTGTGAAGACCATAGTATTGTAACAGGACAAATGTCTTGTCTGGGATCACTTGGTAGAACTGGGAACAGAACTTGCCTTCTGCCTTTCAGCAAGATCCTCATTCATCACTGCCTCTGAAAGAACAGTAAACTGGATAGGTGAGACCTGAATTCCTACTTCTCAGGCCTATACCTCAGTGCACCTTCTCCTAATCTAATGGGAATTTGATAGTCAAATAATTATCTACTTTTATAAGAAAAAAAAATGCAATAAGATAGGGGCAGCTACTCTTTTATGGAATTATTTAATTAGAAATATTCACATTTTGGAAGTGGCTTCTTGTTCAGTTTTCAGTGTATAATTTACGAAAATGCAACTAGACTGCAATTCCTCTGGAAAACAGTTTATCAGGCTGTTCTACACTGATATGATCAGTCATATGTTGTACATCTCTTCCTACATATAAATTATTCAGAACTATTATAGCTAAAACTGTGAGCAGATGATTTTATTTCTGTCTTCTGAAATGCTAGAAAGGATTTGATTTAAAAAGAAAGGGATGACATCCTTGTGAGTTACTGGAAAAGCAGGAATCAATTGTGGCTGGCAGGCTTACTCCTGAAGAAATGGAAAAATTGGTTAAAAAGATCTCTTTTAGTTAAAAATATTAGCAGACTTCATAGAAAATATTTAAGCTTTTAGAACTTCCTATGAAATATAACAATGAGTACATCAAAGTTTATGGAATGTTTTCCTATGATAACTCTATCCCAACTACCTTAACTGAGATACTGTTAATGAGGCTTTGTAAAAGAAATTTAACCTCTTGGACTGAGCCAAAGATTTAGGTCTTTTCACCTGAAAACACTTGATTTAGTCTTCTATAATCAAAGGGTTACTGATTTCTCTTGCATACAAATACACAATTCTGTGAACTCACAGTCTATAATTCCCTCACCTGTACAGGTTTTGTCATTAAACTGCCTTGAATTGCACTTCCCAGGAGCTCCTGGGCTGAGGAGCAGATACAAGCTGAATGCCTCCAGGTGTTTTGGGGCTTTGGAGGAGGTGGGCTCTTTGTGCCTCGGGATGAAATTTGAAGCTCTCTGTGTTGGGCTGCTTTGAGCAAGGTTTCTCCTTTGTTCCAGTACAATCCAAGGTTAAGGTAGGTTTAGCCTCTTATTTCTGTTTTCTTCTGAACAATCTATAGCAGGCTTTACCATTCTTATGTGGAAAACCCAGTCCTTTTCTTAGTTTCTGCACCTTTTAAATCCTTTACAGCACTTGCTTTCTGGGGCTCTTTGCCCACTGGATGAATAGAACTCTAGCTATGGGCCATTTTATCTTGGTTCAGCTGCATGGTTGGGACTGCAAAACATGTAATTTTTTGTTTTAGTCATCCTGAGGAAATAGAGTAACTGTAGAATGCTTCTGTGATTTCTGTTTCTGAGGCATAAGCTTTGCCCTCCATGAGGGGTTATATGCTCTTAATGTGATCCATGATGGTGTGGCCAGTGGTGTTATTCCCAAATCCTACTCTAAATACCATATACCTAATGTTTTCTAGATAAATAATCTCTAAGATCCCTTTCAATCCAAACCATTCAATAGGTCTATGACAAGGTTTTGTGCTTTATGCCAAGTGGTTTATAGGAAATGGTGGTGACACAGTCAGAGAGAAATGAGATGGGGACATTGTTTTGTAGTGCTCATTTGAATGACTCTGAGTTGGCATTTGGCAAGCCAGCAAGGAGCAGCCTATGCACTTTAGGAAGAGTGTTCAATAAAATTTAGTAGCTCAGGTTGATGGTTTGTGATACTGTAAGATGCCATCCTAACTAATGATGGTCCTGTTCATAAAGTTTGTGTTTGGATTCAGTACAGCCTGAACTTCAGAGATGCTTCATTTCCATGTGAATCCAAATATTTTTGACAACATGGGGCACTTGCAGAATCATGTATACGTGTAATTTTCAATTTGTTTTCTGTTCTTTTTCTTAAAAGTCTTAATCCTAATGTTTTTCTATTTGCCTCATCTTTGTATGCACTTATGCTGAAAACAGAAGTGCTGCTTCTGGCAAAAATCACAAGTTTTTACGAAGTTGTATTTGTAAGAAGTTTCTTCCTGTTATTTTGTTTAGTGCGAAGAAAGAAATTAATTCTGTGGTGACATATAATTTGTCCTCATTAGCAGAAAACAGAATTTATATGACTCAAAAGCTATTTGTTAGTCTAACATACCAGCCTAAAATTTTAGCTACCACTGATTGTGCATTGTTGACTTGACAGCAGAAGTAACCATAACTTAGACTTAATGAATGCTTTCATGCAGTATGCACAGTCCTCCAAGAGTCCTTATTTCATACTATTTAATGCTGTGCTGAACAGTTGAGTTTGATAAAGGCTGAAACAGTCAGAATTATGCTTGTATTTGAATTTTAATTTTTAAAGGGGGAAGGCAGATGGTATTGTTTTACAGAGAGAATAGCCCAGCGTGTTCTGCCATATTAAAAGTCTCTTTGAGCCCATCTGATACTGGTCTCTGAGTTTTTTCTCTGCTGGTTTCCTCAGCTTATGCATTGTCTTCAAATTGCATATATTAGTTTCCTATCAGAATAACTTGCAGGCATGGAAATTGGCCATATCCTGTGAAGGTCACTGAAAAATTCATTCCCAAATAGGCAGCTTTTGTATAGCATTGATGCTCTTCTTGGTGCCAAAGCCTTAACTTTACAAATGGACATGAGTTCAAAGGCAAATGCTAATTCAAAGCAGCAGCATGTCTTTGGAAGTACAGTCTCCTTGTCTAGTATCCAGGAACAAATTATATTTAAATCATTCCTACTCAAGGGATAACTTGTCTGACCAAAAGTTAAAGCATGTTTCCTAAGGCTATTGTCCAAATGCCCCTCAAATACTGACAGGCTTGGGACATCAACCATCTCTCTTGGACACCTGTCCCAGTGTTTGACCACCATCTTGACAAAGAAATAAACATGCTCACAAGTAGAATAGAACAATCTGATAATTTCCTGCATTTTTTTACATCTTCATTTTTTTTTCCTGCATGTCATCTGCCAGTAAGGCTGCTTGCTTCAGAGTTTGTAATGGATACTAGTCTGCCTCTTATAGATCTTCTCTCCAGAGTCCTTTAGTCTTTCTAAGAAGATGCCATCTGACTCTTCCCACCTGTGGTTTCCTGGCTCAAACATCTGTTTTAAAAGCTGTTGTAATCTCAGTATAGATTTGCCTCAAAAGAGACTGAACTCCTCTCTCATAAATCTTTCCTGATGCTTCCACATCCTTGCTTTTTCCCAAAAGCTCAGGCAGCAATATCTGTTATTTGCTCAGCTCAACCTCCTAGATAAAAGTTCAAAGCTTTTGATGTTGGTACAAATCGGTTTAAATGATATGATTTAAAAAAACCCCAACAAAAAAAAAAACCCTCAAAAAATCACCAAGAAAAAAAGCACTTGTCTCATGTTTAGTGAATTCCATGCAAGTAGATAGGAAAAAAAAAAAACCCAGACAAAACAAATAACACAATGCTAGATCTGATTCAAAAGTCTTGGCTACCATCATTAGCTGTGCAGGAAAAGGCAGCAATTGAAAATCTCATTCCTTGCAATACCACCAAAGGTGATAAAGAATCAGTTTTTTGAAACTGAAGTCCCATTTCAAAACTACAGGGAGGTGCGTGATGATCTTAAGGAGTAGACTAGAGAGTGATGGATATGCCAAAACAGTAGCAAATCTGTTTGCCTAGCTGCTAGAAGGCTTCTGTATGTTTAGCTGTTCCTTGGCATGGAACTACAAGTCAGTGCCTCTCATCTGGTAGCTTCTAGTCGTGGGAATAGTTATGATAGAGGGCACCAAGCCAAGGACCTGGGCTGAAGTTAACCCAGAAAAAAAAGGCAGGAAGAGAGAGTGAAGTATTGTACCCAGATTTCTTCCCCTGGTAACCCCAGTAGACCTGCTGGTGCTCACTTAGTGGGGAGGACCAATTTCAGTCAAGAAAGTAACATTCAGTGTAATAAAAAGTATTAGGAACTATTTTTTTTCTTATAACTACCACTAAATATTGTGAGCATTTTCAATGTGAAGATTTTGAACCTCAGGAATTCTTGTAGGTTGACTCCCTATCGAAAGCAGGGTAGTGTGGATGATGGCTCTCTTCAAAGTGATGTGAGATTTATTTAAATGTTCAGCTGGTTCCTGAAAGAAAAATGGTCTCAAAGTTAAATGCATCAGGTCTCTCAGCATTTCCAATGCACACCTTGACTTCTATTTCAACTGCTGACTCCTGTGAGAGAGATTAAAGTGCAGAGAGAGCCTCCTGTGCTTTGGAAGACCTGTCCTTTTTTTCCATGCTCCCCAGAAAGGAACTTCTCTGGAAAACCTAACAAAGGCATAATCCATCTCCATATCAAAAAGTATGTCTAGCCTGTAAAAGTGTTAAATTATGTGTAACAGTGCCACCTGCTGAATCCCAGCCTTACACCTTTCTTCTCAAAGGCAATGTGAGTCTTAATGAAATGGTGTTGGTTTTGATTAAGGCACAGGCACATACTCTGCCTGTTTCCTATGTAGAACACAGGGTACAACATGATTTAAAAAATCAAACTAAATATTCATCTTTGGAGCATAAGATTTGTTTCACTAAGTGTGTCATAAGGCAAAGCCCTTGGAAATTATCCCAAAAATGTGTTTGTCTGTTGTTAAATTGGACTGACGCATATTTCACAATTATTAGTACAGAAATATAAAAAGAAATAAAATTTGAATTGCAGTGCTGGTAGTAACTTGTCTAGAAGATGCCAGTGTTCTCAAATTTCAGACAAAGAGAGATTCCCGGTTGAATTTCTAAATTTAGAAATATTTGATTCTACCAAGGACACTGTCAAATGAGTCTAAACTGAGACAGACAGTCATTTTGGGGAAGTGAGTGAATGCCTTCACTGCACTCAGCAGTTTGATAAAACAGTCCCCGTGATGCCTAAAACAACTTAACTTTTCTGAAGCCATTATAGGCTGAATTCTACCCACCTTATTAATAACTAATATGTTTTTAAATGCTCCTGGTCCTTTTAATGGGAAGCTGATGCAGTTCAGTGCCGTTGAGAGCCTGTGTAGCTGAAATGAGCTCCTGCTCCCAAGGAATATCCTGGGTGATGTCAGGTACTGCTAGGTTTCAGTAACCTCAATGACACCACCTGGCATATGCAGTCCAGCACCCCTTGTATGTTACCAGGCTCTTCTATGCATCATATCTTTTTTGGAAAGACCTTTCTGTTGTGTTTAAATCCTACACATGCCCTTCTCTTACCCCTTTTCTACCTGGTGCAGTGTTAGCCTGGAGGGGCTGGTTTGTTTGATAACCATGCTCTGCTACAAGCACAGCTTTACATGACCAGTGTCCACTCTTGTCACGAGTAAATCTCTGACACCTTTGGGAACTAAATCCAACGTGTAAAACTGTAACATACTGTGTTCTTCTAGCATTAGCTGCCAGAAAATGTTATGCCAAAGAGCTTGCTGTGAAGCTGTCTTAATTGGGAAAGTAGAAGAGAACATAATGTTGTGGACAGGACTCATGTAAAAGCATCTAGCAGTAAAATGTAGGATGCATGCCTCCCCTTTTCCAGATCCTTACAGCAGTCCAAAGAACAAGGGAAAAAAAGAAAAGAGCTCTCAGCACATGGCAAATATGGCTTTGTTTAATTACAAAATTAAACATGCATATTTTGGGCATCAAATTTAGGAATTTGAGACTTCACCTGGCTGTCATAGGTAAGATGCACAGGTATTTTTCTTCTTGCTACCCCTGGCTCTGACATTATGGCTGTGAGTGTATAAATAGTGAGATGCATTCTTTTATTTCCATTTTCAGTGTGAGCTCTGTGTTATTGGCCTGAGTGTTTCTAAGCAAGGAAAAAGGGATGTTAACAGCCATGTAAATGAAACTGGACACATGCTTAACAAAATGTGACAGCAAAGTAAAGCCACAGACTTTGTTCCATCAAAAGATACAAATTTCCCATACTCCAGCAGAACATTTAAAATGCCAGCATTCTCAGAGCTGTTTTCACTCTGTGATGTGCTCTAACAGTCAATTTGTTTAAAGGGGAAGAAGAATGGCATTGCAAATGCAGCAAATAAAATGTAGCAATGTTAAAGCATGAAATTCTAGCAGATATCCTACTGCTGGAGTCAGACTCCCAGAAAACCAGCCATTCATACTGGCTCTGGATGGCAGCAGTGGCACAGAACAGAGAACCTGTTTTCTTCCATCGTGGAGTGCAGATGGAGGTGGAAGCACTCTTGTATGTTGTCACCTGTGCTCAATACCTGTGTGCTGAAGTATCTGATAAAAGCTTCACAGGCATCTTGAGAATCGTGTACCATGAAATAGATACTGTTGGCTTCAGCTTTGGCTCAGCTCAAAACCCTAGGTGAACACAAGGGATTTCTAAATATTTGTTATAATAAAGATGGTTTCTAACAGCTCTGCATTCACAGCTGCAAGGAAGCCATAAGCTTCTGTGCATTTAATAGTGACATTGGTGTGTTAAGCTACTTTCTTAAATCAAGGCTGATTCTTGTGGCTTTCTCAATCAAACCTTTTGCCTAAATGTCTCCCAAAAGGAGCTCTGGAGTCTGTACGGAGCAGTAGCTGTGTTAATCAAACTGCTGAAAGCAATACAAGAATCACTGCTTATCTAAAGGACAGGTCGACACAGTTTCTGTACCCTTTCTTAGCATGAGAGGGAATTGGAGAGTAGGATTAAGTAGCAGATTAGCACAGAACACTCCAGACTTAATTTTAAGGAGAAGAATTTTCCAGGGGTGCACTTGAAATGTGTGTGGTAAAGAATGAGTGACTGTAATCCATTGTAATCTTTCTGTAGTGGTGTCATGAGTTCAAATGCACAGGGTTCAGTGGAAGAATGAAACCCTTTAAAATTATTTAAAATCTCTTTTCTAGGCATACTTTTATTGGGAACACTTAGGGAAGAAGGAAATGGTATGCTTTTCAGAGTAAAAAGTTGAAATTTTTCTCTTTTCGCTGACAAACATTTCCTTCTGCCATCTCTGCTCAGTCGTTAGGTGTTGGGTCTTAAATTTATCCCATTTCTTGAGAGGAAAAAATATCCATGTTCTGTAGAGAGAACAACTTAGTTCTTTAAAAAGGGATAAGGGAGAGACTTGCAACAGATTTGAAGTGTTAAAAATAGCCATGAGCACTATGTAGGTGGTGTCAGTTATGTAGCTTCTCTTAATACAAGTACAGAGCTGAGAGGGATAGGATGGCACAGGAGCAAGGTGCTGTGGAGGTGATCATGCAGCTGAGAGTGTGTTTTTTAGCCTCACCATTTGTTGAGCTATTTGACATCTGGGTTGACCTTGAGTACTTTGTCTGCGAAGCTGACATCAGGTTTGGAATTGGACAGTATTTTATGGACTTGGTAGGTATACTTGGTAAAAAAGGAACTTACGGTGACAAAGACTTTGGAATTTGAAAATCCATTAGTGTTTATTGAAAAGATTTTTTTTTTTAGTGGGGAGAATAAAATGAAATTTTGCGTGGTGGTGAATATTTCTCTTATGATTAGAAAAATCTAATCTTTGAGGAAAATACCAAGAAAATTGGTGGTCAATTACTATTATCACAATGCAGAGAAAAATCCTCTATTCTTTCAAAAGCAATCACTGCTTGTTTTGATTTTGTTCAGATTCATTGCACAAGAATATGGAACAGAGGTCCCATTTGAGCCCATGACTTCTGGGGTGGAATATTGGGGATGTGTGTTCTGGAAGACTGTTCCTCCCCAGGGGAACTCCTGATGATGCCAGTGTGGGTCTTTTTCAGCTGTGCAGACCTGGACAGAGAGGGCAGAGTTGTTGAACAGGCAAATACTTCAGAGGAACAGCTAG
The DNA here is from genome assembly GCA_003676055.1 of Chloebia gouldiae. NCBI lineage: Eukaryota > Metazoa > Chordata > Aves > Passeriformes > Passeridae > Chloebia > Chloebia gouldiae. The sequence continues at coordinate 8,001,520 of QUSF01000031.1, read as the reverse complement.
GCATGTTCCTGCCTTGAGACAGAGAATGGATTTGAAGAACCTGGAGCCTTTTCCTGTCTTTTCTTGTGTGATTTTTAGGCTGGGGCTTTTGGGCCTTCTGTAACACTGACTGTAGATGGGGCTGAAATTTTCTGTTGGTTTGTTGGTCTTGTGTTGTTTAGCAGTTCCTGGGATTTTCATAATTGGGAGGGAAGCTTTCTAAGGGCACCAGCAGTGCTGCCTGTGAATTATTCTCGGCTTTTTGCACACAGACTGATTTGTATTTGTTCTCTTTACAACCTATGGGGGTAAACCAGAGCAGCCACAGGGATGTGATAGTGATTCACCTTTTTGATCTTTTATCAAAATACATTTAGTGAGAACAGTGGAGTGTGAGGAGAACATTAGGAGTCTTCCAGCAGGTCAGTGTCAAGGGGAGAGAGACCATTTTTAGGCTCTATCTTAGTCAGTGGAAAAGGGAGAAAGAACAACCTACCAAGAAACTGTTGTGTTAGACCTCAAGAGATGAGCTTTGGGACTGCAAAATTCTCTTACTGAATTGATGAAATAGTAAATGAAAGGGGAAGCAAAATTTTATTGAAATTAACATGAAGTCCCTTTAATCATCAAGCTTAATCCTCAGTAGAAAAGGACTCCAAAATTGATTTAAAATCTCAGTACAACCATCCGCTCTAATGTGAAACAGAGATTCAAGTAAATGAATGATTTGCTTAAAAAATTCTGACTAATCCTGAGAACATTAAAATTAATATAAATATGTGATCTCAAGTTCTATCCATTTTTGTATCCCATTTCAGTAAGTGCATATAATTTGGAATGGGACCTAAGCCATTTTGTGTGTAAGTGTACAGGGAATGCACTCCAGTACCTTTAATCAGAATGTCAAAGAGAGATCAGCTTTGCAGTTTTCACCTGAGATGAGCTGGAATAGAAAGAAAGGATACTATAGAGTGGAGACACTACAGTTTCCTTCAAGGTATGAGGTGATTTAAGCAGCTATTTCCATGGGGCAAACAACAGATGTGAGGTTGTGAGAGCTCCTGGCCTTATGTGTTCATGCTGTAACACTTCACACATACTGCAAACATGTCTGAAGCTCTACCAGGGGCCATACTGTGGATGCCAGGACCCACTGGGATAAGAGAGACCATCTCTCTATATCCTTGGCTTTGTGGAGGAAAGTTTTCTGCCTTCTTCCCTCCAACGATTGGCTCTTTGGACAATTTATTGCTTCTGCTGGGGAATTTTTAGAAAGGCAATCTGATCCATAATCTTAGTTGCTATACATCATTCAAGGTTCAATTTATTTTATATTTTGTAAGAAAAAGTGAATTAATTGCTCAGTTTAGAGATGATGTGATATTTCCTGCTGAGCTTCAAGAGGAATCAGCTATGTGTACTTAAGATACTAACATCATAGGGTTAAAGGTGACATGAGGACACACTATCATTTTAAATAGTAAGTAAATTTTCTATAACAGAGATTATTACTTCTCACAGATGCCTGCACTGTTAACCCAGTGCTTTTAGTCAGATGGAAGTATTTAGCCCTTGGAAAAAGCAGATGTGTCACAGGCAGAAAAGTAGGGATATGCATCTCCCGTGTGCCTGCAGCACCCAAGGAACACATGGGTGCTCTGATGCTTTAGGGCTGGAGGTGGAGAAACCTAATAAACTCAAGTACATCTGCTCAACTGGGAGGAAAACAAATTTTTTGTTAGCTCTAGGAGATTATCAGCCTCTGAATTAAAAGAGCTGATTACAATAATTTTTCAAAAGTTGAGCTGAATACTGAGGAAAATCAAGGGTTTCTGTTGCTTGCTGTGCCTTGTGCTAGAGGGCCTGCCCAGGGGCATTCCAGGATTTGCTCCTGCTCTTCCCTTCTATTTCCAGGCTGAGTAGTGCGTTCAAATCCTGTTCTTTAGTTAAACTTCTGGTGTTTTATGGTGCCAGCAATGGTGACTTCATTGCTTTTCTGGATGCTGGAGCTGTACTGGTCCTGCTGTGGCTTCTCCCCTCTGCCTTCATCCTGCCAGATTTCTGAGACCGGAACTTCCCAGTTTCCTACAAACTCATGTCACACCATGCAGACTTCCTGTAGCTGAGGTTCTCCTGTGTATTTCTGTGCTTTGTGAGGTACATCAGAAGCACAGCAAATAAAGCAGGAAGCTCTTCTTTTCACAGAATTAACTATTTATCTTTGCATTTGTACTTTTTTGAAAGCAGCGTACATATTAAAATAAACTGCTGTCAGTTGAAGTGAAATCACTTACTGCAGCTTGTAAGGGATTTTGCACATCCTGTAAGCCCAAGAATTAGACATCTGCTAGGATGAAGGTTAGACAAAGTGATACTAAATACTAAATTGCAGAATCTGGGGAAAGCCTGGAAGATTATGTTGGGGGTTTCTGAGTTCTGATGCTGCTCTCCTGAGGAGCACAGAGGGTATTTAAAATTGTTGTCTTTTGATCTGTCCAGGATGTCAGATGTGGACAGGTCCCATTGAAGAAGAGAACTGAGTGTTTGTCACAGAGTTTTCAGTGGACACAGACTTTCAGTAGGTTGTGGAGAGTGAATATGCCATACTTGGAGAAGGTGCTAGGCCAACAGTCTGGGGGAATGGAATGTCCTTTCTTTGTTCCATGGACACAGCAGAGCTGTTGCAATGCCAGCTTCCCCATAATACCCAGTGACCAATTATATTGCTGCTAAACCAAGCTACAGTAAAATCTGTGTCATGCTTAAATTGCTGTAACAAAAATGTGCGGTCAACTGTATCAGAAACCTTTGCTAGATCAATAAATAAGGCTCCATAAATGTGGACAATATCCAGAGAAATCATAGTATCATTCCCAATGCATACAGCCATACTGCAGCAGCTAGTCTGAGCATGGTCCTGCATCCAGAATGAACAGCAGTTGCTTAACTGGTGTATAAATCTCCTGTGAACACATGGCTGTGTGGGTGACACTTAAATGAAGAATGGCCAGGGTAGATGTGACCTTTTGTGTAATTTTGTGAACCTGGAGGATAACTGCTTGTCATGTAGCTTCTTTCTGATTCAGTCTGAGGGTAGAATTTGTGCTTTCATGACTGATCAGTTGCAGAGTGTGACTGCTGCATATGAAGGGTTCATCAGCAGCAGGTGCCTGTTTGTCAGAGCCAACTCACCCATGCCAGAACAGCAAGATTTTTCCAGTATTGTTTCATTTCTGAATTTTTACTTTCTGCCCCATAAATTACTTTCTCTAATACTTCAGATGGTTTTGACTCACTTTTATTGTAGAGATTGGAGTTAAATAATATTATGCTGGTGTTGGCTGGAGTAGTGTTATTTTTCTTCCTGGTGACTGTGAGGTGGTTTTGGATTTGTGCTGAACACAGTGATGGGATAAGAGGTGCTTTTGTTGCTGCTGAGCAGGGCTTACATAGAGCTGAGGCCTTTTCTCCTTTCCATACTGCCGTGCTGGCAAGGAAGTGGGGGTGTATGAGAGGTTAGGAGGAGACACAGGCAGGACAGGTGACCCCAACTGAGCAGAGGGATATTCCAGACCACATATATAGCAGGATATTCCTGCTTAATGTATAGAGTGGGGGGAAGAGGAAGGAAGAGGAGATGTTTGGAGTGATGGTACTTGTCTTCCCAAGTCACTGATACATGTGATGGGGCCCTGCTCTCCTGGAAGTGGATGAACTCCTGCCCACCCATGGGAAGCAGTGAATTCATTCCTTGTTTTGCTTTGCTTTGTGCATGGTTTTTGCTCTCCCTTTTAAACTCTCTTTATCTCAACCCATGAGTTTTCTGGCTTTTACCCTTCCAGTTCTCTCTCAATCCTACTCTTAGGGGAGTGAGTGCTCTGTGGTGTTTGGCTGCTGGGGGTTTTAAACCATGACAAAATGACTAGAAGTCAGGCTGCATTATTTATCAGACACATTTATACTCATGTTTTCATGATGCTTTTTCATTATTGGGTAAATTTGAGGGAGGGAGAGTTTAGTGATTAATCATTATTACGAAGAAATTAGAAGTAATGTGTAGCAGTTTTAATTCTGACTTTGTAAAATCAGCTATGAGTGCCAGACTAAGATGGAGTACTGCTGTAGGTAATGGTAGTTGCATATCCCCGACTAATTTTGTGAAGTTTGGGCTCTGCTGAAGAGATCTCCTCTGCTATTTTCTGTGTTTGGGGACTTGCAGCAGTGTCTTCCATCCTTTTCCTCATGCCTGTGCCTGATTCACACTGTACAGGCTTTGGTCACAACTGCAGTTAAAATGTGAGTCCTCCCTATCGAAGTCTATGGATCTGTGTACCCTGATCAAATACTTTTGTTGGCCTGAATGACATGCTGTTTATTGAGCTGGGCATTCTGGAGCTCCCCATTCTGTCTGTTTGTATCCTCCTCAGGGTGTGTAAGTTCCTGGCCATTGCACACCTGGTATAAACTGCAACTCTCTGGGCATTGTGAAACAGCAAGGGATATAGGTAAATTCCACAAAATACAAATGTGATGTTATGTGAATTTTACACCATCTGCCTTCTTAATGCTGAAACTTTTTACCTAATAATAGTTTGGATTTCCTTCTACCTAATAGTATATATTTGGATTTGGTAGAAACAACATCTCACCTAGTGTGTTCTAACTCCAAAACATGGAGCAAAGGGCAGACAGAGTCAAGATCAACAGCTGGAGCTGAGATTGTGCATGTGATATTTAACCTTCAAATGAGTGGCAAGGACTGGGGTATATGGTGACAGAAAATGGGCGAGTGGTAAATCCAGTAAATGGATTTAGTATATAGGTGGAAAATGTTTGTATGGGTGATTTAACACTACAGTTACCTAAATTTGTCCTGGCCAGGGGCTTGCCACTGAAGCAATTAATTGAATGAGATGGGCATGGCAACATGAGTTCTTACTGTTCTTAGCTAGGGCTGTGTATGTACATGTGACAAATAAATTGCTGGTGACTGGCAGGGATTGTAGTAAAAGGTGGCATGCCCCTTAGCCAGAGGCAGGCTTTGGAGGCAATTAATCAAATGAGTTGGGCAAAGATATGTGACACCTGTCGCAGATAGCACTGCAAATACACATGCAATTAATGATCTTGATGAAAGAGAGAAGAGATAATTTAAAGTAAGGTGTTCCCTAAAAAGCTAGAAACTCTTACTAGAAAATTTCTGCTTTAGCTACAAAGGAGTCCCAGCACTTTCAAAGCATCTGGTTTCCAGGAAATTCAGTGTATGCACATATGACTAGGAAACACGAAGAATTTTCACTGTCCCAAAATTCCCTCAGCTTGAAAGCTGCTTACACAAACAATGTACATTGTATTCAAGTACTGCAGCTCAATTCCCAAATTTAACATAAAGATAGCAGAAATTTCCAAACATTGTGGAGAACTCTTATAAACATTTTTGCATCAGGTACTAGGTAATGTAACCTGAGAGTTTGCAAATGTACTTTGCTTTATTGACAGCAGGTATTTTAGAGCTTTTTAGGTCATGACACCTTTTTACAAGTGAAAGGAATATTGATCTAACCATAGTCTTCACCAAATTTATGCTGCTTTGCACCTTTGCATTGCAAGCATTAATTTCTAATGGTGATCTTGAGATTTAAAGAAAAAATTAGAAATGGTAGTAATATTTTTTTCCATGGAGATTTAGCTCATCATCTGTTTTTAGCTCTTGTTTCTTCTTGCCCCCTGCCTTTTCCTGCAGAAAATCACACTTATTCCACCCTGAAACTACTTCTCCATTATAAGAATATCCTTGAATCATTACTGACTTAACCAAAAGTCTCCCAATGCAAACAGTTAACTATGGAGGCTGATTATGTATTGAGTGTTGCTTGCAAATCCTAACACAAGGTCAGATCTCTGTCCTTTTAGGAATTTCACCTAAAAATGATGACATGCAAAACACTGACAGTCTTCACTTGTTACCAAAGTTTGTCTGCTTCTTCTTCATACTGAAAAACTAGTCTGTCTCTCTTGTATATGCAGTGGATGTATCATTTGGGTTTTGATCCTACCTGTCAAATTAGTTATTTGGGAATTATGTCCTCAGGTTTATCTTCTACTGCTGTTGCATCCCAGACATTGCTCCCCAATGAGAGTATCCCTGATGAAAACTTCTGGAGACTTCCTTAGCTCTTCTTTTGTAGCTAGATTTTATGTGAAGTCTGCAGAGCTCTTTTCTGAAATATCAGTACCTTGCTGAAATGGACAGGAATTGATACTTGGCCTTTATTAACCCAAGCTTAACATGTCATCAATTATCTGAACAAGTATTTAAGATTTTTTTTCCAGACTTGTCATGACAACTCATGGACTTTCAAGATAAAGCAAAGAGATAGTGTTAGCTTAAATGATGGGCAAACTGGTTGACAAGCACAATGGGAGATGATCTTTAGTATGTACATTAACAGCTTACTATTTCAGAGAACTCCTTTTAGCTGAATTGAGTGGCACTTCTATTCTCTTTGCAGTTTCATTCCCCCAGCAGGGAGAATACAAGAAAAGGAAGAGCAGGACCCTACAGATGGCAGTCTGATCAGTTAATTTCAACAGCAACTGAAAAGGAATCTTTTCATCTCCTCATAAGCCTCTGTCCATTGCTTGCAGGGTCCTAAAGAAAGAAAGAGAGCACAGGAGCAGGGTACCCCGAGGCCCCCACCACTCCCACAAGGTCAAACTCATTACCTGCTCCATTGCCACTTTTAAACTGTACCTGTCACGTAAAGATTAACAGAGATCTTTTAATTTTTTTCTCTCTACCATAAGTGAAACATAAAAGCAGCAGTAGCAATGTCTTAAGGAGAACCAGGATGATGATACAGAGATTCTTTAGCACAGAAGAGAAACACTCTGTATTTAATGTGTTCACAGACATAGAAATTATTTGCAGGCTGGTTATCAATCCTTCCAGTAGTCTGCTGGAACCTGGAGATATGAGTTAGCTCCTGGATTTGTCAGTGTTTTGAGTTAAAGAAGAATGAATGCATTGCTGTCAAATGATCCTTCTCTAGTTTTCTTTTTTTAACCCTGCTTTCTTATTCATGTGCAAGTAAAAGAAGAGGACAACCAGATGGGAATGAGAAATTAACTTAAAAAAAATCTGGCTGAAATATAGAGACTTATTCAATAGAGCTGGGTTGTCCTTTTCTGGAGAGCAGTTTGAAGAGAAGATTCAGGCTGGGATCACATTTCATATTTCTTGTTGGTTTCTCACCAAGCCTGTTCTGTATGTCTTTCAATATGCAGGTGTTAATGAAATCAGTTTAATTCCATTCGTTACATCTCTATTGGAATTGGTCCAATATACTCTAATAACATTCAGCCTGCTAATTGTTTCCCAGTGAAAATAGAGATGGGTCAGTCTGCACCTATAGGATTTTATTACTGATTACCTGGAAGCTTGATTGATGGTCTTTGCTTAGTTCTTAATTAATTAATCTGCATTAGTGATGAGGAAAAGTAGAAATAGTTTTGATTTTAGTTCTACTGAAGCTGGGGACATGTCTTAAATTTTGCAAACCAGCAATGGATAAATGAGAAGTCTCCAGCTCAGTAGAGTTAACCACAGGCTTCAGAATACTAATTTTGTTCTTTGTTTTGCTTTTTCTTAGAATGAAGCCTGAGTCTACAAAAACTTTTTCTTTCATCTCTGATCTTAAAATTGCTCAATATCTGTTTTGCAGTAAAGGACAAGTCAAAGCTGGAATTTGGGCTTCCCCCTTGTAAGCCATATTGAAGTTTGCTGTAAATCCACTTGACTACTTGGCTGGCAATGAGGTAGGAGTTTTGTGCCAACTTAATGTGCCCTGACAGAAAATAACATAAATAAAATAGAGTTCTCAGAGGAGTACTTTTAAGGCCAAAAATATTCTCCTAAAATTTAGGAATCCCCTAATTCAGCAATGCTGGGATTTTTTTTCCTTTAGAAAGGAACAATTCTTCTCAGCCTGTGTAATTCTGTACCAGTAATTATAAGTACTAATCTTAAAAGACATATCATGGAGTGGAAATATATATGTGCACATGCACACATATGTATTTCTCTATGCACAAACAGCTAGGTTTTGAATTTTGCTTCTATAGATCTATTATAGTGACATGTAGTGTTGCCTCCTGCTTTATAGAAGCCCTTAGTTAAAAAGATATGAGGGTAGTGATTGTAAAACCATCATGTTACAAACATTAGTTAATGCTTCTGTCAGTCAGTTCTCTCTGGTGTGCAGTAGTCTCACATCAGAAGGCATTAATCTTACACTGGCTGATAGACAGAAATGCAGCATTGCTCTTCTGTTAAATCAAAATGTGCCCAGTCCTTTGCAGAAATGTGTTCCATTCCTGCCAGTAAGAGGCTCTGCTCTTTTGGCACCATGCTGTGTTCTTGCCTTATCATAAAAGATTCTGACTTTTCACTAATGTACATAAATCTTTGGCTTTCAACACTGGAAAATAGTGCAGGTCACTCTAGACCTAAAAGGACCCCAAATCTTTTATATTAGTTCCTCAAACTGAAAGGACTTGAGGGAATGGAGCTGTATTAAATAGCAAAAAGAAACAGTAAAAGCCACAGTTTGGTACTGAAAGTCCAGTTCTATTCTTCTATTCCCTTTGCAGTCCTCAATTACAGCCTCTGTGAGCCCACACCTCTGCTTCAGTTCCAGGAAGGTCTCAGCCCTTTGTCTGTTTAAATATGTCAATATAGATAGGTGTATGTGTATGCATACCTGTATCTTCTTGTATGTTCTAGCTCTTGTCTTTAAAACCTTTTTTACCTCTTTTTTTTGCAAGACCTTCTGAGAATGTTTCTTTGGGTTGCTTATTGTCAATCTTGGTGATTTTGTGGCTTCTCACTGCCAGACCCTTGTTTGGTTTCCAATTTTTGTCTGTCTTTGTTCTCTGGACTGCTTTCCTTGTGGGTTCTTTAGCATGTTTGCCATTAGGTTTTTATCTTCTTGAAATGTCAAACCCACTGCATCATGTACTTTCTATTTTTTAATACCTTTGAAGTGGGGGGTGATATTTATTCTGTTTCCGGTACCTTATACAAGGTTACCAGCTTGATAGGCTTCTAAGCAGCATTATGTTCTCTGTTATATTTAATGCTAAAATATTATTATGTGTAAGTCATTGGCTTGCAAATTACTTTTTTGTCTTTAAAATGTAGCAGTGTTTTTCTGTTGTTTTTCCAGGATTGGTAAAGGTTTTGGCCAACTATGAATGTATAGGTAAGAAGTAAGCTCACTGTGGAGTTGCTTCCTCCACAGTGCTGTTATGTGTTTATTAATTGCGTCCTGTACAAAACCAGATTGCAACACAATTCCCTTCTCCCTCTTTCCAAGTTGAACCCATCTATTGCTAATCACTGAACTTAGGTGTAGCACTGAGCTTTGCTTCCTGTCTATGAATTGTGCCATCATTGCTATACTTATTAATCTTTATATACTTGTGTTATACAGTATGGTCTAAAAAGAATTCCTGGACCTTTTATTTCCAGTACTTTGTATTTCTAGCTTGAATCCCAACAGCTTTTCATTGTTGTACTCACAAAAGTTTTGCGGAATGTAAACTCCCCTTTAAAAGTCTTCTTGGACCTGGCTATGCAGCCTGCCTGAATAGTCTTCTGTTCTTTGCCTTATCACTGAGTTTAGGATCTTTGCCTTTGCTACAGATCTGTATTTTTCTAGTTTGCCCCTTAAATCTGTTTTAAGTGTGGATGCAATGTAAGCTTTCCTCAAATGCTTAGCCCTTTTGAAAAATTGCAGTTTTCTAGGACAGTGTACAAGCCAGTTCTGTTAAGAATAGTGATGCTACAAAGGCTTTGAGCTGTAAAATGCTATGGATTTTTTTTCCAGAGTTCTTTTCACTGAGGGTCCTACCCCAAGCTGAGCTTTCTGCAGTTCCGTGTGAGAGAAGAGCTCACAGTTCTGTGATATTCAGAGGGATTTGAGCTACTGCTTGTTTTAAAAGAGAATGTACCAAAAAGGGGTGCAGTAGAAACCCTAAAGCACATAAAACCCCTTCTGCAGTGTTTGTAATTTTTTTTTCCTTTATTTTTTTTTCATCACTCCTTGCTTTACAGTTCTGGACACAGAATATCCTTTGTGGCTTCTCTTGGACTGAATTCTTTTTTTGCCTGCTCTGATACTGTCTTCAGTTGCAAAAATAAGATCTGTTGCCCCACTAGTAGAAGCATATTTTGTTCCTGTACAATTTTCTCTTCCTCCCTGCTGTTCATGAGCATAAAGGGATAAGTTTTTAACTCTTGCAGTACTAATGATGTCTTCTGATCAGTCTTCTTAAAATCTACAACCCTTCTCAAGGACAGTCCTGCCTCTAGGCAGACTCATATTGATGTTTTTGTATTTGGACTGTTTTAAATCCTTGCACTCTTCAGACTTATCTGAGCCATCTCTTGGTATCTTGGGGAAGAAAAAATCCCCCCACAAACCATTTGTATTGCTTTTGCACATATGCCTTGTTGCTTTAGGTCTCCTGGATATGAAGCTGAAAAGGATGGGAAAGCAGGAATTTAGGCCTTTTATGGAAAGCTGATGTAGGAATGTGGAGCAGGAGAATATTGAGAAAATGTTTTATTAAATCCTAACCAAATGTTAACTATTCCTAGTATTGATTTGATGCTGTTGGTGCTCTCTTGCCCTGCTGTGTTCTCTTGCTTCTTGTCCTCTGAGAGGTGGAATTTATCACCTTGCAGACAGATGGGGCATTTGGCAGAAGCAGGATCCAGATGTAAAGCTTTGGAAAGTTCCCAATAGCAGCATCTGGGCTTGGCTCTGGCTTACTGCCTGAATTCTTTGTGAACTCAGAACAGCTGGCCATGAAACTGCCTCTGAGGTTATCTCGGGGGTGGTTGCTGCAGATCTGGCTGTGAAATCAGATTCTCCTGACGTACCTCTCCACTCGGAGGAAATGTACCCATACGTTTACATGCAGAAATCTTTTTGTAGCTCAAACTTCAAATGTACTGTATAAAATATGAGCATGTATCTTTTTGTACCCACAAGATGAGTGATCTGGAAACTGCATGAGGAAGAAGCTTGTGTGTGTGGATTCATGTCAATGCATTTCTCTGTGAGAATATGGATAATTGTTAGCAGATTCTGTACTACTATGACTGCTTTGACTCCAAGTGCATGGACATATGCCAGCAGATTATTTGGCTAAATATCTTTTCATTTCATGTAGCAGTAGAACACTGTAGGTTTTGGGCATGTTGCCTTCTGTCCATTTTATTTAAAACACAGCCTCGTGCAGTTGAATCGTGTTGCCTTCATTATGTGAAACTTAGTTCTGTGCACAGGTCTGATAAAGACTAATTTTTCAGACTTAAATGGCTCCTAATTCAGTGTCAGACTCTCTTTGCAGTAGGGATATTCACTACTAGATAGATTTTAGTGCAGTCAAAACAAAACAAATGTGCATTGAGTCAGTATTTTACAATGTTCACCACAGCTGTCTGCATCATGAATGGAGAACAGTCTGTCTTCTATTTATGGTAAATCATTGATTAGAATACACTTGAAATATTGTGTTGAAAATACATATATGTTGCCTATGCAGATATATTTCAGATATTTATCCCTCTGTGTGTAGCGTAGAATATATTTTGAACTGGTTCATCTGACTCGCTCTGCACTCATAACCCACTGAGAATTTAGTCACTGCTTTCCTTTATGATAAATTGAAATATACAAATGATAAAGGCAGCAAAAGAAATTTTGCTTTCTGGCAAGATTTTCTTATTTCCTTGGATCAAATTTTCAATACAAGAATGGGAAGCTGTTTAATTTCTTGAGGTCATCTCTGCTAAAGAACCTCTTTTGGTGTTTTAGTGCTCCAGGTGCTTGATAAGTGCTGTCCATGGAGACATTCTGTCTCTGACATCATAGGGAAGGTCTGTATGGTTGCTTGTAGTGCAGATTCCCTGCCATCATCTTGTTTCCACAGCTCAGCTGTTAGCAGAGAATTTTTGCAATTGGGGGAGCACATCTGTTCTTCTCTCTCCTTTTAACATTGAAGATGCTGCTCTCACCAACTCTCACTGTTCTGGGGGAGTTTGGTGGGTAAAGTCAGAGGCATCAGACAGCACAGGAGTTGTACCTTGTGCATGACCTCTGCCAGTCAGGTCAGGTTAGCAATTGCTGCATCAGACACAGCAAGCACTGATTCCCCTGTTGTGACTTCCTCTCTTTGTAATTACTGAGATCCATCTCTTTCCATTAGCTAGTATTGAAAATGCAGTGTGCATGGAAAGGTATTTCTATCATGTGGAACAGAGATAATGGGGGAATCATAAAGGAGAACAGTATTTTCTCTATTTCACACTACTTTTCTGCAATTCATATAGTCCTTTAGATATAAAAAAAGTAATAGTATTTACCTTTTAAATTTCAGAACTGTAGCAGGTGGTGGGAAAAGACAGGATGATATAAAGCATTTCACTTCTCATGATGCAGTTTGGGGCCATACTATGTTCACTGCTTTTAAGTTTACATGATTTACTCCCACAGAACTCCTATCCCTGAAAGGGTGGTTACTGAACTGATACACCCAAATCTACAACTGCTTGGTGTAGTTTAGGGCAGGTGCTGAGTAGTAAGTCCTGCTGTTGTGCTAATCACCAATAACTTCCTAAAATGAGTTGGGAAGATATGTTAACATTTTAAAAGCAGTAATCTTACATGCATGTCTAAGAAGTCTTGGCTCATCAGATACAAGGTCTAAGAAATACAGAGCAGAAATTGGTTGAATACATTTAAAAGCCAAAGTACTATCTGGACTTGCTTGGTTTCTCATTCTTTGTTTTCAGAAAAGTGGGTTTTCTGGCACCCTCTTGTGATGTGTTTTGGAGAAAATGGTGGAATATATAGCAAAACCCTCTGCCTTTTTTGCTCAAGCAGTGACTCTGTTAGCAAGCGTGATGTGTGAATTTCTGTGATTACAATGGAATTTAAGCTAAAAATAATAATTTTCATATTATAATGACATTTAGTCTGTCACTTGCAATCTGTGTTTTAAGAGCAGTTATAGGTCACTGACTTGTTCTTAACTTTCAATTTCAGAATTACCATGGAATTTTGCCCAAAACCCTCTTGAATAAGACAAATACTGTCTGTTCAGTTTCCTGAGTGCAGCAGGAACATATGATTATTAAAAAGATATTAAGAAAATCATAGAAAAAAAAAATCTTTCTCTCAGAGAGTGTAGTAATGCTTTTAAAAGGAACTTTTCCCTTTTACAGTCATTTGGTTTTGGTGCACTCTGAATAATAGAAATTCATTTTCCAATGTCCCAAATGACAGGGAAAGCTGTTTAATCAACCTAATATCTTCAAAACTACATTTAGCAAATAAAAGTATAGGGGACTTTAAATACAAATAAGACTCATCCCTTGCATCGTCTTTTAACTGCAAACCTTCAAAGAAATTATATTTTTACTCCCAGCAAATTACCTAGGAGAAAAAAAAATGACAAGAGTAATCTATTTTTTTCACAGCTGGTCGGTTGGCCAGAGTTTCTCATCAAGGAGTACATGCTGTTTGCTCCCCAGATGGACAGGCTGTATGAGTAACAAATCCACAGAGCCTGGGACACAAGGTAGAAATTACACTGCCTGTGCTTTTAATCTTGCATAGCTCTGCTCATTGGTGATTGCAGGTGGCCCATATCCAAATGAGACTCCATTGGGACCATATTCTATTTCTTGTCAAAATGAGTCCCATTAAAGCCTCAACTGGAATTAGGCCAAAATATGGAAATAATTGTGGGAGACTTATTTTTAAAAAGTTGAAGCCCCATAATGGTGAAAATTAGACACTCAAGCACCATCCACTGTAACTGCAATTTGTGTTTCTTCTACTTGGTCCGTTTTGTCTGTCTGGCTCAGTGCTACACTGAGAGGTATTGAGCAAAAATACACAAGAATGTGACTGTGAACACTTGTTCTGGGGTGTCTGTGTAGTGCTGGAGCAGCAGTGCTTGAACATTGCCTTGTGAATTCCCTGAGGCTAAGACGAGAAATGCTGCCTGTACACTGGCACACAGATATTTGGGTCACATCTTGCTCATCTTGCTTTCCCTTTAATTTAGAGCATGTTTGCTGCTGTCCTTGTTCTGCCCAGGGGTACTCCTACTTTATCAGTCAAAAGGCATGGAGATTTCAGACCTTTTTTTGTGAGTCTTATTAGAAAGTCTGAATTACAAAGTGATTCCATACATAAGCCCTGAACTGTTTCCTTGGGGACACCAACCTCCCCCTCTCATCATACAGTCTAGATGTTGAAGGAACTGCATTTTCTTCTTCCTTTGCTTTTGAGATGCCATACCAGAGCTGAAACATTTCAAAGGTATACTGAAATGCTACTGGGCACGTTTGAAAGTGATATGTCTAATTTCTAAAGAAAGCCTCGAGGCAAAATGCTTTTTTCTTACTCTGATTTAATCCTGATGACTCCTAAATCATTATGCTTTTAAACTAGGCATGTAAACAGCAGAATCCAGACTCATTAGTGTAAGACTTGGAGGGCTGCTGTCTGGGATGTCATGGTAAAGGGAGCTCTCTGCTTTCCCCACCATGTCATGAGTGCTGTGGGGCTGGAGAAGAGGCCAGTCCATTCTGGGGCTGATCTCCTGGGACAGCACTGTGAGAGTTCTGGGCTTTCAGCTTGGCTCAGTGTGTCTATTGAAAGCAGATGTCCTCTCTTGGTCCCTTTTTTTAGAATCTCTGCAAATTGTGCTGGTATGTAAACTTGATGCTGACTGCATGGATTTGAAGTGAGACACTTCTGGGTGTTGTAGGTGAAACCTCCTCAGACCTCTTTGTGTCTGCTCTCCCTTTCTGCCTGGTCTAGCCCTGATGTATATGCGGGGAAGATGTGTAGACATGGGTAGGAAAAGGTTAGGTCTGGAAAAAACATAATCAAATTAATTTATTTAAAGTCTCCTACTGAATGGAGATATTGCAACATCTCCCTGTTTTAGGTGGTGTCTGGAAATCTCCTGGTGTGGATACCTGCTGGACTCATGTAGTATCTCAAGACACAGCTAGGACCAGAAGGAATCTCTCTTTATTTTCCCTCATAATGACCAAAGCCAAATTCCTGCTGTGACATTATTTCAGTAACCCATGTCCAGTCCTATCCTCTTTGCTATCCTACAGAATTAAGCAAGCTAAGGTGGCTCCAGCCCTTTTCCCCTTTTCCCATTGGCAGCATTCCTTGGTGGTATTTGATAGAGCAGTTACAGAGCACGAGTCCTGGGCTGTCAGACTGCAATCTGTCTCCGAACAGTTTTGCTGATAGTTCCACAGCAGATGCATGTGTGGGCTGATTTCTTGTAAGCCCTGTAGACTAGTTTATCTTCAGCAACCTCCTCAAACCTCAAGGTAATTTAGATAAAGCATTTTTGCCCTTGCTCAACTTCATGATCAATATTTAACTGCTTTGCTATTATAAAGATACCTTGCTAACGAGCACACGGCATGCACCGTCTGCTGGAGTGCACATTTGTTGGTAATTTTTCTCCTCCCTAAGAAAGTAACATAAGCCTGTATGCAAACAACAGCATCAATAAGCAGCATGTTTATATCAATGTGGGCAGAAAGGATAAATCTGAACAAGCTACAGATAAAAAATACAGTGTAGTTATTGTGTGGCTGAAAAACTAGTGGAAGGTGGTTTGATTTTTCTTTTTCTGTGTGTGTGTTGTTGTTTTTCTTTTTTTCCTTTTTTGCTTGCCCCTACTTTGGTGGGAGAGAAGAAAAATCTTCCTAAACAAGTCATATTACCTGAAATGCTACACCTCTGCACCACAGGTATAACACCTGTATGATTGAACTTTTAATCTGGAAAATAGTCGTTGAAGATTAACAGCCTTTTGTTTGGTTTATGTCTGCTCTGTCCTGGTTTCGGTAGCAAAAAGTGTAAATGTTGTTAGTCCTCTAGAGTCTAGAATGACAAGGCCAGTTGGTGTTCTGGAGTGCCAGGTAATTTTTGTACTGCTGGTTTATCAAAAGGAAATGGAGAGCTTAGAATTTGGACAGTACCAATTCATATTCCTTTATGCTGTAAGAAGGAGTTGAGAAGAAGCCAAATAAAGTTTGCTGAAGGGACAGGTTTGTTACTGACCTCAGTGAGTGCAGAGTAAAATGTGTTCCAAAATAGGTAAACTGCTATTTTTGCTGCCATTCTTCTGAGTAGAGGAAAAAAAAAAAAAACTCAGCTGAAGCCTGTTGAACACCACAGCAGCTCAATGCTCCCCATGGCTGTGCATAAATGACATTAGGAGTCTGTCTTTCTGTCTGCCAAAAAAAAAAGTATTTGGCCATTCTCTTCTTTTGGGCCAGTTTTGAGCAGTGGTTTCTCATGGTTGCTCCAGCAGCCCTGCATGCAGATCCACTCTCAGCATCACCCAGTCATCAGCTCCAAAGAAGCTGTAAACTTTTCACAAAAAACAGGTTTTTTTTTGAACAGGATGTGACTCATGGGTTTGTGGCACCTACCCCACAGACTTCCTGATGAGCCTACAGCATGTCAGCATTTTCCCATTGTTCAGAACCACATGCCAGCAAGTGCCCAGAGAGATTTCTTCTTCCACTGGGTCATTGCTTTTGTCATCCTGGGCTGCAGTAATCGGGTCAGACCAGGCTGAACTTTATGCATTTGCGTGAGAGAACAACCTTTACTGCATTGTTTCAGTATTATTTCAGAGTTGATTTAATTAGCCCTTTTCATTTTTAGTTCATGCAGGAAGCATTTTTTTTCTTACCCACTTAGCCAGGAACATCATGGGCAGTTTTGTGGGCTTGCTACAAAAATATCTGAGCAGCAGCCTTGAACATCCTATGAAAGCAATGTCTGTGGCACTTCTGTGTGGCTACATCTGCCAAGGCAGCCCTCTGTGTCCCAGGAGAATTAGGGTCAGCCATTGCCCCCTCTAATGATGAGCAAATAGGAGTTTTAATGTGAGCATATTTGGGCTGAGATATAAAACAAGGAAGCAAGCTGTTCATGTATTGGTTGTAGAGTATTCCAAAGATGTGAGAAAAATAATTGCAGCTTAATTCATTGTGATATTGATACATCTGGTGGGGATAGCAAATAGCAGAGAATTGTTGCTGGTGTGTAATCAGCCATACTAGAAGCCAAATGCTGGTAAAGACTCAAGCAAAATATGATGGAATCTAGAGTTGCATCTTGGATTCTGTGGCAAAGCCATGGCCTGATCCAGAATTCAATGCCAAACTTATATTGGCTTCAAGAAAGTTGGACTCGCAAGGGCTGTAAATTAACAGAATATTTACATAAGGCTGGCCTTCAGCTTTCCATCAAAAATGCAGCCTGAGGGAATTAGGAAGCTGATGAAATGAGGAATTGGGAAGTGCAAAACTTTGGTAGTACCTTGCCATGGCAAAAATGTTTAAATCTGTGCATGAAATACACATGGAAATATATATTGAACTCATCTCCAAGACAGGAGTGCAATAGTAATTTTAACTTTTAATGTGAATGCTGTTTACATAAAAAGGATAGTGGCGCATTTTATCATAAGCAAATCTTTCCTCTTCGAAGCCAGTTTTAGCAAAAGACAGCTTCAGCTGTCAAAAAAGCTATAGGAAGAACAATTTCAGGATGTGTTGGACTCCTTAGCACAATGCTTTTCTTTGCATCTCAGTTTCTCCTGAGCTTAAGCTTATATTTTTCTTTCAAGAGCCTCAGCTTCCTTGAAGGCTTGTTCCACCTGAGGAGAGGTGTCCCTGTCTTGGTGTCAGCTTTGATTCAGAAGGCAATACTGCATGGGTCCAGGAATCCGTGGCCTTTCCCAGCAGCTGGCCATCTATCATTTCATTGCAGTAAAGATACCAAATTGATGTGTCCTGGCTAATTCTTCCAAAGCAGCTGTAGACCTGTCCAGTGTCTCACCAGGCAATGGTGCACGCTGTCTCAGTTGATAATCCTCTGTGATAGCATTAGCAGATGGCAGAACATGGCCCACCTGTGAAACCTGACCCACAGGGATCTTCTAACAGTGCCTGTTTTCTCAGGGAATTTCTTGAGACATCCTCTTATCTTTCTGGTCCAGCATACAACTGTGTTTAATTTTTCATAGAAATAAAGGAAAGTATCCCACTGCTGGAATCTGGCCTTGTAGCTGTTAGTGATTAGCTAAGAAATGAAGATTTGCTGTTAATATTAACTCCTAGCATTTCTTCAAATGAGACTGTAATGAAATTTGATATATAATTTTTTTAAGTACCGGCACAGGAGGTATTTTAGATTTAACAACTGCAGAATCTTTGCTTCTTATATTTTTCATTAATCTTGATGTGCTTAATTAGTTGCCATTCCTCAGTGGAAATGTTTGACTAGAGTAGAATGAGACTAATGAAATCTCTTGGGTTGCTATTGCTGAAAAGGGCTAAGTGCTAGAAGGACACCAAGCCTGGCTAAATATAGTGTTTGTTCCTAGGTTAGCACTATGTGGCAATGTTTGCATATGTATAAAAATAAAAATGTTTGAAGATAAAAGGACAGAGTAACAAGAGTAACACGCTTTCATAGTTTTCTGGTGTCCCATTCCACAGGAAATGTTTTTTTAATTGTGACCCCTAGGTTGTAGGGCAAGTATAGGGAACCTATGTGCAGACTAGAAACCTGTGCATAAAAAGAGCTAATAGGACAAGTAAATCTCTGTTTTGAAACCCCAGCACAGAGCTTTGGAAATACCAGTGTACCAAGGCCAAAATATGTAAATCCCAACCCTAGGATAGGAAAAATAGGCTACAGTGTTGAAATTAGAAACAAAGAAGATAGAATTATGTTTGAGA
The DNA here is from genome assembly GCA_003676055.1 of Chloebia gouldiae. Classification (NCBI taxonomy): domain Eukaryota; kingdom Metazoa; phylum Chordata; class Aves; order Passeriformes; family Passeridae; genus Chloebia; species Chloebia gouldiae. Next base: position 7,982,661 of record QUSF01000031.1, on the reverse strand, counting down.
CATAACTTCATATTTGGGTAAAGTCTGAACTCTGAGGAAAAACCTTCTGTTCCTAGCACTGAAATCACCCATATTTGCAGAGAGATTTGAACTAGGTCCTATGTTTCCTGACTTTTCCCTGAGAATAAGTATTTAACATTTTTAATGTGATTGTTCAAAAGTCTGCATCCATGGCTTTCTCCATTTTTAGCCAGAGTATGGCAGCTATCAGGGTACAGTATAAGGGTTTACACTGAATATTGGCTTATTTGAGACCTGATTCAATCTCTCTGTTCATTGTTTGGAAGCAAGAAATAGCATTTATCTTCTCCCCAGCATTCAGCATTAGTGGTCACTATTGCAGAACTCCTTCCATGCTGTGATAACAGTATAACAGATAGTATCATCTCTGTCTTCAGAAGAATTGGAAATAATGAGCCAGATTCACTTCTGTTCTGGTTCCATTGAAGCTGGAGAAATTATATCAGCAGGAAGTTTGGCCTCCTGCATGTTAATTGAGCTCTTTTCAGTTCAGTGCTTTGTCTTAGTTTAATTTTTAAATTATAGCCATAAATTGTGCCTAACAATGCTATATCAAGACCTGCACTACTGCCAAGTGCAGCCTTTCAGATTTAGTCATTGCTGCAGCAGTGAGGTCGTGAGGCACCCTTGGACTGGTTTCTAAATAAAACACACCATTCTCAACCAGCAGTTACCTGCTGCCTGTGTGTGCCACCTCAGTGCCTGCTGAGACCTGTACCTCTGAAATGAAGAGTAATGTGGCAGAAGAACGGGGAGCATATGTCTGCCTAAGGAGGCCCAGGACCAGCCACAGTGTGAGGACTGCGTGTCTTCAGGCAGGCGTCTTCAAGTGAGATTCATGGCCACAAGGGACCCGGTAAACAGATGCAAAGAGGTTTGGTTTGGATGGGTTTCTCCAGAGATGGCTGCCAGCCTGGGCTGATCTGTCTATCTTTGTTTTCCTTTCCTCACATGCAGGAAGAACAGCTGGGAAGGAAAAAGGGAGATGGCATTGCTAGAGGCTCCCAGGTACAGAGCAGCTGCTGTGAGATGTTGGCAGTAATGGGGGAAAAGTGGTTCACTGAATTAGATGTGAACTTTGGTGCCCGACGTTCAACCCAATGCTCATTAAATATTCTACAGTTCCTGGACAAATAAGCCTCATTTCTTCTGTGTGTGTGTTTGAGAAAGTGTCTGTTTATCTAATTTATCTGATTTTAAATATACCTAACTTTATTTAATCAATCTTATATTACTGTATTCTCTTTCTGTAAGTGATCCCTCTTTTAATAGATTGTTCATTCTTTTTACTGCATGTACAGCCTGAAAGCTGAAATAGACAATACCACAGAAATAGTTTTTAAATTTGTGAGAATTCATGAGCATTGCCTAGAAAGCAGATTTTGGATTGCCTTCAGAGGTGAACACATTAAAGCCAGGTACTTGTAAACTCTTTTGCAACATATTAGCATAATAACATCTTATAAAACAAGCATCTTCCTAATCTAAGAACATCTGATCTTGATCCATTAACTGCCTTCCTTCTCGGCTCAAGCTGCCAGTGGTCTCAATATCCAGTCATCATTTAGTGTCATAGCTAAGGAATTGCCTGCTGTTTTATGGAAGTGACCACATTTAAATAATGTGCTAGGAGTTTAGATTATTTACCTTTAAAAATACATTATGTCCCATGTCAATTGGAAATTACCTTGAGAAATGTTTCTTTATGCAAAAACCGAATAGAATTACATCTTGGAACCCTTAATTTTGTCATTAGCAATTGCTATTTCCTCTTACTCCAAGTAATTAGTAGTACATGAGAAAAATACAATTCTTCGTTCATTTATTTATGGAAGTATCAAGGGTTACATTTGGAAATGGTATTATGGTACACATCTGTGTCTATTCAAATTAGGTAGGTTTTAATGATACCTCAAGAATTAGTAAAGCAATTGCATAACTAAACTGAGGGAATTCCTACAAATGTAGACATTATGTTTATACAAGGTTTGTTTAATTGGTGAATTGTTGCATAATTAGTTACATTATGCAGAAAAAATTAGCTATCTTTATTTCCATACAGTTGGTATGCTGTCATCAAGCTACAAAGAGCTCTGACTTTCTAACTGCTCTTCATTGTGTATCATAACTACTGTTTTGTAGGTAATGTCCTGCTCTGTCAATTTGTGAAATTACTGTCCTGAGATATTCTGAAAGCTTAAAAGTGCACATGTTAAAAAGTCCAGACCAAGTGTTCATTTAAAATACAGAGTTTTTGAGACTTCACTTTTCTATCCTATAGTTTTAATTGCTGATACCTGAACCATTTTATGTATAATGTGGAGGGAGCAATCTGACAGTTCCTAACTGCTTTTTTTTTGTGTCTTGGTACAAGCTTACCTTGTTGGCTTTATTATATGGAAATACAATCATTACCTTATGGAGAGATGTTAGTTTCCCATATTTCCCATTTCATCTCCCTGTACCTGGCAATTGGTATCCTTATATTCTTAGGATATCATTGCATTTGTTAAGAAGGGCGAAGGTTTCAGAAGCATTTCCTGTCTGCTTCAGTGGTGGTTCTTCCCTACATTAGCCAGCAATGCTAAAAGAGAAGACCACCACAGGTCATTCAACCTTCTTTGTTCTGGCATCTGCATGCCAGAACTATGGTTCAGAAGAAGCTAAGGCAAAAATTCACTTTTCCGAAGCTGTAAATTGTGGGATGTTAGAATGTCAACCATCAAAATAAACTTATTCAAAACCATTGAAAAGTCAACATTTCCATGCAGTGTGAGGGTGAGCCCCTGGGAGTTTCCTGGGTTTTAGATCTGCTGCAGCAATTGGGTGCTAGTCCAGGATTTTGACAATGAAATAAAAGTGGTATACACATGTGGATCCATGTTTTGGGTTTTTAAACTGTCTTCCATCTCAAAGACAGCAGGGAGGTGTTAGGAGAGTTTTGGTTTTTTTGACACCGATGTGCACCTTTTGGAAAAATGTTCGATCTCTACTTTAAAGTGCACAAAACTGACCTGAGAATTCGTGATGAGAGAGTCCAGGCAATGTGATGGTTGGGCAGAGAGCTGACCTGCTGAGATGGCTGCTCACAAGAGACCGGTGCTTTTCAAGTATGTTGACATCAGTGAATGTCTGGGTTCTTGGCAATATAGACTCTTTGCCTTTAAGTAAATGCATTTGAGAATAGATTAGTTTTCAAGCACTTGAATTGATTTAATATGTGTTTACTCTTCAGATATTCACTGTGGCTGTTTACCTCTGCAAGATAAATATTTAAAATTGCATTTGAACCTCACATTAACATTTATGTTAGTGTCATTATAGCTTCCTTTTGTGAATGAGATTTACCTATCAGTCTTAAAGCTGTAATAAGAATGAGTCTATTTTTGTAATTTTCAGCTTCTAACGATAATCTGCCATAGGGTTGAATTAATTCTGTGGTATGTTTACTGCTCATTCATCATCAGAGTCAAAGCAATGAAGCAGTCATCAGAGGGAAAAGTATTGTTATTTTGTGAGCAGTGCAGGATGACAAGCCTTGCAGAGGAAATCCACCTGCAGCAGAGTGCAGCCACCTATTCCTAGGCAGTGATCATGTATCAGGGGACTGAACGAAGGGTCTCCAGGGCCCAAGTCGTGACAGCTGAACAAGAAACTGGTTACAGGCATTTATTTCATTCTGGTGCTTGTCATTAGAAGGGAAAGGACTCATGTTATGGCCATAGTTTTCAGTCTCCAGTAACTCATTTTCCAGGAGCAGTCAGAATTTCTCTGTTTCACCCATGGCTGCCCAAGTAGTGGCTTTGTCATGGCTCTTATGGGTACCAGGTTTGTGTCAATGACTTAGGAGGGAAGGGGGGTTACTTAGCTGTCTCTGTGTTTGTTTATGTCTGAAAATAGAGCCACTACCTAAATGGCTTCTTCCCAAGAAGGCATTATTCTCCAGTTGCTGTTTTTTTCAACTTCACATTATTTTCAGAAGTCCATCTGACAGGAGCTGGGGCACTGCAGAATTTAGTTTTTCACTCATTTCTTCACTCATTGAAGAAATCTAATATTTCCTTGTGTCCAAACTAGTTTTTTTTTCTTTTTCCTAAGGACGGATAGGAATTCATTATTTGGTAAAATTTTGGATTTCTGTACTTGTGTAGACTTTTCGCAAGGGTTTCAGAACTTTTCCACTGCATAGGCAATTAATAACATCATAATGAAGATTTTGGATTTCTCAGTTCATCTAGTGCTAAATTCTATCAAGGGAGTAGCATGGTTGTGTAATGGCATATGTTTCATTAGTGGGAATTCTGTGGTTACAGAAATATTGTACTGAAAGTCAAATACCAAGGTATGCAGTCAAGGCCCTTCTGGTTTTGTAATGGATAAATACTTTAATCTTTCTTTCTGATTTCCCATTTAATAATGGAAAATTATTTAATGGATAACTGCAAATATATTTTTCCCTCCCCTAAGAATTAAGAATGTAATTATGTAGCTGAAAAGTCTGAGCATATAAAGAAGCAGATTCCAACTAGAGCACATTACGTGGCAGGCAGCGTCCTGGTGTGGCTGGAAATCAGTGCAGGATGTGGTCAGCTTCCGAATATTCCTCATTTATGTTTGTACACTTTGATACACAAACTAAATAATATTCTGTTTTCTGCAGCACAGAGTACTTCTCTGGTATCTTGTAAAGGATAGCAAGCAGTGATGGCATAGATTTCTGTGCAAAACACTTTTGGTGTTGAGCTTTCTATTGCCTGTGTGATACAATCTAAATGTGCTGTTCTGCCTCTGCAACATGGATCAAACACTGTATCTTGAGTAAGGACAGATAATTGGTGCTCCTTCTTGGGAGACAGAAGGCAGTTTAAGGCTGGAATTTTGGCATCAAGGAGATTACTTATATGACCAAATTTTATTTTTTATCACTCTTTTTCTGAAAGGCTATGGAAATGATACACCTTAATAAAAAATCTAATTGCCTACAGGTCTTTTAGGTAGGAGACTAGCCCTGATTTTGCTGTATGTTTCTTACTTCATAAAAAGACATAAGGTATTCAGAACAGTACAGAAAGATCAATTTACAAGAAGAGATACTGTTTGGACCAAGTAATATGATCTTGTTTGTTCTTTATTTTGGAGTGTGAGATGAAACTTTTGCATGTGCCTGCCTATTCCAGCACTGACTGCAGGACAGAGCTGTCATAATTCCCCTTGCTGCTGCTTCTGGGGGAGGGGGCTGCCCGTATGAGGAGGAATTTGTCAGTGTAGGTGGAGTTGGTAGGATCAGGCTGTGTGGTTGTCAGAAGTCTGGGCATTGTCCTGCCCACAATGTGCAGATGTCTCAGGTGACCCTCAGCTGACATTGCTAAGGAAGGGGTCTGGAGTTGGTCCATTAAATCTGTGCAAATGAATCTTAACAACTGCCATAAAGATGCTCTGGAAAGCATCTGCACCCGGGTGATGAGCAAGTCCAGGATGAGAGCAGCGACAGGATCCAAGTTAAGTATTTGCTTCTGATATTACTGTGAGCAAAACCAGAGCTGAACACTGCTGCACTGCTTTCCTGGGTTTGAACTAGAGGAAATAAACAGCAGGTGAAGTGTCAGCCACATTCCACTTCTGGGTTTTTAGTGGGTCATTAATTCCTGCTTGTCCGTGTTGTCCTGCTTTATACATAGAATTGTACTGGGAGGATGGTAAGGAAAGGGAAAACAAAGATGTGAAGAGAGTTGTTACCTCCTGTAGCTGGTTTGCCTATTAGCTCAGGATGATGCCTCAGTGTAGACTGTTTGATATTCTGGTGATTTTGGAGAATGATGGGTAAAGTTTTGAAACCATAGAACTGGCCAGGAGCACTCTTGTCCTCCATAGATAAGAAATAATCCTGGTCAGATCAAAATCAATTGCAGTAGGTAGAAGTGTGGCAAATATTACTGTATCCATAACATTTGTATTAATGGCTATTGTGACTCACAAATTCTGGATTATTCTTAGTCCTCAATTTCTTGAAAAACTAAAGCGAAGTTGGTAAGAAATGCCAATGTCTTGCAATGAATAAGCACTGAATTTTAATTCTCTACTGAGAATATTCATTAAAGGTTTCTGTAAGCCAAGTACTTTGTAAAACAATTTTTTTCATTTTATTGATTTAATCCCCAGATAGATAACATTTTGACTGTCTCCAAAACTTGTTCAGAACAAGTTGTTGTGTCTGGACTTAACTGTCTTTATATTCTTTGCTCATCTGTCTTGCAGCAAAATGCACATAAAAGTTAATTTTACAATAATACTATAATATTCATGGGGTTCCTGTAGGAACTTTGAATAATACAAACTATGCACACTATTCTATTGCAGAATAGAAATATGGAAACTTCATGCAGAATATAAAAGCAACTTTGAATATTGATTTTAGCTACAAAGACTTGTAATGTAATAATATGGTGGGCTGTTGTGAAAATGAATATAAAATCAAGTCCAATTATTCAGATATGCAGCACTGAAGAATCTGGCTAAAGGGCTACGAGAACAAATGGTACCAACTGGAGGGTACCAATGTAAGGTTATAGAAGATATCTGTGTCAAATGGAGAAATGCACTGACAAATACAGTATTTTCATGGTGGTGTGTATTGGAAAAGAATACCAAATTAGATTGTGTTCTGACTCCACTGGTAATATATTTTATACTTTCTAGGTCTTTGATTCCCAGCTGATATACCATGTTCAGTGAGATGCTTTTTGCACTGACCTTTCAACAAATACAGTTCCACTCAAATTCATGTTTTATGCAACAAAAGCATGAGTTTATTGGTATTAATTCTTTAAAAAGTGTATGGAGACTATGAAAAAGATTACTCTGGGTAGAATGAGAGAAATCATACAGACGAGGCTGGAGTGGTTGTAACTTTATGTCACAAGATTTATTGCACTGTTCTCAACAGTGTATGTTAAACAAAATTAGTATTAGTGAATCAGTGGTGGCAGGCAAATGTGGCATAATTATGAACTGCAAATGGTAACACAGTTCTTTGTTACTTATGCAGTTAAGTCATTAATAATAAAAGTCATACACTGAGATGTGGGTGCTGAAAGTACTTTAGGAAATTATAGAACATAATTACATCTTCTCTGCTTTTGGCTACTTTTTTTTCCTGCCTGATACGAATGTTCTGTTAGTTTTAGCTCTTTACAGACCCTAAATATTTGTAGTGTTTTGATCCATAGCCAGCTCTTGTAAACTACAGTGGTCTAGATCCTCCATTCATGACAACTAAAGCAACTTCATGGATTTTTAGCATCTTTCCTATCCTACAGGACTGTAGGATAGGACTGTGTTGCTTTGTATGTGCTGAGTAACTGCCAGAAGGCTTGCCATTGAGCTGGAAAAAAA